>CM077149.1:4439050-4609295 GCA_039583875.1 Platanthera guangdongensis | reverse complement strand
CAGAACGGAGACAGCAAAAACAACAACAGGAGCAACAGCAGCAGTAGGAATTGGAGTAGAAGCAGCACTAGCAGAAGAAACTGTAACAGCAGGTTCAATACAACAATTTCAGAACCAGTAGGCTCAGACACAGCAGAGCTCAAAATAATTGCCTCTGTCATATGCATATCTTCAGAAACTAAAACAGCAGTAACAGAACTGGATGTGAAACATCAACCAGCAGGAGTAGGAGCAACAGAAACAGAAGGAGCACTGTCCACATCATTGAAGGAATTGACATAAGAACTTATTAAGCTGGGGTCACAGCTGGAAATAGGCACAATGGCCTTAGTAAGATCTTCAGTATGCTGGGCTGGAAGGCAGTTGAAGTATACATGATCAAATACTAATAACAGTGACCTGAGGTCCACTGTAATGACTGCAACTGGAGCTAGGTCTGAAGTTACTGCAGCAGGCATATCTCAGCTTCATAAGGCATCTCCCCTGCCTAGATTCAGTGAGAACTGGATCAAGGCACCCAGAAGAAGGGATTGCCTGAGGAGGAAGAAAAGAGGATAGCCTGGCAGACAGCTCCTGAACTGTTTTTAGAAGTGGAGCCAAAGAGGTCTCCAGCAGTAGTGATAGCCTTGGAGCTATCAGCTCATATAGCCTGTCTGTAATGGCTGGAATGTCTACTTGCTCAAGAGGGACTTGAGTAGAGGTAGGGATGGAAGTTGGAGCAGCAGGAGATGTTGTTGGGATAACCTGTGGATGGGTTAGTGATGGTTGAGATATTGGAATTGTGGAGATAGAAGAGAATGGAATGGAAATGGATGGTGTGAATGATGGTTGAGCAATGATGTCCTGAAGGAGTTGTTGATAAGAAGTGGATGAAGATGGTAGCCGAAGAGGGGATGAAGGAGAATCATCCATATAGGAATCATCTATAAGAGTGAAAGATGGAATATGAGATGATGAATCAATGTCCAGGTGTGGGTAGTGATGTAGTGGATGGAAGATTTCTTCAGTTAATGGTGGAGTTGGAGAAGGGATTGAAGTTGGAGATGGGATGGAAATGGGGGATGAAATTGTGATGGTGACTGTTGTAGATGAAACAATAGGTGGAGAAGGAGGAGATGAAGCAGGCAAGTCTTCTGCAGGGGCAGAAACCTGAGGGGAAGAGACTGAAGCAGTACTTGTGCCTGAAGAAGAGAGTGCAGAGGGCATGCTGGGCTTTACAATCTGCCTGTCCCATTTCCCAAATAGGGCACAGGTAAGACTCTTGGAGGCATTGATGTGCATTCCACTGGAAACAAGCAGTGCAGGGCATCTATTATGAAGAAACATCCCTAAAATCCTCCCAAATTAACAAAGTTCTTGTTAATTTTCTTCTTGATTAAATCAAAAAATACTTCTCTCCCAGTTCAGTTGCTTCTTCTTGTCCACCAGGGCACCCATCAAACTGAGCTGATACCTAGAGATGGTATCATGAGCTGAGTGTTTTGCCAATAGCACTTTTCCAACAACATCAGCAAGAAATCTGTACTCAACAGACAGATTCTTCTTAAGCAATTTACTAGGGTTAGCTTCTGAATGTCCCATCCTTTCAAGCATATTTGAAAATTCCTCTCCAGAAAGTTCAACAGAATCTTCTCCAGAATTTAATTGAAAAACCTCTGTCAAAATAGCTGGTGTTAAAGGTACCTGAGTTCCTGAGATGGTTCCGACCACTGTGTTCTGATCCAGATTATGGGCAGTATACACCCATTCCTTTATCTCATCTGCAGCCAATTTGATCCTTGTAGTCATTATGTTAACTAACCGTTGGTCCCTGAAAAGTTCCAGAATGTCCTTGAAGATTTGATCGCTGTTATTGAAGGAATCCATGTCTATATCAAAGCCAGCGTCAAATTTCATTGCGGCTAAGATTGCAACTGAAACTGCCATTGATTCCTGCAAAAATGAACAAACAAACGACTAAGTGTAGAAAAGTTTGGAGGGAAAGGGAAAATTTGCAGAGAGTATGAAAGCGCAAAGGGAGAACGACAGCCGAAATATGAGTTTTATATTAGGGTTCGACGACGCAGAAAAGGAAAGATCGTTGAACTCTGTTCGACGATCTGGGCTTCTAAAGGAAACTAAAAGGTCTTCAATAGCGTCGATCTCCGTTCGACGATATTGGAGAGCGTCGAAATCCGTTCGACGATCGCTGACCTAAAGAAAGATAGTTTAGCACTATCTGAGAAGCGCTGAACTCTGGTCGACGATTTCTGAAATCATCGATCTCCGTTCGACGATCTTGGGAAAATTGTCGAGCGCAGTTCAGAGACCAGAAACATACTCTATACACAAAAAGAACATATTGATTTGCCTAGTCTTGGTCATTTTTATATTTTTTAAAATCTTAGATCTTATTTTAGACTTCCTCCATCTAACATTCCTAACTGATTCAAGAAGAATGTATGTTTCTTTTCATCCAAAGGTTTGGTGAAAATATCTCCCTTTGCAAATCAGTTGGGATATATTGAAGTTCAATTTTATTTTTCTCAACATTATCCCTTAGAAAGTGATGCCTAATTTCTATGTGTTTTGTCCTACTATGGAGGACTGGATTTTGTGCTATAGAAATAACACTGGTATTATCACAAAATATTTTAGACTTTTTAAGTTGTAGCCATAGTCTAGGAGTTGGTTTTGAATCCACAAGATTTGTGAACAACAACTACCTGCAGCCATATATTCAGCTTCAGCAGTTGAAATTGACACAGATGTTTGTTTCTTGCAAAACCAGGAGACAAGTCTGTCACCAAGAAACTGACAAGTTCCACTGGTGCTTTTCCTATCTATTCTGCATCCAGCATAATCAGCATCTGAAAATCCAGTGAAGTCAAATGCTGAATCTTTTGGATACTAGAGACCTAGATTTGGACAACTTTTTACATACCTAAGAATCCTTTTTACTAAGGTTAAGTGTGACTCTCTAGGGCTCATTTGAAATCTAGTACATATGCATGTAGCAAACATTATGTCAGGTCTACTAGCTGTAAGGTACAATAAAGAGCCAATCATTGCTCTATATGTTGTCTGATCAGCAGGTTTCCCATGTTCATCAGCATCTAATACAACATTAGTAGGCATAGGTGTTTTCATACATGATTCTTCAGACATACCAAATTTCTTAACCAATTCTTTTGCATACTTGATTTGAGAAATAAATATGCCTTCAGCATGTTGTTTGATTTGCAATCCTAGAAAGAAGGATAGCTCACCCATGCTACTCATTTCAAATTTAGAATGCATTAGGTTGGAAAACCTTCTGCACAAATTTGAATCAGTAGAACCAATATAATATCATCTACATAGATTTGTACTAGTAGGGTATGAGACTTATGAGTTCTAATAAAAATTATTTGGTCTACTCTACCCCTTATAAAATCATTTTTCAGAAGAAAGCATGTTAGGGTCTCATACCATGCTCTAGGAGCTTGCTTTAGACCATATAATGCTTTATGCAATTTGAAAACATAATCAGGATGAGTTGAAGAGATAAAACCCGGGGGTTGTCTGACATAGACTTCTTCTTTGATATCTCCATTGAGAAAAGCACTCTTTACATCCATTTGGTATACTTTGAAACCTTTGTGTGCTGCATATGCTAAGAAGATTCTTACGGCCTTTAACCTTGCAACTGGTGCAAAGATCTGGTCATAATCTATCTCTTCTTCTTGAGAGTACCCTTGAGCAACTAGCCTTGCCTTGTTCCTTACAATGACTCCTTGATCATCCAATTTATTTCTGAACACCCACTTTGTTCCAACAATGGAGTGATCCTTTGGCCTTGGTACTAGTTCCCAAACTTTGTTCCTTTCAAATTGATGCAATTCCTCTTGTATTGCAATGATCCAGTGTGGATCTTGCTCTGCATATTGAATGGATTGAGGTTCAATTTGAGAGAAAAAGCAAGTGCGCATCAGGTTTTGGTTGACCTGATTTCTGGTTTGCACACCAGCTGAGATGTCTCCAATCACTTGGGAGATTGGATGGTCTCTTGATGTTACTAAATCAACAGGAGATGTTGATTGTTCACCAACCTGTGTTGTTGTTTCCTCTAGTGGTACAACAACTGGCTCTTCAAGAAGTTTCTTTTCAAGATGTTGAATGTCTTCTTCATCTTCACTGCTTTCATCTTTTTGAATAATTTGTAACCTGTCCAAGTCTTCAGCAAGAGAGTGTACCTGCAAAGGTTCTATGGTAGAAGTATTCTTCTCCTTGAAAGACATGTTAGATTCATCAAAAGATATATGAACAGATTCTTCAATTTTGAGAGTAGATTTATTATATACCCTATAAGCTTTACTGGTCATGGAGTATCCCAGAAACACTCCTTCATCAGCTTTATCTTGAAATTTTGCTAAGTATTTCTTGTCATTATTATGAATGTAACAAATACAACCAAAGATTTTGAAATAGTCTACTTTAGGTTTCTTCCCTTTGAGTAATTCATAGGGAGTCTTGCCATTCAGTTTATGTATTAAACTTCTATTCAACATATAGTTGGAGGTGTTCACTGCCTCTGCCCAAAAGGATAGAGGAAGGTAAGCATCTGACAACAATATAGTAGCAGATTCAATAAGGGTTCTATTTTTCCTTTCAGCTACCCCATTTTGTTGAGGAGTTCTAGGAGCTGAGAAAGTGTGCCTGATCCCTTCACTTTGACAGAACTCTTGTATAAGAAGAGAATCAAACTCTGTCCCATGATAACTTCTGATCAGGGCAATGTGAGTATTGAACTCACTCTGTATGCATTTGAGAAACTCTGTCAAACACTTAAAGTTATCAGACTTCTTCCTCGGAAAGAACACCCATGTGAATCTAGAGAAGTCATCTACAACTACTAAAGTATAAGATTTCCCTCCTAAGCTTTGTACTGTAATGGGTCCAAAGAGATCCATGTATAACAGATACAAGATCATAGGTGAATCACGCTTATTAAGTGACTTAAAACTATTTTTGGTTTGCTTGTCTAATTGACAAGTCCCGCAGAGTCCTTCCTTCTTGTAGGGGCCAGAAGGTAGTCCTCTAACAAGTTGTCCTTGGATAGCCTAGCAATGGTTCTAAGGTTTATATGTCCTAATCTCTTATGCCATAGTTCATTATGTCTACAAATAGAGTTAAACAAACAAATATCTACCTTGGTTGAAAAAAAATCTACAAGATAGATGTTATCTTTCCTTTTACCTGTCAACACAATTGTGTTGTCCTCTGATTTGATCTTGCATAAGGATTTGCTGAAAGTCACTTGGTAGCCTTCATCATACAGTTGACTGATACTGATCAAGTTGTGCTTCAGTCCTTCCACATAGGTTACTTTCTTGAATGTGATTGTGCCAATCTGGACTGCACCATATCCTTTTGTTAGTCCAAAGTTTGAATCACCAAAAATTACTTTGGGTCCAAGCTTGGCTTTGAAGGATGTGAAATTGTCCTTGTTTCCTGTCATGTGCTTTGAGCACCCACTATCCAGATACCATTGCTGGTTTGATGTTGGATAGGTCCTCACCTGCACAAAAAACAATTTATTTGTTTTTGACTCAGTTTACCTTGGCCTAGGTTGATAACCTTTGAATTCAGAAATAAAAGACATCCCTGGTTGACTCTTATAGCCTTCAGGATGATATCTTCTTAGAGGTATTATCCATTCAGTATAAGGGTTAAATCTTTGGGATGAAGGACCCCTAGGTTTGAAATTTGATTTACCTTTGAAAAATTTTTCAAAACTCTGATCTCTGCTCGATGATCGCTGAGCTCCGTTCGAAGATCGACTATGTCAGAGTTCAGGGTTTAGAGATCGTCGACCTGAATTCGATGATTTAGCCTGAGATCGTTGATCTTCATTCGACAATCGTCTAGCTCCGTTTGACGATTTCTGTTTAACTCTTGTTTTCTTAGGTAAGTCAGAATTATTCCTAGCTACCTCTACAACTCCCTTACCTTTATCAGAGAAACTTGATTGGGGTTGTTAATACTATAGGTTGGCTAGATGAGGTACCCAATCCCAGTGTACTATTGAATGTTGAGTTCACTGTTCTTGTGATGTCCATTAGCTTGATACTTCTCCCATTGTGGGATTCTTCAAACTTTTTGGCCTCTGATAGCTCACCTTTCAGTGAGGCTATCTGCTCCCTACAACATTCCAACTCCTCAGAGAGTTTGAGGTTTTCTGATTTTAAAGTACTGTGTTCAGATAACTGATTTCTGAGAGAAATCATTTTCTTCTCAGATTTTAATAAATCCAAACATAGTGTTTTAAACTCACACTTGAAGTCCTCAGAATTAAAATCAAAAGAACTTATTACCTGATCCTCTTCAGATTGAGTCTCTGATTCTGAATCTGACTCTTCTGCATCAGAACTTTGTTGTGAGCCATTGATAGCCATCATGCAGAATTCTTTTTCATCAGCATCATCTTCATCATCACTTGAGCTGGATGAAGCTTCAGATCCTTCTTCTGTCTCACTCCAAGCTTCAGCAACAAACCCCTTCTTGTATGTTTGTTCTTGCTGGAGGAGGGTTTGTCATTGCTGCTCTTCTTGAAGTCCTTTTCTTTTCTCCTTTCTTTCCTGTCCTTCTTGTCCTTGTTTTTATTTTCTGGACAGTCAGGCACAATGTGGCCTGGTTTCCTGCATCCAAAACAAATAATCTCTTTGTTATTTGATTTGTCATACCTTGGCTTGTCATGCTCTCTGTGTGATCTTTTCCTGAAATCCTTCCTGGCCATTTTGTAAAACCTTTTGGCCAGTAGGCTTAGCAGCTCTTCATTTCCTGTGACCTTGTCTTCAGGTTGATCTTCAATGGCTTTGAAAGCTATTGATTTTTCCTTTCTTATAGCTGGTGAGGCAGCCTTCTACTCTTCTTCTCTGTTCTTGATGAGCAGCTCATAATACTTGAGCTTGCCCAAGAGAGCTTCAGTTGTGATCTCATTTAGGCTTCTGGCATCCTTGATTGGCCAAATCCTTGAGTCCCAAGTGCTTGGGAAGCACATTAGGATTTTATCATTGAGCTCAGTCAATGAGATCTCTTTGTCCAATGATTTCAGCTCATTGACTATGACACTGAGTCTATTATACATATCTGCTACGGACTCAGCTTATCCTTTCTTGAAGTTCTCATATTGGGTTATGAGATGAGATCTTCTATCTTTTCTCTCATCAGCAGATCCTGAGACTATCTCAGATAACTTGTCCCAGATGTCCTTTAATGAGTTGCATTCAGCTACCTTTTAGAATATTTCATCAGACATAGTCTGGGCTAGAATGTTCATAGCCTTTGCATCAGCCAATTTCCATTTCTTGATTTCTGCATCTGTTCCTGAAAGAGGTGGAACATCACTCGTACTTGTATTTTCTGGGGGTCTTGGACACACTGTCAAAACAGAATTGAAAATGTCTTCATCAATAGAGTTCATGTACAGTCTAATCCTTGCCTTCCAAAGTGCAAACTTAGATAGATTGCACACTGGAGGTCTGATGCTAGCATAATCTTTGTTTTGGGCCATGTTCTGTGAAGAAATAAATCTAGTAACAGACTTAAACAAGCAGATCTAACTAGAGGGATCTTTGGGTTCAGGTGTTAGCCTGTGCAACCACTAAGGTGTGGTATTTTAACCAACCTTCCTCTGATACCAATTGAAAGTGCAGGTTAGATCTGATATACTCTAGAGGGGGGGGGGGGGGGTGAATAGAGTATGGTGCTTGCTAAAAACTTTTTACAACTCTTGTTGTATTCCTAAGTGAATAGGTAAGCAAATAAATACAGCAAACACAACAACTATCTAATCAAAAAGCAATCACAGAATAATCACAAACCACAGCCAGAAAACAAAAGAAAATAAGCAACCAGATGACACAAGGAGCTATAGTGGTTCCCCAACCAATCTGGGTACATCCACTCTTCTACCACCCTAGGTAGGAATCCACTGCAGGATGAGTTGATCAGGTGTCCTAGGCACCAATGAGCTTTTGATAAGGTACTCAAAAACAAACCAGATTTTTGATCAGGTGTCTTACCACCACTGAGTTTTGACAAGGTCTCAGAAACCAACACAAACTTTTGAAGGGAGTTTGATAAACCCTTTACAGTAGAGAGAGAGAGATGATCTTCTCTGTCAACAATCAGAGAGAAGATAGTGGATGTTGTCAAAGCTCCCCCTGAGATCTATAGTTGTTCAGGAAGTGAAGCTTTGCAGTAGGGTGATAGGCCTTCAAAAGATTTGATCTCCAGCAAAAGATGATTCCAGCAGCAGCTGAAATGTGTGGTGTCTGGAGTCTTGAATGATAATGGCCTTTGAACACTGGAATCAAAAAAGGGATCTAGAAATTTCAGAATATTGATCTCCTTCAGTGATGTGTGTTCCTGTATGAATACTGTCTGTGAATATCTGCAACTCTTTCTCTTTCTGTTGTTGTTGTTGTAATAGTTGTTTGTTATTTACCAGCAGAATATGAATAAATCTTTTATTCCTTAGATCTGAATAGAATGATTCTCTGTCCAAGATAGCCGTTAGTCTGTCATAATGACTTCCTTAACTGCATTTTGTCTTCTGGAGGAAAGTCCAATAAAACATTCCTTTGAAGATCCCTTGAAACTTGCTCCAGATTAATTGAAACGGCTACAAGATCCTTGACATAAATGCTGAGAATAATTCCATAACTGTCTGAATTTGAATCTTGAAAAACGTCGATCTCTCCAGAAAAACGTCGACCTGAGCTCAACTATCGTTGAAATGAGCTCAGAGACTGGACTTAGACTGAAGCAGAAAGCGTCGATCTGAGCTCAACTATTGTCGAACTGAGCTCAGAGATAGGGAAACAAACTAGAAACAGGAACGTTGATCTGAGCTCGAAGATCGTCGAATGGAGTTCGACGACTCGTTGAAGTGAGCTCAGAGATCGTCGAATGGAGTTCGAAGATTCATCGAGGTGACTTCAGAGATCGTCGAATGGAGTTCGACGATTCGTCGTCCTGAGCTCGATGAAATGACTTAGTCTCCTAAACTGAAATATCTGGTCTTGAGGGTCTTGAGGGCAGCTTTCAAACCTAAATACTAACCCTTAGACTCAATCTAAATGACCTTTAGATCTATATAAGGAGGTCAAAACAAATTTCCTAAAGGACATAGTGATCCTTGCCCAAATCAGTAATAGGGTGTTCCAACATTCTATGCGACAGTGAGAAGGGTCCCATGAAGTCGATCCCCCAAACGTCGAATGGTTCGCATACGAGCATGTTGTTGAGAGGCATTTCATCCCTCTTGGAGATATTTCCTGTCCTTTGGCATTCATTGCATTTTGCGACGTATGCTTGGGTGTCTCTAAAAAGGGTTGGCCAAAATAAGCCACATTGCAGTACCTTGCGTGCTGTTCGGGTGGCGCCTAAATGACCGTCGGCCTCCCGATCGTGGCAGCGTGTTAAGACGGATTGAAATTCGGTCTCGGGTACGCAACGCCTAATGATGCCGTCGTTGCAAGTACGGAATAGTAACGGTTCTTCCCAGAAATAATATTTGGCGTCGGACAGTAGTTTACGCTTTTGCTGCGATGACAGGTGAGGGGAGACAGATTTGCAAGCGAGGTAGTTGGCTATATCTGCGTACCACGGGATTGTCGGAGTGAGCGAACAGATGGCGAATAATCTTTCGTCCGGGAAGCAGTCGGCAATCTCGTTGTGGTTGCAGATGGGTACAACTCCTTCGGTGTCGCTCTCCAATCTTGATAGGTGATCGGCGATGACGTTTTCGACCCCTTTCTTATCTCGGATCTCGATGTCATATTCTTGTAGTATAAGAATCCAATGGATTAGCCGGGCTTAACGTCTTTTTTTTGAATAAATACCTTAGTGCGACATGGTTAATGTAGACAATGACCTTAGATAACACTAAGTACGAATGGAATTTTTGAAAGCGAAGATTACTGCCAATAGCTCCTTTTCCGTAGTGGTATAATTCAGTTGAGCATCGTTGAGAGTCCGGCTGGCGTATGAGATAGTATGAAAGAGTTTTGTTTTTCCTTTGACCGAGCACCGCTCCGACTGCAACATCGCTTGCGTCGCACATGACTTCGAAGGGCAAAGTCCAATCTGGTGCCACCAAGATTGGAGCGGATATGAGTCGGTCTTTGAGAGTCTCGGAGGCTTGCAAACATTTTTTGTCGAAGTCAAACGGGATGTCCTTGGCCAACAGATTTGTGAGGGGCTTGGATATTGATGAGAAATTACTGATGAATCTTCTGTAGAAACCGGCGTGTCCCAAGAAGCTGCGGATCCCCTTGGCGGAAGATGGAGGAGGAAGATTTTTGATGATGCTGACTTTTGCTTGGTCGACTTCGAGCCCCCTGTGAGAGACTTTGTGGCCTAATACAATGCCCTCGCAAACCATGAAATGTCATTTTTCCCCAATTCAAGACGAGGTTTGTATCTTCACAACGCTTCAGAGCTTTGGCTAGATTCGCGAGGCAGGCATCGAAGCTGTTCCCGAAAAGGGAAAAATCGTCCATGAAGACTTCGAGAAAGTCTCCAATCATGTCACCGAAGATGGCAATCACGCATCGCTGGAAGGTTGCTGGGCCGTTGCACAATCCGAATGGCATTCTCCTGAACGCGAAGGTGCCAGAAGGGCATGTGAATGTCGTTTTGTCTTGGTCGTCGGGGTCAACTGTGATTTGATTGTATCCTGAATACCCGTCAAGGAAAAAATAGTATTCCTGACCGGCCAATTTTTCCAGCATCTGGTCGATGAAGGGTAGCGGGAAATGATCTTTGCGGGTAGCCTCATTCAGTTTCCGGTAGTCTATGCAGACTCTCCACCCGGTGACCACGCGGGTGGGTAATAATTCATTCTTTTCGTTGGCCACTACAGTAATCCCGCCCTTTTTGGGCACCACTTGCACTGGGCTGACCCATTTGCTGTCGCTGATTGGGTAAATGATACCCGCGTCAAGCAATTTTATTACTTCTGCCTCCTTTGAGGTTGTTCCAACGGTTTGTATTGATCTTCAAGCAGAATCTTGTGCATGCAAAACGCCAGGCTGATCCCTTTTATGTCGGCTAATGAACGTCCAAAACATTTTTGTATTTCTTTAAGACATCGACTAGGGCGAATTCATTGTCAACAGAGAGGGATGTAGAGATGATGACTGGGCACGCTGTGCCTTCCTCTAGGAAAGCGTATTTCAGGGATTCGGGCAGCGGCTTCAGAGTTGTGGCAGTGGCTGTGACAGTAGATGTGATGAAAGGTTCTTTGGTTGGATGCGGGGTTCTCAGGACATTAGTGTGGGCGTTGTGTCAGATACATCTTCCTCTTCCCACACTGGCTCGGTTGGGTCAAAAATCATTTCGCTGTACATGTCTGGTTCGTCGATCAAATCTGCTTCGTCGCAGTTAGTGATTCTGAGATGTTGGGGAGGTTCGTGGACGTTGAAAGAAATCATTTCTTCCCCCAGGCTTAGGGTGAGCTCTCCTTGGTCGACGTTGATAATGGCACGAGCCGTGGCAAGGAAGGGCCGTCCTAGGATTATAGACACTTTGGGATCGGCCATCATGTCGAGAACGACGAAATCTGCTGGGAAGGCGAGGTTGTTGACCATGACAGTGAGATCTTCGACTATCCCGGCCGGTTGTTTTACCGATCTGTCAGCTAATTGCAACCTCAGGTGGTGGGCTGTAGAATCCCAACTCCTAGCTCGCGGAAGATGGAGAGCGGCATTAGATTTATTGAAGCTCCCAAATCACATAATGCGCGTCCGAATCGGTGGAGGCCAATTCTGCAGGGGATGGTAAACTGCCCGGATCTCTGCGTTTGGTTGGGGAATAGTTGGCGCGGAGAGTTGAGCATTCTTCAGTGAGATTGATCGTTTTCAGTCCTTTTAAAGATTTATGCCGTGAGATGAGGTTCTTTAGGAACTTGGAATATCCTGGGATTTGAGTGATAGCTTCTGTCAGTGGTATACTTATTTGGACTCCTTTCATGATCTCGAGGAATTTATGAAATTGTTTTTCAGCCTTTTCGTTTTGCATTCGGTGGGGAAATGGCGGCTTCACGGCGTTCTTCACAGGTTGTGGTACTGCCATGGGTTCTTGCGCGGTCGGTGAGGACGGAGGTTTCTTTATCAAATCGACGATGGGCTCGCAGAGTGATTGTGCGGGAGGATCGGGAGGCGAGGCCCTCTCTAGGCTTTTTCCGCTTCTCAATCTCATAGTATGTACCGTTTCCTATTTTTTATTGACTAAACATAATAACGTTTTCGTGAGAATCCCTATGGTGGTTTGTAGGCACTGAATGGTGGTGGCTTGGTCATTGAACATCTCCATCATTTTGCACGCATAAGCAAAAAATTGCTCTGTCTTTGATGAGAGATTGTGGTTGGTGGCTTCATCAGAGACTACTGAATTTATCTCTATCGGAAGGTCGGGAGAAGGCGGAGAGTTCCAATGCCTACTAATTTGGGCAATGTTGTCTATAACTTCCCAGGCATCCTCGTTGGATTTGTTAAACAGAGTTCCACCAGCTGCGACGTCAAGTAATGGCCGGAATCTGTCTGCGATGCCGAAGTAGAAAGTTTGGATTAGGTGGATGTCTGACATTTCCACTCTGCAGCATTCCCTTCGCAGGGACTGGAAACGCTCCCATGTATCGAACAAGGTCTCTTCATTTCTTTGGGTGAAGGTGATGGGCTCCTTGTAATTGTCTATTGCTAGCATCGGTTGTCGGAATTTGGCCAAGAATTTCCCTTCGAGTTGTTTCCAGGATGAGGATATTCCCTTCCGGATATCTTGATACCATTGCTTTACTTCGTCTTTCAGGGAGAAGGAGAAGAGTCAGATCCTCTGCTGCTCATTGTTGGCAGCATTTGGCGTACAAGTGTTGTAAATTTCTAAGAACCGCTGCACGTGGCATAATGCATCTACTTTTCCGTCTCCGCTGAATTGACAGTTTTCGATGATGTATTCGATGAGGTCAGGCGAGATCTCGAAACTGTTATTTCTCGTTTATGCTCGGTATGTGAGGTTGATAAGGCTTGCTTTATAAGTCTACTGCTGAATCGTAGTCATTGAGAGTGGCTTGAATGAAAAGGGGTAGTAGGCTACTAGATCTTCTGTGCCTCGACCCTGCATTCACTGTGGCAAAAACTACACAAGGAAACAACAGTCAAAAAAACACTAACTCTTATAACAATATTTTCAGTCATCCTGAGTCACTCTATAGTTGCATTCCCTGGCAACGGCGCCAAAACTTGATGTGTGTAAATCAGCAAGCACACCGGTCACACAAGTAATAAAGTTTGGGAATAAATCCCCGAGTGTCGGTCTCTTGAGGAATGCAATTAGCATAGAGCGGCAACAGTTCAGAAAATATTATTATGAGGGTTATACTTAGAAAAAGTGTAAAAGGGGGATTTGAGAGATTGTGGTTGTTTGATCTAATAAACTAATAAAAGTTATGCGGGTCGAAGGCACCGCTTCGCAAGGTGAAGTGAGTGTTTCGGCCGCGATGCCAGACTTCGGTTGGGCGAGTGGACGGAAAGCTAATGGATGGAAGTGTTCTTGTGCAATCGGGTGAGACATGGGTATGGAGTGGATGTGGAGTGAGCGAGGAGCATTCACAAACACTACTCACAAGCATAAGAAAACTACCAACATCTCATTAGATATAGAATAAAACTTGATGTTCATTACAATGTTAAATCATTCCATACTACAGAGGAAGGGGAAGAGGAGTAAACCAAAGGAGAGTGAAGATCCACCGCAGGTCGTGACTGGAATAACGAGTTGTCAATCTGCTTCCGAGCTCAGTCCGAGGAGGCTTCCGGTACCAACGAACTGTCACCTCGAAGGCCTTTGAGTCCATTCTCTAGGTTGTCTTCTTCACCAACTCCGGTGGAAAGCTTGGAGTTGAAGTCGTCAATGGCCGGGAGCTTCGCCGGAGAGTTTGAAAAGCTTCGGAATAGCCAGCTATGGACACCCGATGAAGGTGGAGGTCATGGAGCAGCTGGAGAAGTAAAATGGCGCTTCCCGCGCACTCCCCGATCGCAGCAAATGACTGGCGTTGACCTAAATCGCGGAGGAGGGCCTTAAATACGGAGGCAGAAAAAGCAGAGTGCAAGATCAGTGGCGCACGACCAGTGGTCGTGCGCACTGTCGGTCAATGATCGTGCGCCATTTCTAATTAGACCTACAACCTGGATAGAAACATCAGCATCTATGTGCACGATCAGTGGCGCACGACCAGTGGTCGTGCGCACTAAATCCATTGATCGTGCGATTGGCAGGGACAGAATTGACGAAAGCAAGGGGCAAACGCGCACGAGCAGTGGCGCACGACTAGTGGTCGTGCGCACTACGACCAGTGCTCGTGCGATTACCCGGGCAGATTTAGGAAAAATGAGAATGTAATGCGCACGATCGGTGGCGCACGACCAGTGGTCGTGCACAATAAGTCCAGTGGTCATGCGCAGTATTCCTGCATCGTCGGGGTCTCCCGAGCGGTTCCGGAGCACGCACACGAACCCTGCACCAGCAGAAGAGGCAGATAGGCCACCAAACGTGCACACCACATTTCCAAGACAAGGCTAAAGAACAACAAAAACACAGAAACAAATAAAGCACACAGAAACGGGCCTAAAGTACACTTAATCATGAAATAGGCATGTAAGCAAATATAAGAAGTTATGGCTCTCAAGTGTAGTGCTAAGACGATAAAACTGGCCCAGATGAGTCCAAAAATCAATATAAAATTTGGACTCATCAAATATCTAGATATTTGGCAATGCATACAGGGAAGGAACCACTGCCTCGGGTAAGGGGTAGGGTCGTTATAATTGGTCAGCTAATGCTGACCGTTGCTTTGTTTACCGCTCTTGGGGTGGATGTCTAATTTCAGGTGATGATGAGTTGGATTGAATTGAGCGGAATGAAGACTTGCTGCTAAAATCCCCTTGAAGGCCGTGCAAAGAATTCTTGGATTTCATGTGTGGCCAGCCTGCGTGCCGATGTATGAAGCTGTATATTTGTAAAGAGCAACCTGTAAGCCTTAAGGAAATGAGCGTGTGTGTGTTGTATACATTCCTGGTTTATGTATAAATGTGGAGTTTATCTATTTAATGGACATTCATGTGGTCGAGTTCTTACAACTTAAAAGCTGCGCTAGAATGCTCTGAGTTTGGATACGAGTATAACATGATTTGATATTCACACGTAATTCCGCTGTTTGTCGGGGCCCCGGTCGGACCCACCGTTATATTCCATGTGACGAATGGAGGCGTTACAAAGTGGTATCAGAGCCAGGTTTGAGATTTGTGGGAGGGAGAACATAATTGAACTCAAGAATGTCCACTAGGAATGTAATACATGCACGTGAGGAGCGTGAGCATGTAGTCAATGGCTGCTTGTCTTTATGGACTGGACGTGTTAACCCCGAAATCGGCGATCTTTCCCAAGGCAGCCAGCTTGCTCGTCGCGGCCTGCCCCGGGTCCTTCCTAGAGGCCGTGATTCCCTAGGTTGGGAGGACAGAATTCTCTGTCCGCTCAGGCCGCGCGGTCTCAGCGGCTTGGCCCCCCAGGCCGCGCGCCTTTCCTTGGCCGGCAGGGTCTGCGGACTGCTTCCGCAGTCCGCCTCTGCAGGCCGTTCCTCTTTTCATATTAACCGCAAGGTTGTATCCGCAGGTCTCTCTCTGCCGGACTCAACTTCCTATCCGTCTAGGCCGGCAACAGGTCGCATATCCCTTCACCCAATAACATGGGCAGCCGACTCCTCCAGTCCGCCTGCAGGACGGGGACTCCACCTCCGGCTACCCGCCAAGACCAACAGCGTCCAAGCCCCTCACGAGCTGGGCGGACTCGAAGTGCGATCAAGACTTCAAGTCCGCCTTCAGTGGTGAACCCCAACAGCCTCATCAGCCAGGCTCTCCATCTCCAGCAAGCGGACTCAGCTTCGCAGCAGCCGCGGACTCGACGGACTCGGCGGACTCCCTATGCAGTCCGCACTTTCCCTTAGTCAGCACCAGCTTCTCGACAGTAGTGGGGTCAACTCCTCCTCAGTCCGCAGGCCTGTCGCAGGCTCAGCCCGTAGTAGCAGACTTCTCCCTCAGTTCGCAGCCTCCTTGCGGACTCAGTCAGTAGTGGAGGACTCCTTCCAGCCCGCCAGGCATCAAATCCTCCAGAAGGCAGTCTCAGTCCGCATAACCTCGTGCGGACTCGCCGGACTCCGCGGGCACTCTGCTGCCCGCACCCTTGCAGCTCGCCCAGTTCAGCAGTGGCGGACTCCGCAGATTCTCCTCGCAGTCCGCCACATAGCTTCCAGCATCCGCCACCCCAGAAGTAGGCGGACAGTCCCAGGTTAGCAGTGACGGACTCCGCGAACCCGCATCGCAGTCCGCCACTAAGTCTCCCATTGCCGTCAGTAGCACCGACGTCAGTACCAAGTCCCAGTCCGCGCGGTGTCGTGCGGACTCGGCGGACTCCGTCTCCATCTCGCTCAAGTTACCGTCTCACCGGGGTAACGTCACCGCAAGCCGTTACCTCCTCAGGCCTATAAATATCCCCCCATGCCTCTCATTCTGGGAGCTAGCGCTCGAGGTCTCATCATCACTCTCGCGCCCGAAGTCAGCCAGCCAACCCGGCTCCTACAGACTCTGATTCTCAGACCGCATCCCTCTTTGCGCTTTAGTCGCATGGCCTGCCGACCTGGATTTCCAGTCCGCGCGGTCTGCTTCCTTTGCTTAACCGCGCGGCCTGCCAGCTTCGCTCTTCAGTCCGCGCGGCCTCCTCTGGCATTCTTCTTTCTTAGCCGCCAGCTTCCCTTTGTACCCCTTTATTGCTTTCTTGAAAAGGTGTACTAGCAAGCTTGTAACTCTCGCTATTAATAAAAGGAAAGCCTGTGGCAAGAGTGGCGTTTAAGCCGCGGCGGGCGAAGTCTGATGTTGCCGCTACTAGCGGCCCCTTCTCTCTTTCCCTTCTTCCTAGCTCAGCTCCCTCGACAACCAACCTGCAAGCACAACCGTCATATTAACATTCTGCTCGACAGCTCCTGATCAACCTCCTCCTCTCTTGATCAACCTTCCCTATTGATCAAGCTTCTCCTCTACCCTCAGCACCCTCTCCTCTATCCCTGCAACTCCTCGACAAGCTGCTTGCTCCACTCTCGAGCACTCAGAAGCTTCCCTCTTCTCCTCTATCCCCGCAACCTTCACTCCTCTTCTTCTCCTAGCTTGTGAGACCGAACACCCCCTCCATGTTAGCTGCCCCGGTGCCGTTTCCGCACATCAACAGTTAACACACGACCTTCAGATCCGATCAGACGGTGAACAGCGACGGTTAACCATGTTAGATCATCACTCAGCCGAGAACCTTGCTCCAAGTCCCAGTAAAGATCCGCTCTAGGAAGCCTTCGAGCTGTCGCGCCGTGAGAATGCTCAGCAGTTCTAAGCAATTAACCAGATTCTTGCTGCGATCACGCAGCGACTAGACTCTCAACCAGCAACAGCTCCAGTTGCTCCAGCTGCTCCAATCAACCCAACATCAACTTTGGATCACCAGCAAGCTTGTCCTCAAGCTTGCCCTCCGATCTATCCTCCTTACACAGCAACCTTCCCGCAAGGTCCTGCAGCTCCTCTGCGACCTCAAGATGAAGAGTTTGCTGCTCGCCAAAACTTCTTCCGGGAAGCAGCCCGGGGAAGCCCTGCTAGATTTCTCAACTTTCAGGGAAGTCATCCTTACCCTGCAGCACCTGCATTTGCTCCTCCTGCAACAACTTTTCCTTTTTATCCTCCTACTTCTTTTGCAGCTGCAGCTTATGCCCTTTCTTTCCTTATGCTGTAGGAGATCAAGAAGAACCTTCACCATTCACAGATAATGTTCTCCATGAGCCAACTCCAGCTAACTTCAGAGAGCCCCGGTTACCAATCTACACCGAAGAAACAGATCCAGTGAAGCATTTGCAAGCCTTTGAGTCAGCCGTTGCTCTCAAAACACTTACAGATGCAACTAAGTGCAAGCTCCTTGTCACTACTTTTGATGGGCAAGTGAGGGACTGGTTTAATGGCCTCCGTCCTCACTCCATCACTTCCTTCGTTGATCTACAAAGGGAGTTTCTTCTCAGATTCTCTACCTCAACCAAGAGAAAGGGCGGTCCTGAAGCCCTCTTTGAGATCAAGCAGCGCAGCGATGAAACTTGGTCTCAGTTTGTTGATCGATTCCAAAGAGAGATTTTGGACATTGAGATTGTTGATCAAGAAATATACCGAGTGGCTCTTATCCACGGTCTCCGTGAAGGGCCTCTCAAGTTTGAAGCCAATGTTCGTGCTCCGAGGATATACCAAGAGTTGATTGCTTTAGCCAACTCTTACATCCGAGGCGAGAAGAGCAACCCAGGCTTCGTCTCCAGGCTTCTATCAGAGAAAGACTCTCCTTCTCACAAACAGCCTCTGAGGTCTCTTCACAACCATTTCCCAATTCACTCAAGGAAGGGAAGAAAGTTTCAGCGCCAACGATACTCCTTTCCGAGCCATGATCGTGCTCAAGATCAACTGCTACTACCACCAGCTCCATCTTCTCAAACAGCTGCAGTCTATCAGCAGCAAGGAAATGACTCGCACGAGTCCGAACTAGATGAAATCATGCTTCAAGTGAGCCAAATCATGAAAGACAAGGCTAGCAACAAAAAGCCCTACCGACCAGCTGATCAAAGATCTAGGGGTTCAGAACCTTACTGCGAATTCCACAAATAGCCAGGTCACCTGACTGAGCACTACCGAACATTCCGTCAGCTTGTGCAAAGGATGCTCCAGCAGGGTAAGATGTGTGACCTGCTTCCTAAAGAAGATTGCCCTGATCCAGCAACCTCTAAGGGCAAAGAAGTTGCAGACGTTCCTTGCTCCTCAAAGGGAGTGAACCAAGTCGAAGAGCCTCCTCTCCTTGTTGTTAACAATACCGTCGAATGCTTCGATGCCGATGACGAGGGTGTGCTTGGAAGACTATTCTAAGCCAGCAAAGGACTTCATAGTCCTCCAAATTCTTTCGCAACCATGATCAGTTACTCTTGCTCTTATTCTTTCAAACATTTTCATTTCAAAACACTTCTAAGTGTTCATTCTTGTTTTTCAACAAAGCTTTTATCTGGGATCTTATACTGACACAGTTCCCCTCTTGTGATGCTTGTTCCTCTATTTTTCTCTTTGCCAAAGTGATCACTACACCGTTGAGATATCGCCAAGTCTGAAACATTCCCTCCGTAGATTGTTCCCTGGCACGACCGCGACGACCACATATGGCGGGAGTATACCCATATGTGCAGTGGGAGCCGTTCAATCACGATGTAGAGCTTCAGATTTCGGATCCCAGCCGGCATCTAACACAGATTGTGTGCTAGGGGAGCCCCATGTGTTAGCTCTGCTATGCTTCGCAAATGATACATTACAGTTACGGTGATCTTTGCTTAACAAGCAATGACAATCAAGCGTAGCCTTGTCTCTTCGATCATCTCATAGCTGTGATGGCCGAACACTCTCTGGTACTCTCGATCCGTGCCTTCGCGGGTTCCCACAATTCCACTAATCAATCCACAGACAAGCAATAGGCCACTTGGCGCAACTAGTCTCATTGATCAGTGATGATTGTACCCGAGGCAAGAGAGCAGTGCATCTAGCGATCCTTCACAGGATTTTCTCCTTGCTTTTCTCTTTTGTGCCCTCCTAGAGGATGCACGGCCAGCCCGCTTTGAGTAGGACTATACTCGGGATGATTTTCTCAGGCAAGTGATGCATAAGGCCCACAGGGAACACCTGTGGCAGCATTCAACCTTCTTTAGTCATTCCGAGTATAGACCTCTTTTTGTCAACTGCCTTCTTTCACAGGTGAATAGGTTAATCCGACCTACCAAATGGATTTCTTGCATTCATTTCGCTTATGCTCATCTTATATACATCGCTTGCTCAAAGCTCCATCGGATGATGACTTACAAGCTCTCTACTTGTACAAGCTCTATTACTCTCATCTTCTATTCACTGCCTGCTTAAGTGCTATCAGATGAAGATTCGCAGAGCTATTCACTACTCTCATCAAATCTAATGGTATCAAGCATAGATCAGAGAATCTTACTCTCCTCGGTCATCAAGCCATGCTATTGCAATCTGGTTAAGATTGGCAGAATTCACCAAGTTCCTTCTCTGCTAATCTGATCATGTCCATCCAGCCATACCAACAGTTAACGCTCGATTTATTGATCTGAGCTTCATGTTAAAAAGTTCATCAGGCACTTTCCTTGCTATATGGTCATATCGGCCTTATCCCATCAACAGTTAACACTAGCAAGCCTTCTCTTCACAGGTACTTGCAAGTTATTTTCATATCTTGTTTGCTCCTAACTCTTTTCTTACAGAGAGCAGCAAACACTTGCAAGCCTTCTCCACAGGTACTTGCAAGCTTCTTTTATTTATATGTTTGCTTCTAACTCTTCTCTTTGCAGAGATTAGCAAACACTTGCAAGCCTTCTCCACAGGTACTTGCAAGCTTCTTTTATTTACATGTTTGCTTCTAACTCCTTCCTTGCAGAGATTAGCAAACACTTGCAAGCCCTCTCACAGGTACTTGCAAGCTTCTCGCATATACCATGTTTGTTCCTAACTCTCATTTTGCAGAGATCATCCGATACTTGCGAGTTTCTTCACAGGTACTTGCAAGTTACTTTCATATACTGTGCATACCTTTAACCCTTCTTTTGCAGAAACCAGCAAAGACTTGCAAGTTCCTTCCAGGTACTTGCAGTTCATTTTTTATTCTTGTATACTCTTCATCCTTCCTTTTTTGCAGAGGATAACAGGTGCTTGCAAGCCTCCATCAGGTACTTGCAAGTTATTGTGCTTCTATGTTTTCCTCTCACTTTCATTTTGCAGAACTTAGTGGAAGACACACCTTCTTCATTTTGCAAAGGCAAACTCAGGTACACACTCGATGTACCACCCATACATGCCTACCCTAACTTTCCTCTTGCAGGAAAACAGAGAGGCAACTCCCAACTCCTAAGGAGAGGCTTCAGGTTCCGTCTCTCCTTGCCCCTTCTCTTTCCTTTGGGGTGGATCACGATTTTCGTGGGTCTCCAACTTTTTCGAAGTTCTTTTCAGAACTTAAAAAGTGCTGGGATTATGTTAACCCCGAAATCGGCGATCCTTCCCAAGGCAGCTAGCTTGCTCGTCGCGCCCTGCCCTGGGTTCTTCCTGGAGGCCGTGATTCCCTAGGTTGGGCGGACAGAATTCTCTGTCCGCTCAGGCTGCGCGGCCTGCGCGGTCTCAGCAGCTTGACCCCCCAGGCCGCGCTCCTTTCCTTGGTCGGCAGGGTCTGCGGACTGCTTCCGCAGTCCGCCTCTGCAGGCCGCTCCTCTTTTCATCTTAGCCGCAAGGTTGTATTTGCAGGTATATCTCTGCTAGACTCAACTTCCTATCCGTCCAGGCCGAAATAGGTCGCATATCCCTTCACCCAGCAACATGGGCAGTCGACTCCTCCAGTCTGCCTGTAGGATGCGGACTCCACCTCCGGCTACCCGCCAAGACCAACAGCGTCGAATTCCCTCGCGAGCTGGGCAGACTTGAAGTGCGATCAAGATTTCAAGTCCGCCTCAGTGGTGAACCCCAACAACCTCATCAGCCAGGCTCTCCATCTCCAGCAAGCGGACTCAGCTTCGCAGTAGCCGCGGACTCGACAGACTCGGCGGACTCCCTATGCAGTCCGCCCCTTCCCTTAGTCAGCACCAGCTTCTCGGAAGCAGCAGGGTTAACTCCTCCTCAGTCCGCAGCCTGTCGCAGGCTCAGCCCGTAGTAGCAGACTTCTCCCTCAGTCCGCAGCCACCTTGCGGACTCAGTCAGTAGTTGCGTACTCCTTCCAGCCCGTTAGGCATCAAATCCTCCAGAAGGCAGTCTCAGTCCGCATAACCTCGTGCGGACTCGCCGGACTCCGCGGGCACTCTGCTGCCCGCACCCCTTGCAGCTCGCCCAGTTCAGCAGTGGCGGACTCCGCGGATTCTCCTCGCAGTCCGCCATATAGCTTCCAGCATCCACCACCCCAGCAGTAGGCGGACAGTCCTAGCTCAGCAGTGACGGACTCCACGAACCCGAATCGCAATCCGCCACTGCGTCTCCCATTGTCGTCAGCAGTACTGGCGTCAGTACCAAGTCTCAGTCCGCGCGGTCTCGTGCGGACTCGGCGGACTCCGTCTCCATCTCGCTCAAGTTTCCGTCTCACCGGGGGTAACGTCACCGCAAGCCGTTACCTCCTCGGGCCTATAAATAGCCCCCCATGCCTCTCATTCTGGGAGCTAGCGCTCGAGGTCTCGTCATCGCTCTCGAGCCCGAAGTCAGCCAACCAGCCCGGCTCCTGTGAACTCCGATTCTCAGTCCACATCCCTCTTTGCGCTTTAGTCGCGCGGCCTGCCGACCTGGATTTCCAGTCCGCACGGTCTGCTTCCTTTGCTTAACCGCGCGGCCTGCCAGCTTCGCTCTTCAGTCCGCGTGGCCTCCTCTGGCATTATTCTTCCTTAGCCGCCAGCTTCCCTTTGTACCCTTTATTGCTTTCTTGAAAAGGTGTACTAGCAAACTTGTAACTCTCGCTATTAATAAAAGGAAAGCCCGTCGTAAGAGTGGCGTTTAAGCCGCGGCGGGCGAAGTCTGTTGTTGCGCTGCTAGCGGCCCCTTCTCTCTTTCCCTTCTTCCTAGCTCAGCTCAGATCCCTCGACAACCAACCTGCAAGCACAACCGTCATATTAACCGTCTACTCTACAGCTCCTGATCAACCTCCTCCTCTCTTGATCAACCTTCCCTGTTGATCAAGCTTCTCCTCTGCCCTCAGCACCCTCTCCTCTATCCCTGCAACTCCTCGACAAGCTGCTTGCTCCACTCTCGAGCACTCAGAAGCTTCCCTCTTCTCCTCTATCCCCGCAACCTTCACTCCTCTTCTTCTCCTAGCTTGTGAGACCGAACACCCCCTCCATATAGCTGCCCCGGTGCTGTTTCCGTGCATCGACAGGACATAACTGGTGTTTTGTACATTGATAGGAGATGAGAAGTAGTGCTGGGCAGTCTGAGCCCAGCTTTCCGATGAGAGTGCGGCACCATTTGAAGCCCATACACCTCCCTCGGTGGAGACCATATGTGTGGTGACTGAGATGGTGCTCGTTGAAAGATATGGTACCTAAACACCTAGAGAGGGGGGGGGGGTGAATAGGTGACCTAATCCTTTTCTAACTTTACTGGCAGCAAACAGTTTATTATCACAGATTTATACTTTTGCACAGCAATCACAAAGCATTCATAGCATACACAGCACAATCACAGCACAACACAGTGGTTTATAGTGGTTCCCCAAGATATGGGTACATCCACTTTACCCCTTCGCCTATCTAGCAGTGTACTAGATTCGGCCAAACTCCTCCACTGTCTCAGAACCCAAATTGGTTCCTACACCTCAGGCCCAAAGCCTTACAACTCAGCTTTATCCCAAAGCCTACACTCAGCCAATCAAGGCCTACACTCAGCCAACCAAGGCCTACACTCAACCAATCAAGGCCTACACTCAGAGATCTCAATCTCCTACACTCAGGCTATCAGGCCCTACCCTCAGCCTTTATAATTTTAGGCTTACAATTCTCTCAGATCCAAAGGATCCTACAAGTTAAAAATATATTACAGATATTAACTCTACAACTCAGAAAAGAAGAGGGGAGTTGAGAGTTTCTTGATGAGTTCTTGAAGAACTCAGCTGGATTCACTCTGACTTAGCTTTCTTCAAAGCTTCTTGAGTAGAACTGAATAAGACTGAATCCTCCTGCAGTTGTTCCTTGACCTCTGCCACTTAAGATCCAGAATTGAATCTGAATCCTTCTTCTCAGCCTAGTTCCAGAGGCTGATTTCTTGGATGGAGCCCTCTCTCTCCAACTTCTTAGATCTGCACTTGGACTGCAAGATCTTCTTGTGTTGATACTCTTGGTACCACTTCAATAATTTGTTTTTCAACAAACTGAACTCTTGAACAACAATCTGATCGACAGTTTCTGTAAACTGTAGGTGCCTATTTATAGGCCTTCTTCATGGTAACCGGCTGGTCCGGTCCATAACTGACTTCTGATATCTCTGACATGTGCTGTAGACCGGCTGGAACGGCAGCTGTCAAGTCATCCAGTCATTTCTTGAAAATCTCTGTCTGTAAGTGTCGAGACTTTCTGTCTTTAAGTGTCGACACTTATAGTCCAAGTGTCGACACATGTTGTGTAAGTGTCGACACAAGTCTACAAGGTGTCGACACAACTCCTTGTATGTCTCGACACTATTTCTTCTGCATGTGTCGACACTGAAATTGAGTGTCGACACAAGTACTTGTTCTTCTAGCTTTTGCTGAATTCTTCTAAGTGTCGACACATCACCTTTGTGTCGACACAACTTCTTGTGTTGAATCTGTCAAGTGTCGACACTACTTCTTGGTGTCGACACATAGTCTTCTATGTTGATACTTGCTGAGTGTCGACACAGCTCCTTGTGTCGACACACCTTCTTCTTGTTGAGACTTCAGCTGAGTGTCGACACATTCCTTAGTGTCGACACTTGTACTTAGAATAATTTTGTTGATCTTTCTGATTTTTGCTAAGTGTCGACACAGCTCCTTGTGTCGACACTTTCTTCAAGTGTAGAGTCTTTAGCTGAGTGTCGACACATTGTGCTGAGTGTCGACACTTACTTCATGTGTTGACTCTTCTAGTTGTGTGTCGACACATTGTGCTGGGTGTCGACACATACTTCAAGTGTTGACTCTTC
Organism: Platanthera guangdongensis; assembly: GCA_039583875.1. Lineage (NCBI taxonomy): Eukaryota > Viridiplantae > Streptophyta > Magnoliopsida > Asparagales > Orchidaceae > Platanthera > Platanthera guangdongensis. Next base: position 4,584,474 of record CM077149.1, on the reverse strand, counting down.
TGTTGTGTGTCGACACATTGTGCTGGGTGTCGACACATACTTCAAGTGTTGACTCTTTTGTTGAGTGTCGACACATTGTTCTGAGTGTCGACACTTTAACTTAGTCTCTGCAGACTTTTGCTGAGTGTCGACACAGCTCCAAGTGTCGACACTTTCTGGTGTAGACAAAGCTTCACTGGGTGTCGACACAGCTCCTTGTGTCGACACTTTCTGTCTGCACTTTTCTTCACTGAGTGTCGACACAGCTCCAAGTGTCGACACTTTCTGTCTGGTGTCGACTCTGCATCCCAGGTGTCGACACAATGACTCCAAGTGTCGACACTGCTTGTCTGGGTGTCGACACAAGTCTTCTTAAGTGTCGACACTTTCCTTCTGGGTGTCGACACATGGACTTAGAAACTTTTTGCTTCAGTCCAGTGATTTCTTAACCTGCACAAGTAAACTCAACATACATCAAATACATTATGATGTATATCATTGAGTTGGGTGAGGCTTCTTCAAATCAGGTACATTTGACCAATGTACCCAACAATCTCCCCCTATTTGGAGAAGTCATAACCCTTAGTCAATGATATACACCATTCATAATTAAAGATTACAAAATGATGTAAAGCAGGTAATATTCAGCAGGGTAAACATAAACATGTATAAATTCACACATGTATACACATTCATCATTCCAGAACAAATACGAAATAGACACATTCACAGAACAATCATGAAATATATTTATCATATATTGTTCTAACATTTTTCTTATACATCTTCAATGTTTTACATTTAAAAGATTACAACAATCTTCAAGTCAATTCTTAATCTATTTCTGGTCTGGTTCTTTGATAACTATGCCTTTGCCAGGTTGGACTTGAGCTTTGACAGGTGCTTCAGCAGTTTCAGCAACAGCAGGCTTCTTGCCTTTTAGATCTTTCTTTTTGAGTTCTTCTGCCTTGATCTTCTGCCTCTCAAAATAATGATATGGCTTGGGGAAGTACTTGCTAGGCTCCACTGCAGTAGGAGGTAGCTTTCCCATCTTAGCCTTCCTTCTATACTGAACTATTGCTTCCTGCCTGATCTCATGTTTTCTCCATTCAGCTTCAGAAAACCATTTGTTCCTGTCATGAGTATTGTCCTTGGCAGCTTTCCAGGCAGTTAAAATTATATTCCTAGAGGTAGGGCTCCACTGTTCAAAGTCTGGCCTTTGTTCTGCTTGTTCCCTAAACCTCTTCTTGGACAACCTTGTCTCTTCCTCCTTCTGTAATGCCTCTTGCATGGCTTCAGTAATAGGTTGAACAACCTTTTCAATATGAACATGGTCCTTGCCCTTAGGTGGGCTATACATGGTGCTCACATCAGCTTGAATCATGTCAAAGTCTGGAGGTGGATAAATGACCTGAGCTACTTCTGGTTGCTCACCTCCAAGATATGCATTTTGAATCCCTGATTCAGCAACATTATCATCATCACAGAGTGGAGGATAGCCCAGTGTAGCTCTGATGGAATTAGATATCCATTTGGCATGGTCAGAGCTAGCTTTGACTAATACTCTCTCCCCCTTTATGACTTCTCTAGCCATGTGATCTCTGACATCATCCTTTTGAAACCGATCTGACTATCCAAGTATCTGATTCCCTCTTTAAAGAATGGTTTCAGCTTTTGAAGTTGATCAGAGATAGCTTTCTGGGAGGCTTGGATTGCAGTCTTCACAGCAGAAATTTCCTCTTGAAAGGCTTTGTCAAATTCAGCTTTAGCAGCAGCAGTAGATGTAGAAGGTTCAGCAGCCTTGTTCTTCAACTCAGTGACTATAGCATTATGTGAGGCAGTCAAATTGTCATTCATTCTTAACTGATTCTCAAGAACATATCCTTGTTTCAATGCTATATCATCTACTTGGGCTTTGATTTTCTCCTGGTGTGTTGCCAAATACACCACTGCATTTCCACCTTTGTGGAAGCATTCATTCATCTCCTTCTTGTTAAGGTTCATTTCAAAACTTATAGGATTTTATATCTTGGGCAAGATCAAACTGTAAAACTTTGTGCCCTTCATCTACATAAGCTTCTATAGCTTTTCTTTGTTCATCCATTTTAATCTGTAGTGCAATCAGTAAAGCACTATAATCAACAGTTGGAGCTTGTTGAACTATAGGCTGTGGGGCTATAGATTGCAGAGCTTTCTTATAACTCTGACTTCTCCTTTTAAAACATAGAGTTTCTTCTTCTTTGCCCTAGCACTCTCCTCATCTTCAGAGGCAGAAGTGCTGGCTATGTCAACCCTATCCTTAGGGCTTTGAGGTCTGTCAGCTTGCACATCAGGTGCCTTCTCAGTTTCCTGCCTAATAGGCTCTTCCAAATCTTGTACTTGCTCCCCCTCAGCAGCAGCAGCAGTATCTCTTCTAGCAGCCTCTTTGTCCATGTCAAAATCAGCTTGATCTAGATTTAGAAATAAATCTTCCATGGTGAACTCTTGAGGTGATTGAGCTGGAGACATTCTTTGCTCTTCAACTACTGGAACAGCAGATGTGTCTTTGATAACAACATCTGGTTCTTGACTAGGCAGCTGAGTTTGCTGAGGAACATCAGACAAATCAGCATCTTCTATAAGATATTCTAAAGTATTTAGGTCAGTGAGTACCTCTTGGATGATGATGGTGGCTTGCTCACTGTCCAGTGTAGATGGTTCTTCTACAACTGGAGGCTCCCCCTGGCTTTGATCCCTGTGGAGGGGCTAGCCTGTGGTAGCTCCCCCTGGATCTCAGCAATCTCTTGAGCAGCAGGGGTCTTTACTACAGCCTCTTCCTCATGGTCATCAGGAGTGAAAACAACCTGTTCTTCACTCCCTGAACTGCTGGAGGACTCTTGTTCAACCGGAGCAGTTTTTCTCTTTTTCTTTGGAGGAATCTCCTTTTCAGTAACTGTCTTCTCTGGGGTTGGCATTTCCTTGGACAACACCCTGTCCCATCTTGAAAAGATCCTTTGATCCATCTTCCTCATGTGGTTTATCTTGCTGCCTGCAGCTGTATTCATTACCTCTGGTATGGTACCAGCTAGGTAGAGACTAATGATCCTGCCCAGATTGGGCTTCTTCAAGCTCTCCTTAATCTTCTCATAAACCACTTGAGACCAGTCTGTTTTCAGAGTGAAGATAATTCTTGTCATGATTCCAAACATATAGGCAGACACTCTGTCATGCCCTCCAGGCTTGCTGAGTAAGACTTTTCCCACTATCTCAGACATGAACTTTCCTTGATTATTCATGCCTTTTCTGTTGAAAACAGAACCTATCTTCATCTTTGGATCAAGTCCACACCAGGTTAAAGCTTCCCTGGTCTTTGAAGCAGTAACCTCTTCTTCATCTTGAATTTTTGGTAGCTGGAGTACCTTCCTCAGACTCTTAGGTGAAACCTTGACCTTAGTTCCATGAACTCTGGATTTGATTCTGAATCCAGATTCATCTACTGCAGCTCCATTAAGGAATTCAAGTACTTCCTTCTTCCAAATCTTTGTAGGTTCAGACAAGAGATATTCTAATCCAGAATCGGCGACTAGGGTTATAACCGCCTTGATTTCGACATCTGCATCGTCGAACGCGCCGCGCACAAGCTCATAACCCTCGTTAACGTTCTCCTCAAGCTTAGGAGCCATTAGGGTTTGTAGAATTTGTCTTTAGAAAAGAGAGGTGTCGACACAGTAGTTTTGGTCTCGAAACTTTGAAAGCGTGTCGACAAACAAAGACAGAACCCTATTTATACCTTTCTGAATTTGAAGATGAACAGGCGGGACAGCTAACTTAAAATGTGTCGACACTGGCAATAAGTGTCGACACTGACTTATAATGTCTCGACACACATGTGTCGACACAAGTTTAGTCAACAGATTTTATGTGTCGACACTTGTTTATGTGTCGACACAACATAACTCGACACATTGTCGAGACTTTACTTAGAAAATTCTGAGTAAAACATAAGTGTCGACACCATATTGGATGTGTCGACACCTACTGACATGTGTCGACACTAACATTCTGAAGTGTCGACACCAACATCCTAGATGTGTCGACACCTTTTTCCTGAAGTGTCGACACCACTATTCTGTGTCGACATAGACTTGTCTATGTGTCGACACCTTTTTACTTAGCCATTTTTAATTCTGTAAACTTATTCTAAGTTTATCATTCCTAGTTCAATTTTGAATCTATTGAACTTAGCTTCTTCTAGGGGCTTAGTAAACATATCAGCTATCTGATTATCTGTTTTAACATATTCAAGTAAAATATCTTCTCTTTCTACATGCTCCCTAAGAAAATGATATTTAATTTCAATATGTTTAGTCTACTATGTGATACAGGGTTATTAGCTATTGAAATAGCACTTGTAGAATCACAGAAAAGTGGAGTTCTACTTACCTGAAATCCATAGTCCTCTAGCTGATGTTGAATCCACAGAAGTTGAGCACAGCAACTTCCTGCAGCCACATACTCTGACTCAGCTGTGGAGATAGCCACACTGGTTTGCTTCTTGCTACTCCATGAAATTAGTCTCCCACCTAGGAATTGACAGGTTCCAGTAGTGCTCTTTCTATCCTCTTTGCATCCTGCAAAGTCTGCATCTGAATAACCTGTTAGATCAAAATCTCCATTCCTAGGGTACCAGAGGCCTAGATAGGGAGTGCCCTTTAGATATCTCAATATTCTTTTGACTGCTGTCAAATGAGACTCTTTAGGGCAGGCTTGATACCTGGCACAAACACATGTAGCATACATGATGTCAGGTCTACTAGCAGTCAAGTATAATAGGGAGCCAACTATCCCTCTATACAAGGTTTCATCTACAGGTTTCCCTGCATCATCCTTGCTAAGAGACATACTTGACCCCATAGGAGTCTTCATGGTACTGGATGAATCCATACCATACTTCCTTATGAGTTCTAGGGTGAACTTGGACTGACATATGGATAAACCATTTCAGTCTGTTTAACTTGGAGACCCAAGAAAAACTTCAGCTCTCCCATACTACTCATCTCAAACTGACCTTGCATAAGTTTTGCAAACTTTTTGCAAAGGCTGCTTTCAGTAGACCCAAATATAATGTCATCTACATATATTTGGACTAGTATACTTTGCCTCTAGATTCCCTAAGGAATAGAGTCTTATCTATTTTCCCCCTTGAGAACTTGTTCTCAATGAGGAAACTAGATAGGGTTTCATACCAAGCCCTAGGGGCTTGCTTTAACCCATATAAAGCTTTCCTAAGTCTATAGACATGATGAGGTAGAGTTGGATCAACAAAACCTGAAGGCTGCTCCACATAGACTTCTTCCTTAAGATTACCATTTAGGAATGCTGACTTGACATCCATTTGGTATACCTTGAATCCTTGATAGGTTGCATAGGCCAAGAACATTCTTATGGCTTCCAGTCTGGCTACTGGAGCAAAGGTTTGATCAAAATCAATACCTTCTTCTTGCCTATATCCTTTAGCAACCAGTCTAGCCTTATTCTTAATGATGACCCCTTGTTCATCCATCTTATTCCTGTAGATCCACTTAGTTCCTATTACATTGTGGTCTTTAGGTTTAGGAACTAATTCCCAGACCTTGCACCTTTGAACTGATTAAGCTCTTCTTGCATTGCTTCAGTCCATTGTGGATCTTGTATTGCTTCTTCAAACTTTTAGGTTCAACTTGTGACAGAAAGCTGGAATAGATTGCTGCATTCATGTTTCTACTCCTGGTTTGAACTCCTTGTCTTGGATCTCCAATAATCAGCTCTACTGGATGATCTCTAAGATGCCTGTGGGCTGGAGGCATCCTAACTTCTGGTTGAACCACTTCAGCATCTGCATCATGCTGTACTCCTTGTATTTCTTCAGCAATTGGCACATGTAGTTCTCCCCCTGGACAACAGCTACTGTCTTCTACTTGCTGTCTTGCAGCAGGCACTTCTTCTATAGTAAGCTTGTCCATTTTCTTTGTAAACCTGTGGGGCTGCATACACTACTAGACAACTCATTATTAATAAGTTTAGTCTCATCAAAAACTACATGCACTGATTCTTCTACAACTTGTGTAGTCAAGTTGTAGACTCTATAAGCCTTACTATTATTGCTGTACCCAACAAAAATTCCCTCTTGGGACTTGGCAGCAAACTTAGTTAAGTAAGACTTCTCATTGTTAAGTATGAAGCATTTGCAACCAAAGATCCTAAAATAGGATAGGTTTGGTTTCCTGCCTTTCACAACTTCATAGGGGGTCTTGTTAAGCCTTTTAGTGATGGTAGCCCTATTTATAACATGGCATGCAGTGTTAACTGCTTCAGCCCAGAAATATTCTGGCAGTGATGTATCACTTAATAGGGTCCTACCAGCCTCTATCAAGGTTCTATTCTTCCTCTCAGCAATGCCATTTTGCTGAGGTGTTCTAGGTGAAGAGAATTCTTGAAATATCCCAAAGTCTTCACACAGTTTTGTCATGCTATCAGACTGAAATTCAGTACCATGGTCACTTCTAATCTTGACCACTGTACTATTTAGTTCATTCTGAATTTGCTTGACAAAGCTATAGAAGACACTAGGTGTTTCAGATTTCTGTCTTAAGAAGAACACCCAGGAAAACCTTGAGTAGTCATCTACAACTACAAAGGTATAGACCTTCCTACCTAAGCTGTGAACTGGCATTGGACCAAAGAGATCCATATGCAAGAGGTATAAACACCTCACACATCTTTGTTCTCTATGCTTCTAAAGGTGGATTTAGTCTGCTTGCCCTTTTGACAAGCTGAGCAAATACCATCTTTAACACACTTAACTTGAGGACCATTCCTCACTAACTCTTTGCTAAAGAGTTTGCTAATAGTCTTGTAGTTAAGATGGGCAAGCCTCTTGTGCCATTTGACACAATGAGAGACTGTCTCATCAGCTACAAGACAAACTGGAGAACCATTGTTCTCAACCATAATGTCTAGGCAGTAGACATTCCTCTTCCTATAACCTGTCAAAATGATCTCTTGATCACTTGACCTCTTGATATGACAACCATTTTTAACAAATGAGATGTCATACCCTACATCACTTAATTGACTTATACTTATTAGGTTGTGTTTCAACCCTTTAACATAAGCCACTTGAGTAATGGTAACTAAGTTTGTAGAAATGTTACCAAATCCTTTGATGATTCCTTTTTCAGAACCACCAAAGGTTACTTTTGGACCATCTTTTACTGGAATGTAGTCCTTTAGTAATCTCCTAGTTCCAGTCATATGTCTGGAACATCCACTGTCCAAGTACCATGTTGGGGTATGGCCACTTGGACTCACCTGCAAAACAGATTAATGAACCTTAGAACCCAAAGAATTCTTGGGTCCTTGGTACTTGTTAGTCTGCAACTTGACAAAACTACCTACTGGCTTTCCACCAGGTAGCTTGCTACTCACCTTGGCACAGGCATTGTGCCAACAGTCCACTGCAAAGTGGCCAACCTTGCCACAGCACCAGCATTCAAACTTGTTGTACCTTTGCTTAGGTACAGCCTTTGCTGTCTTATCTACAGCAGACTTGTTGAATGCTGGGGCTTTGCCCTTGGACTTGGACTTGGACTGCTCAGTCCTTGCAGGTCTAATAAAGCCCAGTCCAGCCTTGCCTTTATGATGAACAAAATCATCAATTAAAGGTAACACTGACTTAGGTTTAGAAAACTAGCAACTAAGTCCTTCTTCTTCTGAAGATTGATCTCCAGACTCTTAATTTGATCATTCTTAAATGAATAGTACCCATCTGAATCACTGTTATGTGTTTCAGCCTAGCTATCTCATTCAATTTTTGATCAAATTGCTTCTCCAAATCTGTTGCAGCAGCTTTAAGATCAGCAATTTCCTTTGCCTGACTTTTGGCTAGGGACTTGCTTTTCTTGTAAGCTTGCAACAGCACCTTATATTCATCTATAAGCTGATGAATATCATCCTCAGACTCAGATGCACTTTCATCACTTGATGAAGATGAATCTGATTCTGAACTAGAACAAGAAACTGAACTTGAACTTGAACCTTGTACCTGATTGGGTCCTGGCTGCTCCAGGATTTTGGCACTCTCTGTCAAAGCCATTAGCCCTTGGCATTGACTGTCTTCTTGTTCATAAATAGACTCCATGATCTGCATGAATTCTTCCTCTTCTTCTTCAGCAAACAGCCCTATGTAGGCTTCAGCCTCAGACTCAGTTTCTGAAGAAGAGATATCTGATAGAGTCTTCTCTTCTTGGCTACAAAAGACTTCTCTTTCTTGCCTTTGAAGTGAGCCTTTTTCCTGTCACCAGATTCCTTTCTCTTCTCTGGACAATCTGCAATAACATGGCCCTGTCTATTGCAGCAATAGCACACTATCTTTGATCCAGTTGCCTTGCTTGACTTTGTCCTCTTCTTGTCTTTCTTTGAAGGCTTTTTCTCCTGATAAAAGACTTCCTTTCCCTTTGAAGTAGAAGGTCTTGACCTCCACTGTTTCTTCTTCAAGAATTTCTGAAAGTGTCTAGTGAAGGCAGCAAAGTCTTCATCACTTTCACTGCTCTCACTCTTTGTGCTGACTGACTCATCAGACTCTGAATCAACTACCTCTGGAGGTGGAGTTGATGACTTATTCCTGCACTTTCTGGGAACTTCTGTCTTGAAAGCAACTGATCTTTCCTTGTGTTCAATTCTTGTTGACTTCTCCTCCTCTTTCCTCACTGTCAACTGCATCTCATATGACAATAACTTGCCAAACAGTGTAGGAGGAGGAATTTCCCCCAACTTAGCCATTTCTCTTATGGCACAGATCTTTGTGTCCCAATCTTTGGTTAGGGACCTTAAGAACTTATCATTTAGTTCATAGTTACTGAACTCTCTTCCATAAGACATGAGTTCATTAACTATTCTGTAGAACTTCTTGTAGCACTCAGTTATGCTATCACCTTTACCTTGTCTAAAACTCTCATACTCCTGATTTAGCAAGGATTTTCTATCTTGCCTAACTTCTTCAGATCCTTCCATATACACTATAAGAGTGTCCCACATCTCTTTAGCTGTCTTACAGTGTATAAGATTCTGAAAAGTTGCATCATCAATGGCACTCACTATTATGTTCTGTGCCCTCTTGTCCATAGTGGCTAGGACAATCTCATCCTTAGTCATCTCAGAGAAATCCTTTGGAGTTCTCTGATTTGCATCCAAAACTGAAATCTTCATGGGCACATAAGGCCCTTCCTTTACTGTGATGTAGATTCTAGGGTCTGAGGCCTCCATAAATAGCCTTACCCTTTCCTTCCAGATCCCAAAGATCTCTTTCCTGCATATGGGTAATTTCATGGAACCCAATTCCTTGTGATTCTCATAGGAACCCATGTTTCTTGATTTTCTTGATTTCTTGAATCTGTGTTTTGCCTTACACTGAATCTGCCAAACAGGATCTCCTCAGACTGTTAGTCCTTTTTGAGGAACCTGGCTTGATACCACTTGAAAGATATGGTACCTAAACACCTAGAGGGGGGGTGAATAGGTGACCTAATCCTTTTTTAACTTTAATGGCAGCAAACAGTTTATATCACAGATTTATACTTTTGCACAGCAATCACAAAGCATTTACAGCATACACAGCACAATCACAGCACAACACAGTGGTTTATAGTGGTTCCCCAAGATATGGGTACATCCACTTTCCCCCTTCGCCTATCTAGCAGTGTACTAGATTCGGCCAAACTCCTCCACTGTCTCAGAACCCAAATTGGTTCCTACACCTCAGGCCCAAAGCCTTACAACTCAGCTTTATCCCAAAGCCTACACTCAGCCAATCAAGGCCTACACTCAGCCAACCAAGGCCTACACTCATCCAATCAAGGCCTACACTCAGAGATCTCAATCTCCTACACTCAGGCTATCAAGCCCTACCCTCAGCCTTTATAATTATAGGCTTACAATTCACTCAGATCCAAAGGATCCTACAAGTTAAAAATGTATTACAGATATTAACTCTACAACTCAGAAAAAGAAAGAGGGGAGTTGAGAGTTTCTTGATGAGTTCTTGGAAGAACTCAGCTGGATTCACTCTGACTTAGCTTTCTTCAAAGCTTCTTGAGTAGAACTGAATAAGACTGAATCCTCCTGCAGTTGTTCCTTGACCTCTGCCACTTAAGATCCAGAATTGAATCTGAATCCTTCTTCTCAGCCTAGTTCCAGAGGCTGATTTCTTGGATGGAGCCCTCTCTCTCCAACTTCTTAGATCTGCACTTGGACTGCAAGATCTTCTTGTGTTGATACTCTTGGTACCACTTCAATAATTTGTTTTTCAACAAACTGAACTCTTGAACAACAATCTGACAACAGTTTCTGTAAACTGTAGGTGCCTATTTATAGGCCTTCTTCATGGTAAACGGCTGGTCCGGTCCATAACTGACTTCTGATATCTCTGACAGGTGCTGTAGACCGGCTGGAACGGCAGCTGTCAAGTCATCCAGTCATTTCTTGAAAATCTCTGTCTGTAAGTGTCGAGACTTTCTGTCTTTAAGTGTCGACACTTATAGTCCAAGTGTCGACACATGTTGTGTAAGTGTCGACACAAGTCTACAAGGTGTCGACACAACTCCTTGTATGTCTCGACACAGATTCTTCTGCATGTGTCGACACTGAAATTGAGTGTCGACACAAGTACTTGTTCTTCTAGCTTTTGCTGAATTCTTCTAAGTGTCGACACATCACCTTTGTGTCGACACATCTTCTTGTGTTGAATCTGTCAAGTGTCGACACTGCTTCTTGGTGTCGACACATAGTCTTCTATGTTGATACTTGCTGAGTGTCGACACAGCTCCTTGTGTCGACACATCTTCTTCTTGTTGAGACTTCAGCTGAGTGTCGACACATTCCCTTAGTGTCGACACTTGTACTTAGAATAATTTTGTTGATCTTTCTGATCTTTGCTAAGTGTCGACACAGCTCCTTGTGTCGACACTTTCTTCAAGTGTAGAGTCTTTAGCTGAGTGTCGACACATTGTGCTGAGTGTCGACACTTACTTCATGTGTTGACTCTTCTAGTTGTGTGTCGACACATTGTGCTGGGTGTCGACACATACTTCAAGTGTTGACTCTTCTGGTTGTGTGTCGACACATTGTGCTGGGTGTCGACACATACTTCAAGTGTTGACTCTTCTGTTGAGTGTCGACACATTGTTCTGAGTGTCGACACTTTAACTTAGTCTCTGCAGACTTTTGCTGAGTGTCGACACAGCTCCAAGTGTCGACACTTTCTGGTGTAGACACAACTTCACTGGGTGTCGACACAGCTCCTTGTGTCGACACTTTTTGTCTGCACTTTTCTTCACTGAGTGTCGACACAGATCCAAGTGTCGACACTTTCTGTCTGGTGTCGACTCTGCATCCCAGGTGTCGACACAATGACTCCAAGTGTCGACACTGCTTGTCTGGGTGTTGACACAAGTCTTCTTAAGTGTCGACACTTTCCTTCTGGGTGTCGACACATGGACTTAGAAACTTTTTGCTTCAGTCCAGTGATTTCTTAACCTGCACAAGTAAACTCAACATACATCAAATACATTATGATGTATATCATTGAGTTGGGTGAGGCTTCTTCAAATCAGGTACATTTGACCAATGTACCCAACACTCGCAGTGTTACAGCACAGCCTACTGGGCAGGCAAGGCCTGCAGGGGTGCCAATATGGCCTGGTGCAAGGCAAGAGCGTGTTGAAGCTGTGGTGGATGAGCAAGCATCTGATGATCAACTGAAGCGGTTTATGGAATTTCATCCACCTACGTTTGGCGGGACGGGTTCCCCAACGCAGGAGGAAGACTGGCTTGCAAGTGTGAAGAGGATCTTGGCATCAATCCGGACTGCGGCGGCGCAGAAAGTGACTTTAGCCACCTTTCTATTGGAAGGCGATGCAAGGCTTTGGTGGGACGAAGTGGAATTGCACTACTTGGCAGGTCGAGGATTGGAAGAGATATCGATCGACGACTTCTCACGATTGTTTCTAGCCAAGTATTTGCCAATGTAGCAGCGGATTGCTATGGAGAATGAGTTTCAAAGTCTGGTGCAGGGTGAGAGTGATATTGATACATACATGCATGAGTTTTCCAGGCTGGGGCGCTATGCGGGGTCTACCTTCGCTGAGGAAGCGCGAAAGACGAATCGATTTTATGAGGGACTACGTGATGAACTAAGGTTGGCACTCCCGAGTTCGGTGAACCAATGCTTCCAAGCATTGGTGGATACGGCCCGTGCATTGGAGAAGGATTTGAAACTGATGCAAGATAAGAAGGCCCTAGCGGTGGAGAAGCCGGAATTCAAAGTCCCACAGTCGGAACAATCAAGACGAGACAAAAAGAGGTTCAGGCCTGCTGAACCAACTCCTTCGACTGTTTCTTCGGGAGCAACATATGTGCAAGGACGTGTTGAGACACGCACATGTTTTTCATGCGGGAAGCAGGGTTATATAGCCCGTCATTGTTGGAGCGGCCCTCCAAGGAGTGAGAAAAGAACAGATGTGTCTTATGAAGAAAAGGGTAAAGCAATGGCCGAGTCATTTGCATCCCGGACGCAACCGCAAGTATATAATCTTGAAGTGCAAGAGCCGCAAATCTCAATCGGTGAGATACAAGCTCGCGTGTTTAGGTTGGAACTCCAAGAGGCTATCAAACGACTTATGAAAGATGATGCGGGTGAAAGGAAGAATGAAAGAGTGAATCGTCATACTTTGGTGATGTAACTACTTTGGTAATGTAACTAATGGTGTATATAGGAATGAACAATGTGATGTGTGTGTACAACTTCTTTTATCGTGGTGATCAGTCAATCAAGGTGAAATAAAGAATGGTTTTGATGGTGGATGTATATCTGGGGTAACAATCTATGTAGGATGTGTATGTGTGTATGTATGTTATGCTTGTTTTGTGCGATGTCGTGGGGCGAGACAAGCTGTGGCCTCTGAGCTCTAACCCGGATCATTTTGCGAAGGAACGACGTGGTTATGTTGATGTCTAGCTGGGCTAAATTTCAGGATGAAATTCTTTTAAGGAGGGGAGGGTTGTAACACCCCAAATCCCAATTTGGGTTCAAGTTGGGTGACACGGCCTTGGACACGGGCGTGTCCCAGGGCGTGTCGTGCTTGGGTTGAGCAGCCTCTTGAGTGATCGACGGAATGCACTCGAGAAGTGCTCGAGAGGGAACACGCCCTGCGATACGGGCGTGTGAGAGGGCGTGTCCTCCTCGGGGTCATCGAACTCCACTCGATGAATACAGGGCAGGGCGTGTCTACAGCCATGTAAGGGCACACGGCCTGTGACACGGGCGTGTCACATGGCCGTGGCCCGCTCGGGTTGAGTTGGTGGTGTGTTGTCTGGGGTACACGGCCCCTAGACACGGGTGTGTCGGAAATGAAACGGCATGTAGGATGTGACACGGGCGTGTCACATAGCCGTGTACTGTTCTGGATTGAGTCGGTTGTGTGCCGCTTAAGGGACATGGCCTGTGACACGGGCGTGTCACAGGGCGTGTCAGGCCGTGCTCATCCTATTTCTCGGCAAATCAAGGCCATTCATTTCCTTCTTCCTGGATCCAAGGGTTCAGACCATTCCCTACTACTTATAAGGCCGAGAATGAGGGGATAAGCTCATTCATGTTAGCCATTTCTCCTTCTTCTCAAATAGCTAGAGAGAGAGAGAGAGGAAGGAAAGGGAGAAGGGAGACAGCTGTCGGAGAAGCTTCAACGTGCTGATTCATGAGCCGAGTGCGGATTCATGGAGGCAATGCCGTGGCGGTGATTTCCATCCGCCTAGTTCATGGCTCTGAAGCGATCATCAAGGGTAACGATCTCCTTCTTAGACAATCGAAGTCCTTTCTTTATGCATATGCATGGAATCCTCCACCAAGAGGTGGAAAGCGTAAGTGATTCCAGGTTGAGTCTGCATTTAGAGCCAGAAGTGTGTAGTACGACATAAGCATGCTGTGTGAAGCCCATCCAGATGGTTAGTCTGGATTGGTGATGGTTATGTGTGAACCGAAGAAGACTCCGTGTATTGTATGGATGCTTGTGAATTGTGAATCCTTGAAAAGCTTGTATAAACCCTGGATTGTGTGTGTTGAACTGGATGGATTGGAAAGCAGCTCTGCGAGAGCTGTGTTGGGGGAGGTCAATTGGTGGCAAGACTTGCTGCACCACAATGGTGGGTCGATCTGAAGGCTTGTGGGAGATCGATTGGTGGCAAGACTTGCTGCACCACAATGGTGGGTCGATCTGAAGGCTTGTGGGAGATTGATTGGTGGTAAGGCTTGCTGCACCACAATGGTGGGTCGATCGGGATTCTTGTGGGAGATCGATTGGCAGTAAGACGTTCTACACCACAATGGTGGGTCGATCTAAGTGCTGGTGGGAGGTTGATTGGTGGCACGGCTTACTGTGTAACGTCCCGAATCGCTCTAGGCCCCTAGTGTGTGTGTTTTTGAGTTAGGAGGGTTGACTCAAGTCCTGAGAAGTGCAGGGAATTGGGCTGCACTTGTGGAGAAGTGGAGAAATCAGTGCAGAGTGACACGGGAGGTGACACGGGTAGTGACACGACCGTGTCCCTACCCGTGTGCGTCGAGTTGAGCTCGACCAGCCGTGTCGAGATCGTCGAGAATCGTCGAGCGGGGAACACGGGTAGTGACACGGGCGTGTCCCTACCCGTGTGCGTCGAGTTGAGCTCGACGAGCCGGGTCGAGATCGTCGAGAATCGTCGAGATGCGTCGAGCGGGGAACACGGGTAGTGACACGGGCGTGTCCCTACCCGTGTGCGTCGAGTTGAGCTCGACGAGAAGTGTCGAGATGCAACCCGAGAAGTACACGGCCAATGACACGGCCAGGCACACGGCCGTGTCATGTGAACACGGGTCGGGACACGGGCGTGTCCCCACCCGTGTCAAACATTGAACCGACATGGAAACCGCCACAGCCGTTTCGCGGAAGCGGGACACGGGTACGGACACGGCCGTGTCCCTACCCGTGTCATATTTTGCTTATAAGGGGCAGAGGAAACCCTAGCCGTTTTCACTCTCATTTCACCCCCTATCTCCTGTGAGAACTCCTGGTGAGAGGAAAACCGCTGGAGCAAGTTCTACCGGAGGAGATTCGCCATCGCCGTGAAAGAGAAGATGCCGCCAAGGAGAACTACGAGATCCATGGCTAGAAATGGTGGTACCGCTGGAGCCAAGTGAGTTTCCTACCCTCTCCCTTGGTGCTAGATCTTAGATATTTAGGAGAGACATCGGTTCAAGAGAGCTTGATGGAGAGGAGAAGATTTCTAGGTTAGGCCATGTTAGAACTTGTGTTCTAGACTTTAGATCTCTTCAACCCTTCCCCTTTTTCTTCAATATGACGATGGGTGGATGGTTTCGTGAGGAGTTTATGGCCTCTGAGGTTGAATAAGGGAGGAGAATATTTCTGGAAAATTTAGGAACGATCGCCTTGAGGAGGAAGACGAACCGATGCCGTTCATTTTCCTTTAAGATGCGCGCAGAATCTGTATTCTGCGCGCAGCAATCTTCTAGGCCATTTTTTTCGATGGATAAGGCCAGATCTTGGCTTTCGGCTAAACATGAAAGTTGAAGCCCTTGGAAATACCTTTCCAACGAGTGGTTGCACGACTTCAGGTGATGTCTGTGGCCCCGGGAAAACCTAATCGAGTTTGCTGTCCAGCAGTTCCTGTACACAGAAACTGTGTTCTGTACGCAGCAGACTTCAAGTCCGATTTCAGATAGGATAACGTCAAATCTGGGTTGAGGTCTGAATACGAGAGTTGTAGACGTCGGAAATACCTTTCCATCGAGGGTTACACGACGTCACCGGATTCCTGTAGCCTCAGGAATCTCCGGTTGAAGTTGCTGTCCGGTACTAATCCTGCACTTAAAATCTGGGTTTTATAACATTTGGATTTGATTCGGAGAAACTAATATCACAGGTAACTCTGAGGCTTGGATAAACTTTTATGAATAATTAATTCAGTTGCATAAATGATGAAGATTATTAATCGGACTCCATGTGATCGAATCGTAAGATAGTATACTTGAATGATTTGACTTGTTAAAATCTAGTAGATTTTTATACATATGCATCTTGATATATTGTGTTGAAATCACCTGATATGACATATAGAAGGATAACTCATGGTCATGTGAATGTTGAATAGTGGATTGAACTTGGTAGTCCAATACTTAGAGCGTCGCCTTCCTATGGGTAGCATTGTGTAAGTTTGTAAGAGCGGTGTTGACCGCCACCTGTTTTGGTTGTGTCGTGATAAGGTGTGGATGAATGGTTGGGCTGTGTCCTCGTGCTCACTCCGAGGCCCCTTCCGTGGTATGATGAGGTTGTGAATTGCATGTGGTGTGAGTCGACACGCGGTGTCGTAATCCTGGGTTAAGGATAGTGTGGCAGGTCTACGGGCTCGCCAGTCGTCACACCGACGGGAGTTGGCAGTTAGACTTGGTCGGTTTGGGCTTTTTGTGTCCTCGGTGTTCACGTCCCGAGGCCCCTCCGACCATGTGAACGGTTGGGCTGTGTCCTCGTGCTTTCTTCTGAGGCCCCTTTCGGTCACGCAAGGCCAGTTCGGGCTGTGTTCTTGGTGCACATCTACCTAAGACCCCGCTGGGCCATAGTACGCATGGGCTCCGCTGTTGTGTTCTTAGCGTTGAGGCGTACGGAGGCCTAGGTGAAGTAGTGTGATACCCGCCTAGTAGTAGAAGTGCCCGTTCTACTGTCACCCCCGCCTGGCCACGGCGGCTGATGCCTGAGAGGTTAGCTACCTGCTCGAAAAGTGGGAACTATAGTCTGTGTCGACATAGCAATTGCATGGGTGTGCATGAGTGAGTCATTGCATAGCATTCATAGCATTTCATATCATTGCACAACATGATCCTCATCGTATAAGTTTGTATGGGCACTCTTATACGATGAGTTACTTTTATGTAACCCGATCCTTAACTTATAAGTTTGTATGGACATTCTTATAAGTTAAGTTACTTTCCTGCTGTTACTTATACTTGCTGGTTTAGTGTAGCTCTTACATAAATGCTGATTATGATACTGTTACTCTTACACTACTGTCACCTGCTTGTACTTCCTTTTCTTGCTTACTTGTTATATACTATACTCTTGATCCTTTTCTCCGCCCGGTGCCGAGAAGTCGCCGGGGAGCGGATGTGAAACCACTTAGTCGTTTCGACTAACGGTTGCTACGTCTTCCTTTTTAAGGTCACGCCGCAGGTGGAGCAGCCGCAGACTACGCAGCAGGACAGCCAGGCCAGGACGACAGGGCCTGAGGTGACGGTGCCGTCGATACCGTCAGTTACTGATGTTAGTTTTGATTACTCTGATGTAGCCCGATTGGGCAATGTTTAGCTGTACTCTGATATTTTGTAGAAGCATGTTTAGCTTCTCATCATTTCATGTTTTGGACATTATATATTACTTAGTGTGGATTTTGACTTCTGTTTATTTATTTGGTTGGGTTGGCATGATATATTGATATTGTTGTAGCCGGCGGAATAGGCGTCTTGTGGTACAGGTTAGCCCGTGTGCTAATGCTACCGCAAGGCGGCTGTTCCGGGCATAAGACTCCCCCATCGTGCCGTGTTTTGGGATCCGGGGAGGAGGGGTCTTACATACTGCACCACAATGGTGGGTCGATCTAAATGCTTGAGTTTGTCGTGAGGTTAGTAACTCTGAGTGGGATGGACGGAATGTCGCCAGCATACGTGTTGGTGGACTAGGAACGACCAACCAACACATTAAAAACCTCTGCTCGGTGGTGGTCCAAGGAGTCCGACCACCGTAAGGTGCCCTGAGTGCACGGAGCGTCTGGTGGTAATGGGAGCTTGTCAGATTGTATATTACTTGTTGTGATATCTAGATATTTGGCAATGTATACATGGAAGGAACCACTGCCCCGAGTAAGGGGTATGGTTGTTATAATTGGTCAGCTAATGCTAACCGTTGCTTTGTTTACTGCTCTTGGGGTGGATGTCTAATTGCAGGTGACGATGAGTTGGATTGAATTGAGCAGAATGAAGACTTGCTGCTAAACGGCCCTTAAAGGCCATGCGAAGGATTCTTGGATTTCATGTTTGGCCGGCCTGCATGCCTATGTATGAAGCTATATATTTGTAAAGAGCAACCTGTAAGGCCTTAAGGCCATGAGCATGTGTGTGTTGTATACATTCCTGGTTTATGTATAAATGTGGAGTTTATATATTTAGTGGACATTCATGTGGTCGAGTTCTTACAACTTAAAAAGCTGCGCTAGAATGCTCTGAGTTAGGATACGAGTCGAACGTGATTTGATATTCACACGTAATTCCGTCGTTTGTCTGTGAAATATGGCGTGGGGCCCCGGCCGGACCCACCGTTATATTCCATGTGATGAATGTATGCGTTACAATGTAGCCCAGTAACATGCTCGTTAATAGACCACTCGGTTGTAGTGGAGAGGTGTTACATAAAAAGTGCACTTTTTATTGTAACACCTCTCCACTACACCCGACTGGTCTTTTAACGAGTATGTTACCGGGCTGCATCCCAAGCACCCCAAGCACCCCAACCTCTCTCCCTCCACAGGCAGGTTGTTGGTGGACGCAGCCTCCCTTTGATGAGGTAAACTCGATAGTCAAGCCTTCACTACGGGGACTTCCCAGGAGGTCACCCATCCCAGTACTACTCCAGCCCAAGCACACTTAGCTATGGAGTTCTTTCAACTCTCATCACCAATTAAGCTGCATAGTTAAGCGTGCTCGGGCTGGAGTAGTACTGAGATGGGTGACCTCCTGGGAAGTCCCCGAAGTGCAGGCTTGACTATCGAGTTTACCTCATCAAAGGGAGGCTGCGACCACCAACAACCCGCCTGTAGAGGGAGAGGGGTTGGGGTGTTTGAGCTATAGCCCGGTAACATGCTCGTTAATAGACCACTCGGGTGTACTGGAGAGGTGTTACAAAAGGTGGAGATGATGACCGGGAAGATGATCAAGCGGGTACACTCTAACAATAAGGGTGAGTATATTAGAGCCTTTGATGCCTAATATAGAAAGCATGATATCATGCATGAGAAGACCATCCTGAGGACGTCACAACGAAATGAGTTGGAAGAGAGGATGAATAGGATAATTGTGAAGAAGATCAAGTGTATGATCTCTTAGGTAGGTATTGACAAGTTGTTTTAGGCAGAGACCATACAGACTATTGTGCATTTGATCAATCTATCCCCCTCTACACATTTGGATGGAGATATCCCAGAGCATGTTTGGTCTGGGAAGGAAGTGTCTTATGGATATGTGCGGGTGTTTGGTTGTAGGGCACATGTTCATGTCCCCAAGGAGGAGAGATTGAAGATTGATGAGAAGTCTCGAGAGTGCATCTTGTTTGGGCTCCCACCTAAGGAGTTTGGTTATAAACACTGTGACCCGGAGAGAAAGAGGATCATCAGAAGCGGGGATGTGGTCTTTGTAGAAGACTAGGTTGTTGGTGAGCGGGAGGTTGCTGAGCCGCAAGTTCCATCAGTTGTAGAGTGTTCTAATGTAGTTCAAGAGCAAGAGTATATTGTTGCTAATGGAGGGCATGCCGAGGAGGAAGTTGTGCAGATACCAGATTAGGAGGAATTTCTTGATGGAGAGGGAACATTGCATGTTGATGTTATACTTATTGTGGAGGTACCCCTCAAGGGATCTGACATAGTTTGGAGGTCGAGCACTAGATATCCACCGTAATACTATGTCTTACTGATGGTGGAGAGCCTGAGTCTTTTGACGAGGCTCAGATATCTAAAGATAGAGTGTCTTGGGTTGCAGCTATGAGGGAGGAGCTAGTCTTGCTTTAGATGAATGAAACCTATGAGTTGGTTTGACTATCAAAGGGGAAGAAATCATTGAAGAATAAGTAGATGTTCAAGTTGAGGGTTGATGAACATCTTTCCCAACCGAGGTACAAGGCAAGGTTGGTGGTCAAAGGGTTCAGTCAAAAGCACGACGTGGACTTTGATGAGAGTTTTTCACCAGTAGTGAAAATGTCTTCTATCAAACTGGTATTGGGTTTGGCCGCCTCCAGTGATCTTGTGATTGAGCAAATGGATGTCAATACAGAGTTTTTGCATGGAGATTTGGAGGAGGCGATGTATATGGAGCGGCCCGAAGGCTTTGACGTCAAGGGCAATGAACACTTAGTTTGCTATTACTTATGCTGGGGGAGCCATGCCATGATAGTAAAGGTTACAAAAGTGCGTGACACTGTTGAAGATGGAAGCAGAATACATCATTCCGACAAAGGTGTCAAAGGAGATCTTCTGGATGAAGAAGTTCATGCTTGAACTTGGACTCTAGCAAGTGGTGTTCACTGTTTACAATGATAGTCAGGGTGACATTTTTCTGGCCAAGAACCCTGCCTACCACTCCAAGACAAAGCACATTGATGTGAGGTATCACTGGATTCAAGATGTTGTCGAGGAGAAGCTGGTGAAGGTGGAGAAGGTCCACACAGATGAAAATCTTTTAGACATAATGATGAAGGTCATGCCGAGAGAGAAACACGAGTTTTGCCGGTCACGGATCGACATGATGACTATCTGAAGATGTCAGGTATGGGAACTCCTATTTATGGTCTGGAGGGGGAGTTTGTTGGGGTCCAGCCCACAAAGAGTTAGCGAACTCGGAAAAATTAACAGATCGGGTCTGGAGTTATGATGTAAGCAAATTTGAGCTCTCTATCTCCAGACATCAAGTGGTGTAGGCACCAGCCAGGCGTCGAGTGATCTGGCATCGAGTGAGGTTGTGAGATCGAGTGCAGCAGCTAGGCGTTGCATGCAACAATGTGGCGTCGAGTGGAGCATAGCCGAATGTTAGGCATCGAGTGAAGATGCTAGGCGTCGAGTGATGTTGGTAGGCGTCGAGTGAAGCTGCCAGGTGTCGAGTGCTGGATGATGGAAGGCATTCCGTGAAATCACGGAGTTCACTGTCTCTGATGGCTTAAGGATTGATCTACGTGCTGAGATACACTCGCCCTTTGCCCTAAATAGGCCACGACTTATTCCAGAAAGTACACAACAGTTATTCGGCCGTCAAAACAAGAAGATTGTTGTTCTTGGGTTCGGCCTTCTGCCATTGTTGCTATCAGAGTTCTTCTTCAGGAAGAAGAACAGAAGATTTTCAAATTGATGTGTTGTCTTCGCTGTAAGGGTATTTTTGCCCTCTTTCTCGTTTTCTCTTTACTATAGGAGTTTTGAAAAGAGATTTGAATTTTGTGATCTTTTGCATGGAGAAAAGATTTTTCTGTAATTTGGGAAGGGGATTCAATCTGTGAATCCAGAGGGATATAGGTTGGGCAAACCTAGTATCTGTTTTTGTAGTCCTTATTATTATTCATAGTGGATTGCTGTGTGTCCTGCCCCGTGGTTTTTCCCTCATTGATTTGAAGAGGGTTTTCCGCGTAAATCTTTGTGTTCACTGGTTGTGCAATTTTTCTTATTTTTTGTCTGCGTTTATTTTTTCTGTGTGCCCGGTTTCGCAAGCGCAGAGAGATATTTTGTTTCCCAACAAAAACGTTTTTTGTGTTCGCAAAGTTTTCAATGTATGCTTTCACAATTTTTTTTGTGATCAAGAACGTTGTCCATGCTTCCCATGATACCGATGATGACTGCTACCTTGCCTTCCAGCCTTAATTTGACAGAGGAGCCGGTGACGATCGTTGAAGAGAACTTTTTTTTTACAAATTGTGGCCTACAGTTTGAAAAGAAAAAAAGTTTCTTTTTTATAAATTGTGGTCTGCGTACAACCAAAACTGGCCTGCATTTAACAATACTCTATCATTAATCTGTATATGTACCTAATTTCATGGTTTTTTGTTTTTCATAATTATTACATCTTTTGTCAAAATCATCGGCCCATTCAACTTCATCCATTTAGGTTCCTTCTTATGCCTTCTTTGTCGAGTGCAAGTGTAGTTTTTGGTTCCCACTTTAACATCATTTTTAGTGTTCTTATGTCTAAAGAATGTGAAAGTCATTGTACACCCCTCCCCTCGTGCGGCCACAATAGTACGTACCCTTGTCATCACAATAACTCTGCCCATGCTCACCTGCTCCTGGGCGGCGCACAGGCTTTGCACGACAATACTCGCAATACCGGTAGTATCCCTGAGTGCATTGCTCTGACAGTCGCTCAATATTTTATTGCATATATTGGGGGTTTTGTGAGCGGCATGAGTACTGTAGTGTGAATCCTATGCTCCCGAGAGTAGGCTAGCATAGTCCTTAATGTTTTGTGAGTGCATTGCACAAAAAATTCTCTCCTCACACATGCACACTCTTAACAAAGAAAAGTTGTGTGGACACTATAATATTCCCTATTTTATCATCATATGATATAAAGTTCCCAAAATTAATGAATAGAAATATTAATGTGTGGAAAAGTATTAATGAATAAGAAATAATATTAATGATGTTACAAATCATTTTATTGTTCAGTATCTTAATTGCCACAATAATAGGGAAAAGTGAATTAATACTGGATATTAAGGTAAGGCTGCTATAATATTTGATACCAAATTGGACCAAAATGTCCAAAGTAGCTAGATTGTGGACAGACATGGTGATAAAAATAATCTAGATCTATTAAATATTATTTGTTGTAAATTGATTAAAATTAGTGTTTTATATGATAATTATGTGTCTACTATTTTATTAAGTGTACAAAGAGTAGGTATATTCAATTTTGAATGAAAAGGACACTTTTTTGGCTTTAAATGAACCTAAAGGATGAAGGGACACATTTCAAATGATACGGAAAACAATAATTTGTGACCCAGCGCGTAGAGGCAGTTTTATATAGCAAAAGGCGCGACGTTTTGATCCACACACATGTGCACCAAGGGGCATGTGCCCTCAAACATCGCCGGTGACGTGCCTCTAGAAAATGGAAGATCTTCTCTTGAAGAAACTATGCTTGACTCGCCCTAAAAGTCCAAAAAAAACTTAGAAGAGATGTGAACACGATACCGGAAAGAGGAGAAGAAGAAAAAATCATGGAGAGTGATGGTCCTTCAAGATGTTTCACATGTTTGTACTCTTCTTTCCTCTCTCTACTTCTTATATCTTGTTTAAGTTTGTCTATGTAATCATGTCCATCTATGTTGTCTCTATGTTGTATACTTTTTCTAATTTTAACCATATAACTACTTTTATTCTACTTCTACTCTTACTAAGATTTATTCGGGTTTATAATAAAAGAATGTGAAAACTTACCTCCTCCATCTTGGACATGCAAAACCAAGTAACGGGGGTGCACATAACATTAAGACGATTTTTAGGGCCCCTTGTAGCACTCCACCTGCAAGTATCTCATGACATGTGTCCGACCGGCCCACTACATAGGATCGTCGTTGATAGACATTTCAAATGATATAAAACATAACTAAACAATTAGAGACTGCAACACAATAGATACGTGACTAAAGATAAGAACAATGAAAGAGAATGTCCACAACTAAAGCAAAAGAGATTAGTCCTGGTCTTAAGGCCTACAAGCTCTCCAAAAGAGTTCTACATACTATAAAATAAAGTAAGGGTACAAGCACCCAAAAAGACCACACATGCCTGCACTGCCTAATCCAAAATAAAAGACCATGAACCACTTGCTAGAGACCCTAGCACTCCATGGCCTCCTTCCTGCTCCCTGCAACCATGACAACAAAATGATGTGCAAAGGAGGTCAGTTATAAGCCGACTACAAACTAGGTAACAAAGACCCCCTAGCAGGCCTAGCGGTCTTGGAAAAGCCAGAACACCCTGCAAATTTGTATTTTATATGATATGATAATACAACAGGTAGGTAAGCAAGTAATGGTATGAAAAGAGGGCAATCTAAAAGTAGAAAGTCTACACACAATTTAGCTATTGTTGGAACATAGTTCGGGCAGTTAGCCAAACAAGACTCCACGGCTTGTCTAGTCGGCAGTCTAGCAGTTTGGTCCTGCGGTCTGGCAGTGTGTTCTTGTGGGTTGTCCTGTCAGCCTTCTGGTGGTTTGGCACAGCGGACATTTTGGTAACTTTCTCCAGCGGGTTGGTTTGAGACCATAGCAGTGCATCAGTTGTTAGCCGCAGCGGACCGCATGTTAGTCGCAGCAGCGGTCTAGCAGGAAGCCGCAGTAGTGGTCTGAAATTAAGCCACAACGGTCTATCAGGAGGTCGCGGTAGTGGTCTAGAGTTAAGCCGCAGTGGTCTGGATGAAGCCGCGACAGTGGACTGATGGTTAGTGCAACTGCGGTCTAGTGACAACGCGCAGTATGCGGTCAAGTGGCTTGCAGGAGCTGCAGTCAGGTGGATTGCAGCAGCTGCAGTCTGATGGGTAGCCGCATATGCCGCTCGGCTTATATTTAATCCCACGTGGCGTGTTGTTTTCTCTCACCTCCCCCGTTTTCTATAAATAAGGGGGCACACCTATGTAATAAATATATTTTTTGAGCAATAAAATTTGCGGTTTATTTACCTCTTGTCAGTTTTCTCGCTCATTATTTACCTCTGACCGGACAACCTATAAGAACGCACTGCCAGACCGCAGGACCAAACCGCCAGACTGCGAACTAGACAAGCCGCGACGACTAGTTCGGCTAACCGCCTGAACTATGTTCCAACAACTATCAATAGTATAATGCAATACTTATCAATTTTCCAATGGTAGGGACTCCCAAATCATTTGCTACAAGGGGTAACCACCCTTGAGTCATGGGCGAGTAACCTCCAACGCTCATCCTATAGCTATAAGAAGAGAAAACCATCCCACCACTTGAGTCCTCAGTTACCCGTGAGAAGTACCTCACTTGAGAACACAATTATCTACACAATATGTAAATTTTACTGCTTGGGTCCCAGTAGTAAGTACTACCGCCAAATAATAACTCTAGGAATTAGCCATTTTCTTGATTCAACATCCCCACAAATAACCTTTGAGGTCATAGACACTTTTTGGTGCTCCCAGTTAGGCGTGCAAAAAAGGCCTGGTAGACCCAGGCCAGACCCAGTACATCCAGACCCGAGACTTTTGCCTGTCAAATCGAGTCCGGGCTTTGGACAAACTGGGCCCAGGCTGGACTCGGGCCCCTCTTTAAAAGAGGGGCCTGAGGGAGCCTACTAGACCGGGCCCAGTCAGGTCTGGCTAGGCCCGAGTCTAGTAGCTGCCCCAATACAAGAGCTGGGGCATTGCCCCAACTTTTAATTGTCGGGGCCACGCCCCGACTTTTAACTGCTGGGGCCATGCCCCAAAAGTTAATGCTATGGGTGTAAATTAAGCCCGAACCCAGTTTCCCGACCCAGGTCTGAGACCGATTAGGTCTAGGCCAGCATAGGCTTGGGCCGGGTCCATACCGAGCCTAAGCGGGCTCATAATTAAGGCCCCCATTTTCAAGTGAAGCATGGCCTGGTGCACGGGTCGGGCCTAGGACCGCCCGGGCACCAGGCTCGGTATCAAGCTGGGGCAATGCCCCAACAATTAAAGTTGGGGAGCCATCCCAATAATTAATTGCTAGGGCGTCGTGCCCCAACAATTAATTGTTGGGGCGTCATGCCCTCATCAATTAAAGCTGGGGAGTTGCCCCAACAATTAAATTAATTGCTGGGGCCAAGCCCCAGCATTAAATGCTGGGGCATGGCCCCAACAATTAAAAGCTGGGGCATGGCTCCAGCAATTAAAAGTTGGGGTCATGCCCCAGCTCTTTTATTGGGGGAGCTACCAGACTCGGGCCTAGCCCAGCCTGACTAGGCCCGGTTTGGTAGGCTCCCTCAGGCCCCTTTTTTAAAGAGGGGCTCGGGTCAGTCGTAGGCCCGATTTGTCCGAGTCCCGACCCGGGTCTGGCAGACAAAAGGCCCGGGTCTGGAGGGTCGGTATCCTACCTGGGTCTACCAAGCCATTTTGCACGCCTATTTAATGCTGGGGCGTGGCCCCAACAATTAATTTAATTGCTGGAGCCACACCCCGTCTTTAATTGTTGGGGCACGGTGCCCCAACAATTAATTGTTGGGGTGGCGCTCCAGCTTTAATTGTCGAGGCATTGCCCCATATTGATGCCGGGCTTGTTGCCCGAGCGTGTCTATGCTCGACCCGGCCCGGGCACCAGGCCGGGCTTCACTTGAAAATGGGGGCCTTGTGACCCCCTTAGGCTTGGCCTGGGCCTAGACCTAATCGGGCTCAGACCCGGGTCGGGCAACCGGGCTCGGGCTTAATTTGCACCCCTACTCCCAATGAGTCCAACACCACTAGAAGCCCAAAACATGGGATTCCTGAAGGTACCGTTGGGGTTTTATTGCTACCGCTGGCGATAGTTACAAGAATCCGTGAACCAACTCTATTTTCAGCCGTATCTAGGCTCCTCCATCTCAAGGACATAATTCTTAATGGCTCTAGGGATCTCCGAGGTTCTCTACGAAAACCCCTAAACTAGATCTAATCCAAACATCCCCAAATCGGGTCACACACCACGATTTGGTTTCATACACAAGATTTATGAAGGAAATAATCTAACTCCAATAGGAAAGGGGTTGTTACCTTGAGAGATCTTCTCGGAGCCATGGATCTTCGAGTTGCTTGGATGGAGAACAACTGTAATGACTCTAGAACACTAACTTAAATAACGGCTCGTTGACCCAACCGCTAAATCTCCGACAAATGCACCTTCTTCCTCAATCTGATGGAGAGCTCTCTGTTGGAACCCTAGTTCTGATTTGGGCAAGGATCACTATTATGTTTGTTTAGATTGACCCACAATATATAATCATGGGTCATAGATTTATTTCCACAACTTGCCTTAGAAGGACTCTCCAGAATTGCAGAAAGAATTCCGAGAAATGCAGTTAAGACAAAGTAAGAAAATTAGTTTGACGATAGTCGAACTCAGGTCGACGAACAACGATCTAAGGTCGACGAACGCTGAGTTCCTTCCCTGAACTCAGGTCGACGAACTCTGATCTCAATCAAGAAGCTCAACTCGATGAAATCTAGTTGAGATCGACGAACTCCAAGCTCAGGTCGACGATCGCTGAACTCAAGTCAGATTCCCTGCTCGACGAAACAAAAGTTGAGCTCGACGATCTGTGAGCTTCGATCGATGAATTCAGTGTAGATATTTCAGGCCTATTTATTTATAGTTGGCAGACTAAATTTAGGATTAATTACAGTCAGAACATTTAGTGCTAAACATTCTCAATGGAAATAGCGGTTCAAAGTGGGCAGTTTCAGAAGTTAATTGTGGATTAATTCCCAAGGCATCTTCTACTCTCGGGAATGCTTCAGCCGTTATCAAGATGAATGAATCCAAATGTTTGGATTTGATATAAGAGATTAGCAGAAAGAAAGAAAACATAACATAGAGCACAATAGTGTGTAGAGATACAATGAAGGCTTTCCTTTGTACAGAGGAGGAACTCTGCATCAATCAAGAAAATCGTTAGAGTTCTTCATCTGCGTCAGGCTTTCAAGAGACACACATCAATATTAGTCTGAAAGCTTGCTGGAGATAATCATCACTTTGAAGGCCTACACCCTGAAGCAAAGTTTCCTGCAATCCTGAGCCATTCAACAACTCAGGGGGAGCTTTGACATCATCAAATCCACTAAAGTCTTCTCTCCACTAATTAGAGGCAGAGAAGACAACATCACTTCTTTCCCTTTCCCGTGTACAGGGTTTTTACTCCCTTCAAAAGTAAACTCTTGGTTTTTTGGCACCTGATCAAAAGCTCAAAGGGTTGTGAGATCTCCCTGAAAATAGATCTTTTGGTGGCAGTCACCTAATCAAAACCTGCTAGTGGATTCCTACCAGGGTGGTTGAAGAGTGGATGTACCCAGTTGGGGGAACCACTATAATCCTTGTGTCTTCTGTATTGCTTGCTCTCTTTTCTTTACGTTTGTGCTGTGATTTTATTTTCTTAGTATATATATATAACTCTAACTAGTGCAAGTTAAGATCTATCCCATTTCTTTCAATTGGTATCAAAGCAGGTTATTTGGTTGTACAGGCTAACACCTGAACCAAAATGATCTGATAGATCTTATACTTCTTAAGAGTTTATCATGACACAAAATGAAGAATGTTCAAGCACCAGACCACCTATGTGCAATCTAGATAAGCTTGCACTATGGAAGACAAGGATTAGGCTTTATATGAACTCTATTGATGAAAATATTTTTAATTCCATTTTGACAGGTCAGTATCAATCAGTGGAAACAACAAGCATCAATGATGTTACATCATCTCAATGGACAGATGCCCAGAAAAGGCTAAAGATTGCTGATGCACAAGCAATGAACATTCTTGCGCAATTAATGTCTGATGACATTTTTCAGGAAATTGATGAATGTTCATCAGCAAAAGATATGTGGGACTCTCTCACAACAATGACTGCTAGATCAACTAAAGGAAGAAACTGCGAAGCTGAAACTTGGAGTGACTCCGAGCTTCATCTTGTACAACTGAAGATGAAGAAGATTCAAGAGTAAGAGAACTTTTCCTGAAGGCAATAAATTCTTCCTGCAGCAACCCTGATGAAGAATCAGAATGTGAATCAGAAGAAGATCAGGTAATCTCTACCCTTGATCTTTCATCAGAAGAATTTAAAATTGATTTTAAATTGTTGTGTGAAGATTTGATTCAATCTGAGAAAGAAATAAAACTTCTCAGAGAGAAAGTAAATAATGTATCTTCTGAAAATATAAAACTCAAAGAAAATTTAAAGAATGCTCTTGAACAAATAAGTCATTTAGAATCAATTAAAGGAAAAGAAAAGTTAGAGAACATAAATAAAAATATTGAAGACTTGCAAAATAATAAAGCAAATCAACTTAAAAATCTTCAGAAAATTTTTGTTCAAAATAATTCGTCGAACCGAGCTCGACAAAAACAACACCATTCGTCGAACAAAGCTCGACGAACTATAAACAGAGATTTTAATTTTAACTGGTCAGGAATATATGCTCGACGAAATAAATATGATTCATCAAATAGAGTTCGACGAAAATGGAACAAAGAAAATAATTTCTAATATTCTCTGAACAGAGATCGACAAAACCACTACCATTCGTCGAACTCAGCTCGACGAATGTACCTTAATTCATCGAACTCAAGATTTCAGAATAGAAACTTTTATTCTCTTCAAAATTATAATCAAACTCAATATTTTAAAAATACTTTTACTGAGTGGATAATCCCTCATAGGAAATATCATCGACTTGGTTATAAAAATCAACCTGAATATTCTTTTATTTCTCGGTACAAAGTGATGACTGTCTATTTTTTCTAATTTTTATAAAAAAGAACCAGGACCCAAGGTAATCTAGGTCCAGAACTTCTAACCTCTCTTTTTAGGAAAAGACCTATCTTATCACAGATGAACAATGGTATTTGATAGTATTCAAAAGTTATAGTCTCAGCCAACACAGATGATACATCAGTGGCTGTATAGTGAGAGATTGTTTGAAAGGCTACAACAGTAGAGAGAGACTGCTTATTCTACTAAGTTATAAATTCTACTCAGATTTGGGGCAAGGAATGTGTGCAAGGAAAAGTATATAGGTCGAGATTGTTTGTTTTATAAAGAGGACATTGCTTGAGAGGTTGCAGCAATAGATCTGTCTTATTTATTTTATTTCTCAAAGCACCCTTGTACATCTGCTGAAAATTTTTATAAATCAGGCAGATTGTTTTTGCTTTGTATTTTATTTGTTTTATGTAAATAGTGTCACCACCCAAATAGGGGGAGATTGTTGGAACCCTAGTTCTGATTTGGGCAAGGATCATTATTAGGTTTGTTTAGATTGACCCACAATGTATATTCATGAGTCATAAGTTTATTTCCATGACTTGCCTCAGAAGGACTCTCCAGAATTGCTGAAAGAATTCCGAGAAATGCAGTTAAGACAAAGTCAAAAAATCAGTTCGACGATAGTCGAACTCGGGTTGACAAACGACGATCTAAGGTCGACGAACTCTGAGTTCCTTCCCTGAACTCAGGTCGACGAACTCTGATCTCAAGCAAGAAGCTCTGCTCGACGAAATCCAGATGAGATCAACGAACTCCAAGGTTAGGTTGACGGTCGCTAAACTCAAGTCAGATTCCCTGCTCGACGAAACAGAAGCTGAGCTCGACGATCTGTGAGCTTCGGTTGACGAATTCAGTGCAGATATTTCAAGACTATTTATTTACAGTTGGCAGATTAAATTTAGGATTAATTACAGTCAGAACATTTAGTGTTAAACATTCCCAATGGAAATAACCGTTCAAAGTGGGCAGTTTCAGAAGTTAATTGTGGATTAATTCCCAAGGCGTCTTCTACTCTCGGGAATGCTTCAGCCGTTATCAAGATGAATGAATCCAAATGTTTGGATTTGATATAAGAGATTAGCAAAAAGACAAAATACACAACACAGAGCACAGTAGTGTGTAGAGATACAGTGAAGGCTTTCCTTTGTACAGAGAAGGAGGAACTCTGCATCAATCAAGACAATCATCAGAGTTCTTCATCTGCGTCAGGCTTTCAAGAGACAAACATCAATATCAGTCTGAAAGCTTGCGGGAGATAATCATAACTTTGAAGGCCTACACCCTGAAGCAAAGCTTCCTGCAATCCTGAACCATTCAACATCTCAGGGGGGAGCTTTGACATCATCAAATTCACTAAAGTCTTATCTATGCTGATTAGAGACAGAGAAGACAACATCACTTCTTTCTCTTTCCCGTGTACATGGTTTTTACTCCCTTCAAAAGTAAACTCTTGGTTTTTGGGCACCCGATCAAAAGCTCAAAGGGTTGCGAGATCTCCCTGGAAATAGATCTTATGGTGGCAGTCACTTGATCAAAACCTGCTAGTGGATTCATACCAGGGTGGTAGAACAGTGGATGTACCCAGTTGGGGGGGGGGGCACTATAATCCTTGTGTCTTTTGTGTTGCTTGCTCTCTTTTCTTTACTTTTGTGCTATGATTTTCTTTTCTTAGTATACATATATAACTCTAACTAGTGCAAGTTAAGATCTATCCCTTTTCTTTCACTCTCCCCTCTTCTTGTTCGAAGTTTGGGAGGAAAATGAGGGTGTGTGTTGAAATTAGGTCTTCAACCCTCTTTAAGGGGTTCGAGCGAGCATATAGTGGTTGCTGGATCAAGTTCTAAGGGGTTTGGATGACCACGATCGTGAATTTTGAATTCTGAATCTGTGCGCTATGGCGACGCGATATTACTACCATCGGGTGGTATCAAACAAATTACTGACCGCAACCCCACTATTTGTGGCCAACGTTACTACCCACGGTAGTATGTAATGTGTGTTAACCCCGAAATCGGCGATTCTTCCCAAGGGAGCCAGCTTGCACATCGCGGTTTGCTCCGGGGTCCTCCCGGAGGCCGTGATTCCGTAGGTTGGGTGGACAGACTTTTCTGTCCGCTCAGGCCGCACGGCCTGCGCGGTCTTAGCGGTCTGACCCCACAGACCGCGCGCCTTCCTCTGGTCGGCAGAGTCCGCATACTGCATCTGCGGTCCGCCTCTGCAGGCCGCCATCTTTTTCAGCTTAACCGCAAGGCTGTATCCGCAGGTCTCTCTCTGCCGGACTCAACTTCCTATCCGCCCAGGCCGGCAACAGGTCACACATCCCTTCACCCAGTCGCATGGGCAACCGACTCCTCCAGCTCGCCTACATGGTGCGGACTCCACCTCCAGCTAACCACAAAGACCAACAGCAGTACAAGTTCCTCGCGAGCTGGGCGGACTCGAAGTGCGATCAAGACTTCTAGTTCGCCTTCAGTAGTAAACCCAACAGCCTCAACAGCCAGGCACTCCATCTCCAGCAAGCGGACTCAGCTTCGCAGCAGCCGCGGACTCGGTGAGCTCGGCGGATTCTCCATGCAGTCCGCTCTGCCCTCAGCCAGCATCAGCTTCTCAGCAGCAGCAGGGCCAACTCCACCTCAGTCCGCAGGCCTGTCGCAGGCTCCGCCAGTAGTAGCGGTTTCCTCCTCAGTCCGCAGCTTTCGTGCGGACTCACTCAGTAGCGACGGACTCATTCCAGCCCGCCAGACAGCAGAATTCCCTCAAAGTAGTCCCAGACCGCCCAGTCTTTTGCGGACTCTGCGGTTTCAGCAAACGCTCCTTCACTCGCATTCCCTTTGCTCACAGTTCAACTGTAGCGGACTCCGCGGGTTCTCCTTGCAGTTCGCCACAAAGCTCCCAGCTCCCGCTTTCCAACAGTGGGCACTCCCTCAACTCAGTAGCAGCGGACGCAGCGGTCTCCCCTACAGAGTCCGCCACTTGTCCTCCCGCAACCGTCACTCCAGCAGTAGGCGGACAATCTCAAACTCAGCACCAGCGGGCTCTGCGGACTCACCTCGCAGTCCGCCATTCAGTTCGCCATCAGCAGCACCAGCTCCAGACCCGTCTCCCAGTCCGTGCGACCTATGGCGGACTCGGCGGACTCTGTCTCTTTCTCGCTCAAGTTACCGTCTCATCGGGGGTAACGTTACCGCAAGCCGTTACCTCCTCGGGCCTATAAATATCCCCCCATGCCCCGCATATGGGCGTCGGCATGGGCATCGACATCGAATCGCATCGCATCATCGAGGATCGTCGCCGGAGGGTCGTCGCCAAAGTGCTCCTGCGGACTCCATTTTCCTGTCCGCGCCTCCTTCTCGACTTAGTCGCGCGGCCTGCCGGCCTCTGATCCCCAATCCGCGCGGTCTCCCGTTTTTCCTTAACCGCGCGGCCTGCCGATTAAGATCTTCAGTCCGCGCGGCCTCCTCTGGCATTCGTCTCCCTTACCCGCCAGCTTCCTTTTGTACCCCTTTTATTGCTTTGTTGTGAAGGTGTACTAGTAAGCTTGTAACCTCTCGCCATTAATAAAAGGAAAACCGATCGCAAGAGTGACATTCAAGCCGCGGCGAGCGAAGTCTGCTATTGTCGCTGCCAGCGGCCCCTTCTCTCTCCTCTTTAGCTCAGCTCAGCTCTTCTCTCGGCAGCCAACCTGCAAGCGCAACCGTCCAATTAACCGTCTGCTCGACAGCTCCTGATCAACCTATTGTTCCTCTCTTGGTCAACCTTCTCAGTTGATCAAGCTTCTCCTCTCCTCTATCCCCGCAACCCTCCTAGACAAGCCGCTTGCTCCACTCTCGAGCACTCAGAGGCTTCCTTCCTTCCAATCCTCTCCTCCTCTCCTAGCCTGTGAGACCGAACACCCCCTCCGTGTTAGCTGTGCCCCCGGTGCTGTTTCCGCGCATCAACAGTTAACACACGACCTTCAGATCCGGTTAGACGGTGAACATCGACAGTTAACCATGTCAGATCATCACTCAGCCGAGAACCTTGCTCCTAGTCCTAGAGATGATCCTCTCTGGGAAGCCTTTGAGCAGTCGCGCCGTGAGAATGCTCAGTAGTTCCAAGCGATCAACAAAGTTCTTGCTGCAATCACGCAGCGGTTAGACTCTCAACCAGCAACAGCTCCAGTTGCTTCCGCTGCTCCAATCAATCCAGCACCAACTTTGGAGCGTCAGCAAGCTTACCCTCAAGCTTGCCCGCCAATCTATCCTCCTCCTTATACAGCAACCTTCCCGCAAGGTCCTGCAGCTCCTCCGCGACCTCAAGATGAAGAATTTGCTGCCCGCCAAAACTTCTTCCGGGAAGCAGCCCGGGGAAGTCCTGCTAGATTTCTCAATTTTCAGGGAAGTCATCCATACCCTGCAGCTCCTGCCTTTGCTCCTCCTGCAGCAGCTTTTCCTTTTTATCCTCCTGCTTCTTTTGCAACTGCAGCTTATTCCCCCTTCTTTCCTTATGCTGTAGGAGAGCAAGAAGAACCTTCGCCGTTCACAGAGAATGTTCGCCATGAGCCAACTCCAGCTAACTTCAGAGAGCCCCGGTTACCAATCTACACCGGGGAGACTGATCCAGTAAAGCATCTTCAGGCTTTCGAATCTGCAGTTGCTCTCAAAACCCTCTCAGATGCAACTAAGTGCAAACTTCTTGTCACCACCTTTGATGGGCAAGTGAGGGACTGGTTCTATGGCCTCTATCCTCACTCCATCACTTCCTTCGTCGATCTACGAAGGGAGTTTCTTCTCAGATTCTCTACCTCCTCCAAGATAAAGGGCGGTCCTGAAGCCCTCTTTGAGATCAAGCAGCGCGGTGATGAAACTTGGTCTTAATTCGTTGATCGATTCCAGAGACATCGAGATCGTTGATCAAGAAATGTACAGAGTTGCTCTTATCCACGGTCTTCGTGAAGGGCCTCTCAAATTTGAAGCCAACGTCCGTGCTCCAAGGACATATCAAGAGTTGATTGCTCTAGCCAACTCATATATCCGAGGAGAAAAGAGCAACCCAGGCTTCGTCTCCAAGCTCTTATCAGAGAAAGATCCTTTCCACAAACATCCTCCAAGGTCTCCTCACAATCATTTCCCAACTCACTCAAGGAAGGAGAGAAGGATCCAATGCCTCCGATACTCCTTCCCGAGCCGTGATCGTGCTCAAGATTCATTGCTACCACTAGCTCCTTCTCAAACAGCAGCAGTTCATCAGCAGCAAGACAATGACTTACATGAGTCTGATCTTGACGAGGCCATGCAAGAAGTAAGCCAAATCATGAAATATAGGGCCAGCCACAAGAAGCCCTATCGGCCAGCCGACCAAAGGTCCAGAGGATTAGAGCCTTACTGTGAATTTCACAAAGAGCCAGGTTACTTAACAGAAGACTGCCGAGCACTCCGCCAGCTTATGCAAAGGATGCTCCGGCAGGGTAAGATGCGCGACTTGTTTCTTGAAGAAGATCGCCCTGGTCCGGCAACCTCAAAGGGCAAAGAAGTGGCAGACGTTCCTTGCTCCTCAAGAGGAGTGAACCAGGTCGAAGAACCTCCTCTCCTCGTTGTCAACAATACTGTCGAGTGCTTCGATGCTGACGACGAGGGTGTGCTTGGAAGGCTATTCTAAGCAAGCAATGGACTTCACAGTCCTCCAAGGCTCCTCACAGCCCTGATGGGTTATCTCAACCCTTGCTCTTTCTTTTTCAGACATTTTCATTACCAAACACTTCTCATTGTTCTTTACTTGCTTTTCAACAAAGCTTTTATCTGGGATCTTATACTAACACAGTTCCCTTCTTGTGATGCTCCTTCCTCTATTTTTCTCTCTGAGGGATCACTACGCCAATGAGATATCGCAAAGTCTAAAACATTCCCTCCGTAGATTATTCTCTGGCACAACCGCTTCGACCATATATGGAGGGAGTATACCCATATGTATAGTGGGAGCCGTTCAATCACGACGTTGGGCTTCAGACTTAGGATCCTGGCCGGCATCTGACACAGAGTGTGTGCTAGGGGAGCCCCATGTGTTAGCTCTGCTGTGCTTCGTAGAGGATACATTACAGTTACGGTGATCTTTGCTTGACAAGCAATGGCGATCAAGCGTAGCCTTGTCTCTTTGATCATCTCACAGCTGTGATGGTCGAACACTCTCTGGTACTCTCGATCTGTGCCTTCTCGGGTTCCCACAACTCCACTGATCAATCCACATACGAGCTATAGGCCTCTTGGCGCAACTAGTCTCATTGATCAGTGATGCTTGTGCCCAAGGCAAGAGAGCAGTGCTTCTAGTGATCCTTCTCAGGATCTTCCTTGTTTTTCTCTTTTGCACCCTCCTAGAGGATGCGCGGCCAGCCAGTTTTGTTGAAGTTGGTGACCGGGCAGTATGGCGGTCTGTCTTGGCGGGTTGAAGACCGCGCGGTCTGGCGGTTTGTCTCAGCCGGCTTGGAGACCGGGCGGTCTGGCGGTCTACCCTGGCAATCTCTCTTTCTCTCTGGTGGTAGCCGTGCGGTTAGCCCTTCTGTCTAACCACGCGGCTTGTGCGGTTTGTTTTGTATAGTCCGCTTAGTCCTGTAAATTTTTAGTCCCACATCTCTTATTTGTATTCTCTCATCTCTCCTCCATTCTATATAAGGGAGGGCATACCTTTGTAATAGATACCTTTTTCGGATAATAAAGTTTCAGTTAAAACCATTTCGGTTTGTTTTCTGTTCGGTTTTTAACATAGTATCAGAGGACACGGTCTTTTCCTCCTGATTGTGTGCGCTCTCTGATTCTCGCGGCTTGTGTTCTGCTTACGCGACCTGTCTTTGTGGCTTGCCATCTCTTCTGTCCGCCGCCCTGTTCGTGCGGCTTGTTACTCCTTGGTTCTCTTCTCCTGCTACTATTCGTCGCCGCTACCTGTTGGTTGTCGCCGCGCCCCTGGTTCCTTCTTGCCTCTCCGACTTCCTAGTCGTTGCGGCCTGTTTCTGTTCGCTATCCTTTTTTTCGCGACCTGTTTTCGCGATCTCCTCTATTCGCCATGCTCTACTTCTTGTTGCCTTCTACCCGCTCCTGCTTGCTAGTCGCCCCTGCCTCATCTTTCACCGTGCGACTTGTTCTCCTCTGTTCGCCCGACTTTTTCAAGTCGTGCGACTTCTTTCTCTCTGCTTTGCTCTGCTTCTTGGTAGAGGCCTTCCTAGCCGCACGACCTGTTTTTCTGTTCGCCCGGCTTGGTGCTCTTTTCTCTTCTTCGCTTCACTGTTCGGCTTCTTTCTCTTCTCGCGGCTTGTTCTTATCGTCGCGGTTTGCTCCTCTCTTGCTTCCATGGCTTTCCCCTCCTCCAGCCTGTCCGCCTCCGTGTCACCTCTTATGGTAGTGCTCACGTTGTTACTCGCGGAAGATGGCTAATCGACTCTGGTGCAACAAATCATATGACAGGCAATCCTCAATGTTTCTCTCTTCTTGACACACATGCTCAGTTGCCCCCGGTCATTGTTGCTGATGGATCTCCCCCCGGTCCAGGGACGGGCATGGTTCAAGTCACTCCATCTCTCTGCCTGGCTGATACCCTCTATGTTGCCCAAGTTTCCGTGCAATTTATTATCGGTTACTTCTTTATGCAAGCAACTACGGTGTTCTGTCATATTCACCCCTACCTGTTGTGCTTTTCAGGATCCGGACTCCCAACGGACGATTGCTACCGGGACTGAGAGTGGTGGCCTCTACTTACTCGACAACGTTTCTGCTCTATCCGCCTTCTCCTCTTCCTCTACAGATCTTCTCTAATGGCATCTTCGCCTTGGACATGCTCCTCCCCGAATTCTACGTCAGCTCCTACCGCACCTCCCTCCTCATCATCCTCCTCTAAACTGTGATGCCTGTCAACTTGGCAAACATCACTGCTCATCCTTCCCACCAACGCAAAGTCAGGGCTCTTCCCATCCGTTCGACCTCGTTCACTCTGACATATGGGGTCCCGCTCCTAACCTCACCATCGGTCGGGGTAGTTCATATTTTGTAAGCTTCATTGATGATTTCTCTCGATGTACGTGGGTGTATCTTCTCAAAGATCGCTCCGAGCTGTTCTCTGTTTGGACCTCCTTTTATTCTATGGTTAAGACTCAGTTTGATATGTCTATTAAAATCCTTCGTTCTAACAATGCTAAGGAGTATCTTAGCCAAGACTTCTCCTCTTTTTGTATTCACCATGGTGTTATTCGTCAAACAAGCTGTGTCTACACCTCCCAACAAAATGGGGTGGCGGAACGCAAAAACCGTCACCTCCTTGATGTCGCTCGCACTATGATGACTCAAATGCATGTTCCTCGCTCCTATTGGGGTTATGCTGTCCTCCTCTCCTGCTATCTCATCAATCGCCTTCCCTCCACAGTTCTCCACGGTGCTACCCCCTTCTCCATTCTTTATCCGGACAAGGATCCCTTTCCTCTTCCTCTGCACATCTTTGGGTGCACCGCCTTTGTGCACTCTCCCGCTGCCACCCGTGATAAACTCTCACCATGTGCCACTAAATGTGTCTTTATGGGATACTCTCCCACTCAGAAAGGTTATTGTTGCTTTGACCCCGTTACCCGCAAGCAATTTGTCTCTGCGGATGTCACCTTATTTGCCAATGCATCTTACTTCTCTCCCGCTTCCTCCTCTCCTCATCCTGATCCTACTTCTCCTACCAACCCATCTATTCCCTCTGCTTCCACTGATGTTCCGCCATCTCCACCCACTCCACCATCTTCCCCATCCCCATCATCTCCACCCTCTACCCCGCTTTCTCCATCCACTCCGCTGCCATCTCTCTCTACTCCCGGGTCAGCTCTCTCCACCACGGATACTCCTGATACTGAGGCACCTGCTGACCTGGATCTCCCGATTGCTCTTCGCAAAGGGGTTCGGGCATGTACCCAACACCCGCTTGCTGTAGTTGTTTCCTACGATCGTCTTACCCCTTCTCGTAGAGCTTTTGCACTGGCTATCTCGGCAACTGCCACCCCCCGTTCCTACCAGGAGGCCCTTACTATTCCTCATTGGAAAGTTGCCATGGATGAGGAGATTGCTACTCTCACTGAACGGGGTACCTGGACCCTTGTTCCTCCTCCTTTCGGCATAGATGTTGTTGGTTGTCGCGGGGTCTTCGTGGTGAAGTTTCTCCCGGATGGCAGTGTGGATCGTTATAAGGCTCGTCTGGTTGCCAAGGGTTTTACCCAAACTTATGGCATTGATTACTTTGACACTTTCTCTCCAGTGGCTCGTCTCAGCACTATTAG
Organism: Platanthera guangdongensis; assembly: GCA_039583875.1. Classification (NCBI taxonomy): domain Eukaryota; kingdom Viridiplantae; phylum Streptophyta; class Magnoliopsida; order Asparagales; family Orchidaceae; genus Platanthera; species Platanthera guangdongensis. The sequence goes on along the minus strand of CM077149.1, from coordinate 4,545,863 downwards.
GGTTCTTCTCTCTGTGGCTGTCAACAGGGATTGGCCCATCTCGCAGCTAGATGTTAAGAATGCCTTCCTCTATGGTGATCTGCAGGAAGATGTTTTACATGGAGCAACCTCCTGGGTATGTTGCTCAGGGGGAGACACGGGTATGCCGGCTAAAGAAGGCTATCAATGGCCTCAAGAAGAGTCCTCGTGCCTGGTTTGACAAGTTCAGTGGCATTGTTGCGGCCATTGGTTTTGCAAGAAGCTCAGCAGATCACTCCTTGTTTGTTCGGAAAACCGCCTCTGGTCTTGTTGTTCTTGTGGTTTATGTTGATGACATTCTTCTTACTGGCGATGACCAGGATGGGGTATTGATGATCAAGAAACACCTTCGTCAACATCTGGTCACAAAGGATATGGGCTCCCCGAAATATTTTCTGGGGATTGAAATCTCTAGAAAGCCCAACGCCATGGTCCTTTCCCAACGGAAATATGCTCTTGATCTTTTAAAGGAGGCAGAACTGACTGGTGCTAAACCTGCACGTTGTCCTATGGCTGCTGGAGAAGATAAAACTTGGATAGATGACTCGCCTCTTCTCTCCGATCTTACGAGATACCGACGTCTGGTGGGCAAGCTCATATATCTCACGGTAACCAGACCCGACATCTCTTATGCTGTTGGCAAGGTGAGCCAGTTCATGCAAGCTCCGAGGGAGTGTCATCAACAATCTGCTCTGAGGATATTAGAGTATATTAAAGCTGCTCCAGGTAAAGGACTCCTATTTCAGAAGAATGGTCACCTAATGGTTGAAGCTTACTCTGATTCAAGCTATGCGGATGACAAAGCGGACCGCAAATCGACATCAGGTTTCTGCACGTTTGTTGGAGGCAATCTTGTGAGTTGGAAGAGCAAGAAACAGTCTGTAGTTTCCAGGTCTAGTGCAGAGGCGGAATATCGCAGCATGGCATCGACTACATGTGAGTTGAAGTGGTTGCGGGCTCTCATGCTTGACTTAGGAGAGATTTACAACTATCCTCTTCCTATGTTCTGTGACAATAAGGCCGCGATATACATTTCCAAAAATCCGGTCTTTCATGAGAGAACAAAACACATAGAAGTCGACTGTCATTTTATTCGGGAAGAAATATTGAAGAAACAGATTTGCACTCCATTTGTCACTTCCGACAACGAGTTGGCAGATGTCTTCACCAAGCCGGTGTCCGCTTCCTTTTTCCACATCTGCGACAAGCTGGGCATGATCGATATATATGCTACAGCTTGAGGGGGGAGTGTTGAAGTTGGTGACTGGGCGGTCTGGCGGTCTGTCTTGGCGGGTTGAAGACCGCGCGGTCTGGCGGTTTGTCTCAACCGGCTTGGAGACCGGGCGTTCTGGCGGTCTACCCTGGCAATCTCTCTTTCTCTCTGGTGGTAGTCGTGCGACTAGCCCTTCTGTCTAACCACGCGGCTTGTGCGGTTTGTTTTGTATAGTCCGCTTAGTCCTGTAAATTTTTAGTCCCACATCTCTTATTTGTATTCTCTCATCTCTCCTCCATTCTATATAAGGGAGGGCATACCTTTGTAATAGATACCTTTTTCGGATAATAAAGTTTCTGTTAAAACCATTTCGGTTTATTTTCTGTTCGGTTTTTAACACGCTTTGAGTAGGACTATGCTCGGGATGATTTTCTCAGGCAAAACGATGCATAAGGCCCACGAGGAACACCTGTGGCGGCATTCAGCCTTCTTTAGTCCTTCCGAGTATAGACCTCTTTGCTGTCAATTGCCTTCTTTCACAGGTAAGCAGGTTAATCCGACCTACCAAAAGGATTCCGACATTCATTCTGCTTGTCCATCCAGCCATATCAACAGTTAACACTTGCAAGCCTTCTCTTCACGGGTACTTGCAAGTTATTTTCATGTCTTGTTTGCTTCTAACTCTTCTCCTTTCAGAGATTAACAAACCCTTGCAAGCCTTCTCCACAGGTACTTGCAAGCTCCTTTCATATATATATTGTCTGCTTCTAACTCTTCTCTTTGTAGAGAACAACACACATGCAAGCCTCATCCAGGTACTTGCAGTTTAATTCATTGTTCTATGTCTGCTGCTCTCTCTTCTCTTTGCAGTGGTTAGCAGGCGCCTGCAAGTCATATCCAGGTACTTGCAACTTATTTTTGTATACAATACCTGCTCCTAACTCTCTTCCTGTAGTGATCAGTAGACCCTTGCAAGTTTCTTCACAGGTACTTGCAAGTTACGCACATATATCATGTTTGTTCTTAACTCTCATTTTGCAGAGATCAACCGACACTTGCAAGCTCCATTCAGGTACTTGCAAGTTACTTTCATATAATGTGCATACCATTAACTCTTCTTTTGCAGAAACCAGTAAACACTTGCAAGCTCCATTCAGGTACTTGCAAGTTAATTTCATATACTGTGCATACCATTAACTCTTCTTTTGCAGAAACCAGCAAACACTTGCAAGTCCCTTCCAGGTACTTGCAACTCATTTTTCTTTCTTGTATACCCTTCATTCTTTCTTTTTTGCAGAGGATAACGGGTGCTTGCAAGCCTCTATCAGGTAATTCTAAGTTATTATGCTTTTGTGTTTTCCTCTCACTTTCATTTTGCAGAACTTAGTGAAAGACACTCCTTCGTTTTTCGAAGACAAACTCAGGTACACACTCGATGTACCACCCATACATGCATACCCTAACTTTTCTCTTGCAGGAAAATAGACAGGCAACGCCAAACTTCTAAGGAGAGGCTTCAGGTTCTGTCTCTCCTTGCCCCCCTTCTATTTCCGTTGGGGTGGATCACGATTTTCGCGGGTCTCCAACTTTTTCGAAGTTCTTTTCGGAACTTAAAAAAGTGCGGGCATTATGTTAACCCCGAAATCGGTGATCCTTCCCAAGGGAGGCAGTGTAACACTCCCATCCGTCGCATGACATATAACAAAAGGTCTAGCTGGAACCCGACGCCATATACCACAGACAGTTGGAAGGGTTACCAAATGTATAATCAAACCGTCCAATTAAGACTACTCGTCCTACACAGAGCATTCTAGTGGAAGTTTTTAAAGTTGCAAGAACCCAAACTTAAAACCAACAAGTATGAATGTCCACAATTACAACTACAGGAATGAAACCCCAAATACACCGAAAAGGGTACATGGCCTTATGGCCTTACAAATGTTCACTTAATATAACATGTCTTACATACATCGGCTCGCAGGCCGGCCACACATGATAAATGTAAAAACAACTATTCTACGACCTTCTAGGGCCAGCACAGCAACATGGGCTCCAGCCCGCTATTTGGCGCTCGACTCCGAAGCACCTGCAAGCACATACCGCCGCACGGTGGCAAACAAGGCAACGGTCAGCTAAAAGCCGACCAAATTATAACGACCCCGCCCCTTACTCGGGACGGTGGTGCTCTTTCCCTGCATAGCATTAGTCCAATAAAATAGTATAGCGCAATTATATTTCGCCACAGGTGTAGGCTCGCACGGCCAAACACCCCGTGCACTCAGGGCACATTCATGGTGAACCCTGACCAATCAGTGCATTCACCACCACCCCCAGGATGGCAACAACATATGAGCATTTAGCCTATCTGACCACCGTCTAAGGCTCCGACTATGCCTACGGCCAGTGCCCGTTTTCGGATTTCTCGCACCGTACCACATAGCCTAGGTCCAATTCCACTTGCCCGTTGCTCACGCCGCATATACACTTTAAGTCCTACGCGCGGGCCAAGCTTCTCTCGGATCCCAAATTTTCCAAAACAATCTCATAACCCAGTTATGACAAAGGCCGGTTCCCAGACCGCCAAGTTAGCAGAACACGTTTCCGCTCAGTTTTCCGGGTGCGCCTTGAAGCTAACCTCCAAGGATCCCTGCTGCAATCTACCGTGTAGAAACCCGAAAAATCCAAAGCACGAAGTCTTCTCCGGCAAAACCACATCAAATGCAACATCACCGATCCAGACGGTACACGTCCGGGTAGGCTTCACACACAATGCCTATGCCCGTACTTACGATTCCGGACTCTATATGCAATACAAGGGGGACTATTCACATCGATCCCAAGGAACACGACACACTCACCGCACACTCGCGGGAGCGGGATTCCCTATGCAGAAAGAAAGAGCTTCAAACGCTCAAGTTGAGAATCGTTACCCTTGTAGTTCATTTTGGCGCCATGGAAAAACTACGTGGACAGTACTCTTCGCGACGACCTTCCATCCACGGATCCACTTTCTGATTTCGAAACGGTGCTCCGATGCTCCGCCGGTGGCCGGAAACCTCCTTCTTCTTCCTCTTCTCTCTCACCTTGGAAGGAGAAAGCTTTGGAGAGAAAATGAGGGATTAACCCCCTATTCCCGGCCTTAACAGAGCAGGATCTCATCTGGGTCGTCGGATCTTAATTAAAGAAAACGAACGGCTCAGATCTGCATAAATTTCTCCAGACCTAGGCCAAACACGTCTTGGCACATGGTCGTGTCCCAGGCCGTGTACCTCGATCCAGGCACGATCGTCGAACTGGGAGACGCACACGGGCCAAGACACGCTCGTGTCTCACCTGACACGCCCATGTCGGGTCCCTCGACACGCCCGTGTTCGTGGGCGTGCCACGCATAACCGCCATGGCAACGGACACGACCCAACTGGACATGGGTATGGACACGGGTAGGCACACGCCCGTGTCAGATGACACGCCCGCGTCATCCGGCCGTGTTCCTGGCCATGTCCTTCTCAGGAAGAAAACGACCAAAAAAATGCCAGCCAGACACGGCTTTGGACAAGCCCGTGTCCTAGGCCGTGTACACCTATACAGGCACCAAAAACCCTTTTTCGCGACCGACTCGCACACAATATTCGGGGCGTTACAAATCTCCCCCACTTAAGGAATTTCGTCCCGAAATTAAACAAAGGTACACAAAATCTAAATGATACCTGAGTGGAATAACTCGGGGTATTCCTCCAACATAGCTTGCTCTCGCTCCCAAGAAAGCTCCTCACGTCCGCAATTATCCCAACGGACTTTAACCATTCAGACCTACTTGTTGCGGAGTCGTTTGACTGCAACGTCTTCAATTCGTACTGGCTTGACCCTTGTTGTTAATTCATAATCAACCGGTACCTGATTGTCCGCAACGATCTGCGAAGGCTCTTGCTGTAACGCCCCGAAACTCAAAGGAGCGACGGGGGACGTTTTAGGCCAGTTTTGGGTTCTGGCTGCAGGCACACGGCCTGGGACACGGGCGTGTCCCAGGGCGTGTCAAGCTTGTGTCGACACTTAGTCGGGAAGTCGACACTTTGGTCTCGACAATGTGTCGAGACTGGGCACACGGCCTGCGACACGGGCGTGTCGCAGGGCGTGTCGACCCGTGTCGACACTTAGCCGCGAAGTCGACACTCTGCATTCGACGAAGTGTCGAGACATGGCACACGGCCTGCGACACGGGCGTGTCGCAGGGCGTGTCAACCCGTGTCGACACTCATCCCGGGAAGTCGACACTTTGGTCTCGACATTGTGTCGAGACAAGGCACACGGCCTAGGACACGGGCGTGTCCAAGGCCGTGTCATCAGGTCGACGATCTTCGCTCGACGAAGTGTCGAGTGTCGAGACCGTGTACACGGCCTGGGGTCCAGGCATGTTGAGGTGACACGGGTAAGGACACGGGCGTGTCCTAGAACCCGTGCAGTGCTCGGGTTGATTTCGGGGAAAAATGATAGGGGTACACGGCCGGCCACACGGCCGTGTCACATGGAACACGGGCGTGTCAGCTCGAACGCGGGCGTGTTCGATACCCGTGTGAGGTTCCAGGCGAGCCGATTTTGACGGCGAATGAGGCACACGGCCCTGGACACGGGCGTGTGCCAGGCCGTGTTTGGTCCAGATTGGGCATTTCAGTCCCGAATCAAAGCCGTTCGTTTCCTTATTTTGAGATCCAACGGCTGGGGGTTGTTCTTGAAGGGATATACCCGGGTTTGGACTTAGAAACCCTCACTTTTCTTAAGTGTTATCTTTCTAAAACCTTAGAGAGAGAGGAGAGCCAAGGAAGGAAGGAGGAGCTAGATCCGGCAATTGGAGGAGCTTCGAAGCTCCGAATCGCGAGCCGACTCCGGATCCACGGAGGCAAAGCTAGTGCGGTGCTTTTCATCCATTTACTTTTCAATGGCGCCAAAGAGGAATGCTATGGTAACGATCCTCATCTTGAGCATGAGTAGCTCTCTTTCTTTGCATAGGAAGCCCGCTCTCGCGAGTTTGCGGAGAGTTGGAGGCGTTCCTTCGGGTAGATATGTGAAGTCCCCGTTGTTTAGAGTCCGTAAGCGAGAACGGACATAGGCATGATGTGTGAATCCTACCCGGACATGTTGGTCTGGATCGGTGATGTTACATTGCATAATGCCGGAGAATACTCCGTGCTATTGGTTGTTTTTCGGGTTTTCTACGCGGTAGATTGCAGCAGGGAGCCTTGGGGACTAACCCAAAGGTGCACCCGGAAAACTGGGCGGATACGAGATCTTGCCAACTTGGTGGCCTGAGAGCCAACTTGAACATAACCGGGTTATGTGACTTGTGATGGAAATGGGACTCGGTGGAAGTTTGACCCGCGCATATGGCTTAAATTGTCGTTGCGATGTGAGCATGGATTAGATGGAACCGTACCCGTTCTATGTCGTTCGGTTAAAGAGACCTAAAGGCATGTGGCACTTGCCGTTGGCATAGATTAGTGTCTTTGGCGGTCGATGACTTAAATTTTCGTGACCCAGGCCAAGAAGACAAATTGCTCATAGGTTTGGCCGTCTTAGTGGCGGTGGTGAGTCCGGAATGTCTATGGATTTAATTGACGTGACATCGACCGGTTCACCGAGAATGTGCCCTGAGAACACGGGGCGTGTGGCCGTGCGAGCCAACGTCTGTGATGAAATGGCTATATATATATTGCTCGCTTATGCTAATGAAATGCAGGGAAGGAGCATCGCCGCCCTGAGTTGGGGGCGGGATCGTTATAATTTGGTCAGCATTGCTGACCGTTGCCTTGTTTTGCCACCGTGCGGTGGTTTGTTGCTTGCAGGTGCTGCTGGACCAAGCGGTCAATAGCGGGCTAAAGCCCAAGTGCGAAGCCGGCCCTCGAAGGCCCAAATGGAAGTGTTTACTGTTTTATTCATGTATGACCGGCCTGCGTGCCGTGGTTTGTAAATCATGTAATATCAAGTGAAACATTTTGTAAGGCCTTAAGGCTTATGTTGGTATTTTGTATACATTCCTATTTTGGTTAGTGGACATTCATGTTTTAATGCTGGGTTCTTTGTTACAACTTTTATAAACTGTTTCCGCTAGAATGCTCTGTGTAGGACGTTGATTGGTTGGATGGTTTCCATGAGTAACCGCCCGGTCTGTCTGTGGTATATGGCGTCGGGCCCCGGCCGGACCTACTGCTATATACTATGCGACGGATATGGGGTGTTACAATTTGGTATCAGACTACTGGTTTTGGTCGGGCTTAAAGTGAATTCGTGTGCGAATTCTTTTTAAGGGGTGGTGAGCACGTTGTGTGCGTCATCGTTATAACGGTAAAAGAACCCATGAATGTCCACTTAAGAATGAAAATACTCGTGTTTGAGCAACCTGTGTGTTCCTATAATTGTTGTTTGTAATTTTATTTGGTCGCTTAACGGTGTTTTGTACCACTATAGGTGACCAGAAGTGGTGTTGGGCCATCAGAACGCCGAGTTTCTGAGGCTAGTAGTGCACCGGATGTTGCTCCTGCAACACCTCTGTCGGCTGAGAACATACGATTGGTGGCTGAAGCGGTGTTGGCCGTGATAAATGCGCAGCCTGCAAGGCAAACGCAGCAGCCCGCTCCTGTGATGGAGCAGGTGCCTCTTCAAGAGGCTGAGCCGAGGAGAGTGGAGCAAGTGGTTGTGGAACCGGTGGTGCCAAGGAGGGCAACCGAGAGGCAGCTTAAGCATGTTATGAGCTTTAACCCTCCGGTATTCTCGGGGTTGGGAACCCCATCTCAGGCTGAAGACTGGCTCTCCAGGGTGAAGAGAGTCATGACAGCAATGGAGACAGAGGAGTGGCAAATGACCACCATCGCTACGTTCCTTCTGGACGGTGAAGCGAGGATGTGGTGGGAAGGTTTGGAGCTACACTTATTGAGAGGTAGGAAACTTGGTGATGTCTCGATGGAGGAGTTCTCGAGATTGTTCTTGGCTAGATACCTCCCTTCGACGCAGAAGATAACGTTAGAGAATGAGTTTCTGAAGTTGGTTCAGGGAGATAGGAGCGTGGATGAATATCTACACGAGTTTACTCGTCTGAGTCGTTATGCTAGCTCCACCATCATGGATGAGTAGCGCAAGACTAATCACTTCTATGAAGGCTTGAGAGATGAGTTGAGGTTACTACTTTCGGGGCCGATGACGCAGGGTTTCTTAACCTTGGTCAATACTGCCCGGTCCTTGGAGAAGGACATGAAAAATGTACAAGCAAAGAAAACTTGGGTGAGAAGAAATCTGAATTTAAAGTGCCGACTACTTCAAAGTCCGGCTATCGGAGGTATTTCAAGAAGCATAGGACTTCGGGTCCAGCTCCTTCTGGTGCTTCTGGGGCGACTACGAGTCGGACCCCGGGTGCGTGTTTTACTTGTGAAAAGACGGGGCATTTTGCCTGTGACTGTTGGAGCGGACGTCCTAAGTCCGAGAGAAGGCCGGGAGCTACTTATGAAGAGAAGGGAAAGGTGGTGGAGTCGACCGCATCCCATTATGCTCTGGCCCAACCAAGGGTCTACAATCTTGGCCAACAGGAGGCCATCAAACAGGCTGATGTTGTGACAGGTACGGTTTAATTTATAGCAAGTCAATTTCTTTAAATACTTGTTATGCACATGTTACCTTACCACTATTTGTTTAGGATTTGTATTTATTTGTGAAAATCCGGCACGAGCACTCTTCGATATGGGAGCTTCACACTCCTTCTTGTCCGAAGGATTTATATCACGCATCGGAGTCCCTTCTTCGATGGCGAAGGATAAGTTGGATGTGTTGTTGCCCAATGGGTGTTCGATGCGAGCGGATAGGATCTGCAATGTTAAGATTCGTATTGGGGAGCAGGAGTTCGACCTTCGGGCGTCTTTACTTCCGTTGGTGGAGTTCGACGTCATATTTGGCATGGACTGGCTCTCGGAGCAGCAGGCCCATATAGATTGCGGTAGGAAGGAAGTCAAGCTGGGAGCAAGTCGTGAGATGACTTTTACGGGTTTAAAGGGGTCGAGCAAGACGTTGATGTCTGCTCTTCAGGTGGTGAAGGCGGTTCGTGCCGGAGCAGAACTGTTCTTTACATTAGTGGAGGTTGCAAAGCCGAAGCCCGCATTGGATTGTATTTCAGTGGTATCAGAATACCCGGATGTGTTCCCCGCAGATCTTCCTAAAGCCCCGCCTCAGCGGGAGATAGATTTTACGATTGAGCTAGTGCCAGGTGTAAAGCCTGTGTCACGATCTCCTTATCGGCTAGCGCCTAAGGAAATGGCGGAGCTGAAAGTTCAACTGCAAGAGTTGTCGGAGCAAGGGTATGTGCGCCCGAGTTCTTTGCCTTGGAGCGCACCGGTCCTCTTTGTTAAGAAGAAGGACGGAAGCTTGAGGCTATGTATTGATTATCGGGAGCTCAACAAGCTGACTGAGAAGAATAAGTACCCAATCCCCCGAATTGATGATCTTTTTGATCAGTTATTCGGGTCGACGGTGTACTCGAAGTTGGATCTCAAGGCTGGGTACTATCAGCTGTGAATAAGGGAGAGTGATATCCCGAAGACAACGTTTAGTACGAGATACGGGCATTATGAGTTTACGGTCATGCCGTTTGGGCTGACTAATGCGCCGTCAGTGTTCATGGATTTGATGAACAGGACTTTTAGGGAGTACTTGGACCATTTCGTGATCATCTTCATCGATGATATTTTGGTGTACTCGCAAAGTGAGGAAGATCACTTCAAGCATCTTCATTTGGTGTTGGAGACGCTAAGGAGAAATCAGTTGTATGCCAAGTTCTCGAAGTGCGAGTTTTGGTTGTCCTCAGTGGCGTTCCTCGGTCATATAGTGAGTGGAGAGGGTATTGCTGTGGATCCGGCGAAGATTATTGCGATACGGGAGTGGCCTGAGCTTGCTACGGTAGCGGAAGTCCGGAGCTTTTTGGGGCTTGCCGGCTATTATAGGCGCTTCATAGAGAACTTCTCGCGGATAGCGTTGCCTCTCACTACTTTGACGAGGAAGGAGCATAAGTTCGTTTGGACACCGGAGTGCACGCGAGCTTTTGAGGAGTTGAAGTGTCGGTTGACCACGACGCCTGTGCTGAGTTCGCCATGTGGGACCGAAGGCTATGAGATTTATAGTGATGCTTCGGGCAGCGGTTTGGGTTGCGTGCTACTGCAACACGGAAGTGTAATAGCTTATGGCTCGATACAGCTAAAAGTGCATGAAAGGAACTATCCGGTCCATTACTTGGAGTTAGCGGCCGTGATTTTTGCCTTGAAGCTATGGAGACACTACTTGTACGGTGTGAAGATTGATATCTACACCGATCACAAGAGCCTGAAGTATCTTATTGATCAGAAAGATCTGAATATGCGGCAGCGTAGATGGATGAAGTTCCTGGGGGACTATACATTCAAGATCCACTACGTGCCTGGAAAAGGGAATGCGGTTGTGGACGCGTTGAGTCGCCGAGCCCCAGCTCAAGCCAATTGACTATCGGTGCATGATGAGTGGTTGGTGCGGGAGTTGGAGGCGTTGGAGATTGTTTGTGTGGACAAGCAATCAAGTGCTGAAGCAGTTCTGAATTGGACTGAAGTCCAATATGACCTGGCTGATCGTATTTGGCAGGCTTTGGATATGGATGCTCATATGAAGCAGTTCATGGTAGAGGCTCTGGATGGGTCAAATTCCCAATTCGTCGTGGAGGACGGATTGCTTTGGAAAGACGGTCGACTGTGCGTCCCAAGTGTGGGTAATTTGCGGGTGGAGTTGTTGTACGAGGCACACCATACCAAGTACTCGATTCTCCCGGGGAGCACGAAGATGTACCGTGATGTGAAGAAACTGTTTTGGTGGCCGGGTTTAAAAAAGGATGTGGCGCTATACGTAGCGAAGTGCCAAACTTGCGCCTTGGTAAAGGCGGAGTGCCAAAAGCCGGGAGGATTTCTTAAGTCCTTGCCTATTCCGGAGTGGAAATTTGACGACATCTCTATGGACTTTGTGCACGGTTTGCCAAGGTCGTAGAAGGGGAACGACGCCATTTGGGTGGTTGTTGATCGGTTAACGAAGGTGTCGCATTTTATTCCGCATAGGAAGGATGATCCGGTGGAGAAATTGGCAAAGCTTTATGTGGATAACATAGTACGGCTTCATGGTGTGCCCCGCAGCATCGTGAGTGACCGAGATGGGCGGTTCACGTCCAATGATTGGAGGCTTGTGCAGCAAATGTTGGGAACAAAGATGAAATTCAGCACAGCCTTCCATCCGCAAATGGATGGGCAGACCGAGAGGGTCAATAGAACCATGAAAGACATGCTCCGCATGTGTGTCTTGGATTTTGGAAAGCAATGGTAAGACCACCTTTATTTGGTGGAGTTCGCATACAACAATTGCTACCAAGCGAGTATTTTGATGGCGCCCTTCGAGGCCCTATATGGTAGAAAATGTCGCACGCCGTTGTCTTGGTTAGAAACGGGTGAGTCAAAGTTGTATAAACGATCGGAAGTGGAGGATGCTACTTCTTTGGTGAGAACCATTCGGGAGAGTTTGCTTATCACTCAGGACCGGCAAGCAAAGTACTATAATGTCAAGCACAGGAACGTGGAGTTCGCTATGGGCGATTATGTATACTTAAAGATCAAGTCGTTCAAGGGTGTCTCGCGGGTGCGGCGATTGAAAAAGCTAAGCCCGAGGTACCTTGGGCCGTTTGAGGTTCTGGAGCGAGTTGGTGAAGCGGCCTATCAGTTGAAGCTTTCAGTGGAGATTAGTGGTTTACACGATGTATTCCATATTTTGGTGCTCCGGAAGGCAGTGCAAGAGCCTACGCAAGTGATCGCGGTTGATCAAGTGCCGGTGGATAGTGGGCTGACGACAAAGGTCAAGCCCGTGCGGATTGAGGACTCGGAGGTCAAGCGGCTACGCAATAAAGAGATCAGGATGGTCAAGGTCCGGTGGGACAATTGCGGTCGTGAGGAGCTCTCTTGGGAGAGAGAGCGGACTATGCTTGACGAGTATCCGGAGTTGTTCCGCTCAGGTACAAATTTTGGTTTTGTACATGTCTTTCCTTCATGTAATTTCGAGGACGAAATTCTTTTAAGAGGGGGAGAGTTGTAATGCCCCGAAACTCAAAGGAGCGACGAGGGACGTTTTGGGCCAGTTTTGGGTTCTGGCTGCAGGCACACGGCCTGGAACACGGGCGTGTCCCAGGGCGTGTCAAGCTTGTTTCGACACTCAGTCGGGAAGTCGACACTTTGGTCTCGACAATGTGTCGAGACTGGGCACACGGCCTGCGACACGGGCGTGTCGCAGGGCGTGTCGACCCGTGTCGACACTTAGCCGCGAAGTCGACACTCTGCATTCGACGAAGTGTCGAGACATGGCACACGGCCTGCGATACAGGCGTGTCGCAGGGCGTGTCAACCCATGTCGACACTTGTTCCGGGAAGTCGACACTTTGGTCTCGACATTGTGTCGAGACAAGGCACACGGCCTAGGACACGGGCATGTCCAAGGCCGTGTCATCAGGTCGACGATCTTCGCTCGACGAAGTGTCGAGTGTCGAGACCGTGTACACGGCCTGGGGTCCAGGCATGTTGAGGTGACACGGGTAAGGACACGGGCGTGTCCTAGAACCCGTGCAGTGCTCGGGTTGATTTCGGGGAAAAATGATAGGGGTACACGGCCGACCACACGGCCATGTCACATGGAACACGGGCGTGTCAGCTCGAACACTGGCGTGTTCGATACCCGTGTGAGGTTCCAGGCGAGCCGATTTTGACGGCGAATGAGGCACACGGCCCTGGACATGGGCGTGTGCCGGGCCGTGTTCGGTCCAGATTGGGCATTTCAGTCCCGAATCAAAGCCGTTCGTTTCCTTATTTTGAGATCCAACGGCTGGGGGTTGTTCCTGAAGGGATATACTCAGGTTTGGACTTAGAAACCCTCACTTTTCTTAAGTGTTATCTTTCTAAAACCTTAGAGAGAGAGGAGAGCCAAGGAAGGAAGGAGGAGCTAGATCCGGCAATTGGAGGAGCTTCGAAGCTCCGAATCGCGAGCCGACTCTGGATCCACGGAGGCAAAGCTAGTGCAGTGCTTTTCATCCGTTTACTTTTCAATGGCGCCAAAGAGGAACGCTATGGTAACGATCCTCATCTTGAGCATGAGTAGCTCTCTTTCTTTGCATAGGAAGCCCGCTCTCGCGAGTTTGCGGAGAGTTGGAGGCGTTCCTTCGGGTAGATATGTGAAGTCCCCGTTGTTTAGAGTCCGTAAGCGAGAACAGACATAGGCATGATGTGTGAAGCCTACCCGGACATGTTGGTCTGGATCGGTGATGTTGCATTGCATAATGCCGGAGAAGACTCCGTGCTATTGGTTGTTTTTCGGGTTTTCTACGCGGTAGATTGCATCAGGGAGCCTTGGGGACTAACCCAAAGGTGCACCCGAAAAACTGGGCAGATACGAGATCTTGCCAACTTGGTGGCCTGAGAGCCAACTTGAACATAACCGGGTTATGTGACTTATGATGGAAATGGGACTCGGTGGAAGTTGACCCGCGCATATGGCTTAAATTATCGTTGTGATGTGAGCACGGGTTAGATCGAACCGTACCCGTTCTATGTCGTTCGGTTAAAGAGACCTAAAGACACGTGGCACTTGCCGTTGGCATAGATTAGGGTCTTTGGCGGTCGATGGCTTAAATTGTCGTGACCCAGGCCAAGAAGACAAATTGCTCATAGATTTGGCCGTCTTAGTGGTGGTGGTGAGTCCAGAATGTCTATGGCTTTAATTGACGTGACATCGACCGGTTCACCGAGAATGTGCCCTGAGAGCACGGGGCGTGTGGCCGTGCGAGCCAACGTCTGTGATGAAATGGCTATATATATATTGCTCGCTTATGCTAATGAAATGCAGGGAAGGAGCATCGCCGCCCCGAGTTGGGGGCGGGATCGTTATAATTTGGTCAGCATTGCTGACCGTTGCCTTGTTTTGCCACCGTGCGGTGGTTTGTTACTTGCAGGTGCTGCTGGACCAAGCGGTCAATAGCGGGCTAAAGCCCAAGTGCGAAGCCGGCCCTCGAAGGCCCAAATTGAAGTGTTTACTATTTTATTCATGTATGACCGGCCTGCGTGCCGTGATTTGTAAATCATGTAATATCAAGTGAAACATTTTGTAAGGCCTTAAGGCTTATGTTGGTATTTTGTATACATTCCTATTTTGGTTAGTGGACATTCATGCTTTAATGCTGGGTTCTTTGTTACAACTTTTATAAATTGCTTCCGCTAGAATGCTCTGTGTAGGACGTTGATTGGTTGGATGGTTTCCATGAGTAACCGCCCGGTCTGTCTGTGGTATATGGCGTCGGGCCCCGGCCGGACCTACTGCTATATACTATGCGACGGATAGGGGGTGTTACACTTGCACTGTCGTACGCAACACCAATACGTGGAACACGTCATGCAGCCCACTCAACTCCGTCGACAGCTTCAATCTATACGCTGCCTCGCCAACACGCTCCGAGATTTCAAATGGTCCAAAGTATCTCGGACTCAGCTTCTTCAAGCGTCGAACCCGCGATACCCCCTTGAACGGCTTGATTTTTAGATATACCATGTCGCCAACGTTGAACTCCACATTCCTATGTTTGGCGTTGTAATACTTTGACTGTTTATCCTGAGCGATCTTCAACCTTTCCCGAATTGTCCGTATCATTGAAGTGGCGTCTTCCAGCGCTTGACGTTTATATAACTTCGATTCGCCTGCCTCCAACCAAGATAACGACGTACGACACTTCCTCCCGTACAAGGCTTTGAAAGGCGCCATTCCAATGCTTGCCTGAAAACTGTTGTTGTATGCAAACTCCACCATGTACAAGTGATCCTCCCAATTCTTCCCGAAATCTAGGATGCACATGCGAAGCATGTCCTCCATAGTCATGTTGATTCTCTCGGTTTGGCCATCTGTCTGCGGGTGAAAGGCTGTGCTGAACTTTAGCTTAGTACCCAACAGACCATGCACCAACCTCCAGTCATTCGACGTGAAGCGTCCATCACGATCACTAACAATACTGTGAGGCACACCATGCAATCGTGCAATATTATCCACGTAGAGTTTGGCTAACTTTTCCACCAGATCTTCCTTCCTGACTGGGATAAAGTGAGACACCTTTGTCAACCTATCTACGACCACCCAGATGGCGTCGTTTCCCTTCTGCGACTTCGGCAAACCGTGTACAAAATCCATAGATATGTTGTCAAACTTCCATTCTGGGATAGAAAGGGATTTCAAGAAACCTCCGGGATTTTGGCATTCCGCTTTTACCAAAGCACAAGTACGACACTTGGCCACATAAAGTGCCACATCCTTCTTCAAACCCGGCCACCAAAATAATTTCTTCATGTCTCTATACATTTTCGTGCTTCCCGGGTGATTTGAGTACTTGGTATGATGAGCCTCATACATCAATTCCTCCCGAAGATTATTCGCACTATGAATGCATAGACGATCGTCCTTCCTTAGCAACCCATCCTCAACAGCAAACTGAGAATTTGACCCATCCAAAGATTCTTCCAATATCTGCTTCATGCTGCTATCCTGATCCAAAACCCGCCGAACTCTATCCGCTAGGTCATACTACACCTCTGTCCAAAACAGTTTCGCCTCGGCACTAGACTGCTTGACGACACAAGATATCTCCAATGCCTCCAACTCTTGGACCAATCTCTCATCATGTACCGATAACCAGTTGGCTTGTGCGGGAATCTTACGACTCAACGCATCCGCCACTGCATTTCCCTTCCCAGGCACATAGTGTATCTTGAAGGTGTAATCCCCTAAGAACTCCATCCACCTCCGCTGCCTCATGTTCAGATCCTTTTGGTTCAACAGGTACTTCAAACTCTTATGATCGGTGTAAATGTCAACCTTCACACCGTACAGATAGTGCCTCCAAAGCTTTAGAGCAAATATCACGGCCGCTAACTCTAAGTCGTGGATCGGATAATTCCTCTCATGAACCTTCAGTTGTCGTGAACCATAAGCTATCACTCTCACATGCTGTAGCAGAACACAGCCCAAACCACTGCCCGAAGCATCACTATAGATCTCGAACCCTTCGGTTCCACTTGGCGAACATAAAATAGGCGTCGTGGTTAACCGCCTCTTCAACTCTTCAAAAGCCTGTTCGCACTCCGGAGACCACACAAACTTCTGATCCTTTCTTGTCAACATCGTGAGTGGTAGTGCTATCCGCGAGAAGTTCTCTACGAAGCGCCTATAGTAGCCTGCAAGCCCAAGAAAACTTCGGACCTCTGCCACTGTAGTCAAAGTAGGCCACTCCCGTATCGCCACTATCTTCGCCGGATCCACAACTACTCCTTCTCCACTGACAACATGACCAAGGAACGCTATCGAGGGCAACCAGAATTCACACTTGGAGAACTTTGCATACAACTGACTTTTCCTCAATGTCTCCAACACCATGTGTAAATGCTTGTAGTGATCCTCCTCGCACCGCGAATACACCAGGATATCATCGATAAATACTATCACGAAATGATCCAGGTATTCTCTGAACGTCCTATTCATCAGATCCATAAACACGGAGGGCGCATTCGTCAACCCAAACGGCATGACCGTGAACTCGTAATGCCCAAACCGCGTACTGAAT
Source organism: Platanthera guangdongensis (assembly GCA_039583875.1). Taxonomy (NCBI): domain Eukaryota; kingdom Viridiplantae; phylum Streptophyta; class Magnoliopsida; order Asparagales; family Orchidaceae; genus Platanthera; species Platanthera guangdongensis. Next base: position 4,528,953 of record CM077149.1, on the reverse strand, counting down.
GCTGTCTTTGGGATGTCGCTCTCCCTTATCCTCAACTGATAGTAACCAGACTTCAGATCTAACTTCGAATATACTGTTGATCCAACCAAATGATCAAACAGATCATCAATCCTCGGGATTGGATATTTATTCTTCTCCGTAAGTTTGTTCAATTCCCGATAATCGATACAAAGCCGCAAGCTCCCATCTTTCTTCTTGACAAAGAGGACTGGTGCGCTCCAAGGCGACGAACTTGGACGCACATAACCTTGCTCTAGCAACTCTTGCAGTTGCACCTTCAACTCTGCCATTTCTCTTGGAGCTATCCGATAGGGGGAGCGTGACACCGGTTTGGCACCCGGTACCAGCTCTATAGTAAAGTCTATCTCCCGCTGAGGAGGGGCTCCTAGGAGATCATCTGGAAACACATCAGGATACTCAGACACAACTGGGATGTTGTCCAAACTAGGCTTAGGCGTCGAAGTCTGCACTAGTGTGACATACAGTTCTGCCCCAGACTGAACTGCCTTGATCACCTGAAGGGCCGACACCAAAACTTTCCCTAACCCCTTCATGCCCGCAAAAGTACTCTCCCGATCAGTGTCCAGACCCAACTTGACTTCTTTACGGTTGCAATCAATGCATGCACTCTGCTCCGAGAGCCAATCCATACCGAAGATTACGTCGAACTCCACTAATGGTAGAATCAACGCCCGCAAATCAAACTCCCGGTCTCCAATCCGAATCTTCACAACACAATTCCTATCTGCACGCATTGAGCACCCATTAGGCAACAACACTTCCAACTTGTTTTCTGCCATCGAGGACGGAACTCCGATGCACGATAAGAATTTTTCGGACAAGAAGGAATGTGATGCTCCCGTATTAAACAGGGCTCTCGCCGGAAACCCAAAGATTAACACAAAGCCTAGCACTAACAATCGTAAGCTAATAAATACAAAGGTAACAACTACAAAAGTTAAACCACCGTAATTTAACTCACATCTGTCACCACGTCCGCTTGTTTTATGGCCTCCTGCAAACCAAGGTTGTAGACTCTAGGCTGGGCTGGAGCATGATGGGATGCAGTTGACTCCACCGCCTTCCCTTTCTCCTCATAAGTCGCTCCAGGTTTCCTCTCGGACTTTGAACGTCCGCTCCAACACTCCCGAGCAAAATGCCCCGTCTTCCCGCAGTTGTAGCAAGCTCCGGGGATTCGACTTGTAGTTGCCCCTGACGCATCAGCCGAAGGGGCTGAGTTCGAAGTCCTCCGCTTCTTGTTCCACCTGCGGAAACTTGACTTATTATTTGGCACCTTGAACTCGGTCTTCCTTTCCCCTGGGTCCTTCTTCTCTTGAACTTTCTTCGCAACCTTTTCCAACGATCGGGCTGAATTGACCAAGGATAGGAAGCCCTACGCCTTAGGCCCAGCAAGGAGTAACTTTAAATCACCGCAAAGACCCTCATAGAATCGGTTGGTCTTCCTCCCTTCTTCTGTAAACATAGCACCAGCATAACGTCTCAACCGTGTGAACTCATGCAGATATTCGTCCACGCTTCTGGATCCTTGAGTCAACACAAGAAATTGACTCTTCATCTCCAACTTCTGAGCAGAGGGTACAAATCTGGCTAGGAACAATCTTGAAAATTCCTCCATCGGCACATCCGCAAGTTGCCTTCCCACTAGAAGATGAAACTCCATCTTGTCCCACCACAGCCTCGCTTCGCCTTCCAAAAGAAAAGTCGTTATGGTGGTCTTCTGCCACTCCTCAGTTATTGTGGCCGTCAAGACCCTTTTTATGGAAGAGAGCCAGTGCTCAGCTTGAGTTGGCATTCCAACCCCATTAAACCTCGGAGGATTAAAGCCCATCATATGCTTTAGCTGCCTCTCTGTAGTTCTTCTCGGCTCTACCAACTCCACTGCTGCGCGTTCCACTACTCTCGGCTCTGCCGCCCTAACCGGTTCTTGCTCATTCACAGGAGGTGTGCGATGCATTTGCCCTGCAGGTTGGGCATTCATCATTGCGAACACGGCTTCGGCCACTATCCTGATGGTTTCCGCTGAAGGAGGTGTAGCAGGCACGTCCCTTGGTGCACTACTTTCCGCCGATTGCGGACGCTCTGACTGACCAGCACCACTACTAGCTGTCTATAGTAGCAAAGACACACGATTAGACGACAAACAAATTGCTAAAAGCAATCATTGGAACACTCAGATTCCACAAAATAAGTGTATTTTCCATTCCTAAGTGGACATTCATGGGTTCTTTTGATGTTATAACGATGACGCACACACGTGCTCACCACCCCTTAAAAGAATTCGCCCACGAATTCATTTAAGGCTGACCGTAACCAGAAGTCTGATACCAAATTGTAACACCCCCATCCATCGCATGGCATATAACAGAAGGTCCAGCTGGAACCTGACGCCATATACCACAGACAGTCGGAAGGGTTACCAAATGCATAATCAAACCGTCCAATTAAGACTACTCGTCCTATACAGATCATTCTAGCGGAAATTTTTAAAGTTGCAAGAACCCAAACTTAAAACCAACAAGTATGAATGTCCACAATTACAACTACATGAATGAAACCCCAAATACACCGAAAAGGGTACATGGCCTTATGGCCTTGCAAATGTTCACTTAATATAACATGTCTTACATACATCGGCTCGCAGGCCGGCCACACATGATAAATGTAAAAACAACTATTCTACGGCCTTCTAGGGCCAGCACAGCAACATGGGCTCCAGCCCGCTATTTGGCACTCGGCTCCGCAGCACCTGCAAGCACATACCGCCGCACGGTGGCAAACAAGGCAACGGTCAGCTAAAAGCTGACCAAATTATAACGACCCCGCCCCTTACTCGGGACGACGGTGCTCTTTCCCTGCATAGCATTAGTCCAATAAAATAATATAGAGCAATTATATTTCGCCACAGGTGTAGGCTCGCACGGCCAAACACCTCGTGCACTCAGGGCACATTCATGGTGAATCCTGACCAATCAGTACATTCACCACCACCCGCAGGATGACAACAACATGTGAGCATTTAACCTATCTGACCACCGTCTAAGGCTCCGACTATGCCTACGGCCAGTGCCCGTTTTCGGATTTCTCGCACCATACCACATAGCCTAGGTCCAATTCCACTTGCCCGTTGCTCACGCCGCATATACACTTTAAGTCCTATGCGCGGGCCAAGCTTCTCTCAGATCCCAAATTTTCCAAAACAATCTCATAACCCAGTTATGATCAAGGCCGGTTCCCAGACCGCCAAGTTAGCAGAACACGTTTCCGCTCAGTTTTCCGGGTGCGCCGTGAAGCTAACCTCCAAGGATCCCTGCTGCAATCTACCGCGTAGAAACCCGAAAAATCCAAAGCCCGGAGTCTTCTCCGGCAAAACCACATGAAATGCAACATCATCGATCCAGATGGTACACGTCCGGGTAGGCTTCACACACAATGCCTATGCCCGTACTTACGATTCCGGACTCTATATGCAACACAAGGGGGACTATTCACATCAAACCCAAGGAACACCACACACTCACCGCACACTCGCGGAAGCGGGATTCCCTATGCAGAAAGAAAGAGCTTCAAATGCTCAAGTTGAGAATCGTTACCCTTGTAGTTCATTTTGGCGCCATGGAAAAACTACGCGGACAGTACTCTTCGCCACGACCTTCCCTCCATGGATCCGCTCTCCGATTTTGAAACGGTGCTCCGATGCTCCGCCGGCGGCCGTAAACCTCCTTCTTCTTCCTCTTCTCTCTCACCTTGGAAGGAGAAAGTTTTGGAGAGAAAATGTGGGATTAACCCCCTATTCCCGGCCTTAACAGAGCAGGATCTCATCTGGGCCGTCAGATCTTAATTAAAGAAAATGAACGGCTCAGATCTGCACAAAATTCTCCAGACCTGGGCCGAACACGGCTTGGCACACGGCCGTGTCCCAGGACGTGTTTCTCGATCTAGGCACGATCGTCGAACTGGGAGACGCACACGGGCCAAGACACGCCCGTGTCTCACCTGACACGCCCGTATCTCACCTGACACGCCCGTGTCGGGTCCCTCGACACGCCCATGTTCGTTGCGTGTCACGCATAACCGCCATGGCAACGGACACGACCCAACTGGACACGGGTAGACACACGCCCGTGTCGGATGACACGCCCGTGTCATCCGGCCGTGTTCCTGGTCGTGTCCTTCTCGGGAAGAAAATGACCAAAAAAAAATGCCAGCCAGACACGGCTTTGGACACGCCCGTGTCCTATGCCGCGTACACCTATACAGGCACCAAAAACCCTTTTTCGCGACCGACTCGCACACAATATTCGGGGCGTTACAGCCAGCTCGCTCATCGCGGTCTGCTCCGGGGTCCTCCCGGAGGCCGTGATTCCGTAGGTTAGGCGGACAGACTTTTTTGTCCGCTCAGGCCGCGCGGCCTGGGCGGTCTCAGCGGTCTGACCCCACAGACCGCGCGCCTTCCTCTGGTCGGCAGAGTCCGCGGACTGCATCCGCAGTCCGCCTCTGCAGGCCGCCGTCTTTTTCAGCTTAACTGCAAGGCTGTATCCGCAGGACTCTCTCTGCCGGACTCAACTTCCTATCCGCCCAGGCCGGCAACAGGTCGCACATCCCTTCACACAGCCGCATGGGCAACCGACTCCTCCAGCTCGCCTACATGGCGTGGACTCCACCTCCAGCTACCCGCAAAGACCAACAGCAGTCCAAGTTCCTCGCGAGCTAGGCAGACTCGAAGTGCGATCAAGACTTCTAGTCTGCCTTCAGTAGTAAACCCAACAGCCTTAACAGTCAGGCACTCCATCTCCAGCAAGCGGACTCAGCTTCGCAGCAGCAGCGGACTCGGCGAGTTCGGCGGATTCTCCATGCAGTCCGCTCTGCCCTCAGCCAGCATCAGCTTCTCGGCAGCAGCAGGGCCAACTCCACCTCAGTCCGCAGGCCTGTCGCAGGCTCCGCCAGTAGTAGCGGTTTCCTCCTCAGTCTGCAGCTTTCGTGCGGGCTCACTCAGTAGCGGCAGACTCTTTCTAGCCCGCCAGGCAGCAGAATTCCGTCAAAGTAGTCCCAGACCGCCCAGTCTTTTGCGGACTCTGCGGATTCAGCGAACGCTCCTTCGCTCGCATTCCCTTTGCTCACAGTTCAACTGTAGCAGACTCCGCGGGTTCTCCTTGCAGTCCGCCACAAAGCTCCCAGCTACCGCTTTCCAGCAGTGGGCACTCCCTCAGCTCAGTAGCAGCGGACGCAACGGTCTCCCCTACAGAGTCTGCCACTTATCCTCCAGCGATCGTCACTCCAGCAGCAGGCGGACAATCTCAAACTCAGCACCAACGGGCTCTGCGGACTCACCTCGCAGTCCGCCATTCAGTTCGCCATCAGCAGCACCAGCTCCAGACCCGTCTCCCAGTCCGCGCGGCCTATGGCGGACTCGGTGGACTCCGTCTCTATCTCGCTTAAGTTACCGTCTCACCGGGGGTAACGTTACCTCAAGCCGTTACCTCCTCGGGCCTATAAATAGCCCCCCATACATTGCATATGGTCATCGACATCGGCATCAGCATCGATATCGAATCGCATTGCATCATCGAGGATCGCCGCCGGAGGGTCGTCGCCAAAGTGCTCCTGCGGACTCCATTTTCCTGTCCGCGCCTCCTTCTTGACTTAGTCGCGCGGCCTGCCGGCCTCTGATCCCCAGTCCGCGCGGTCTCTCGTTTTTCCTTAACCGCGCGGCCTGCCGATTAAGATCTTCAGTCCGCGCGGCCTCCTCTGGCATTCGTCTCCCTTACCCGCCAGCTTCCTTTGTACCCCTTTTATTGCTTTGTTGTGAAGGTGTACTAGTAAGCTTGTAACCTCTCGCCATTAATAAAAGGAAAGCCCGTCGCAAGAGTGACATTCAAGCCGCGGCGGGCGAAGTCTGATGTTGCCGCTGCCAGCGGCCCCTTCTCTCTCCTCTTTAGCTTAGCTCAGCTCTTCTCTCGGCATCCAACCTGCAAGCGCAACCGTCCAATTAACCGTCTGCTCGACAGCTCCTGATCAACCTCCTCTTCCTCTCTTGGTCAACCTTCTCAGTTGATCAAGCTTCTCCTCTCCTCTATCCCCGCAACCCTCCTAGACAAGCCGCTTGCTCCACTCTCGAGCACTCGGAGGCTTCCTTCCTTCCAATCCTCTCCTCCTCTCCTAGCCTGTGAGACCGAACACCCCCTCCGTGTTAGCTGTGCCCCCGGTGCCGTTTCCGCGCATCAACAATGTGCAACATTAAATACAGAATCTCTCTCCCTCATAGATTGAGGTCTTACAATTCCTTCCCCCTCAATAAAAAATCTTGTCCCAAAATTTTGACATGTTAAGCTAGGCATACCTGAGTATAATTATGAATGCTCCACATGAATAAATTGCTCCCATTCCCAAGAGAACTCCTCACACTCACAGTTACCCCAATGAACCTTTACCATATGGATGCACCTATTCCACAGTTATCGTACCTCGAAATCTTTTATCCTTATTGAGCAAACAATGGTTTACAAATTTTCCCCGATCGGTACCGAAGTTGGCTCAACCACAACACTTAGCTCCACTACGGCCCTACGCAAGGATGAAACGTAGGAAACATTGTGCGACCCACCGAGTTCTTCTGATAAGGCAATGTGGTATGCACACTTTCTTCCCAGATTGACTACCTCAATAGGGCCCAAGAACCTTGAACTTAACATCTTCAATTGTCGGATACATGAAACACATTTGAGCGGCTTGATTTTTTAGGCGTACTTTATACCCAATAGCAAACTTTATATTCTTGTGGTGCTTATTATAGTACTTAGCTTGCCGATCTTATGCAATCTTCAAGCGTTCTTGTATTGTCTTAATTAGTGTGAACGCTTCAGTCACTTCTTGTTTGTTCAACAAACGAGGGTCTCTCACCTCCACCCAAGACATTGGCGTCCGACACCGTCTCCCATACAAGGCCTCAAAAGGTGTCATCTTGATGTTTGTCTAAAAACTATTATTTTACGCAAACTTAATCATGTATAGGTGATCCTCCCATTTCTTACTGAACTCGAGTGCACACATTCTTAACATATCTTCCATTATGTGGTTGGTTCTCTTTGTCTAACCGTCGATCTATAGATGGATCGTCGTGTTATATTTTTGTTTAGTCCCCAAGCTCTTCTATACAAATCTCCAATCCTTGGAGGTGAATCACATATCCCTATCGCTAACAATTAGTATTTCATGGAATCCTGTGAAGATGAACGGTATTTAGAACATATAGCTCCAGTAAATGCGCCACATCGTCGTTCTTACGATTCAGGATGAAGTGAGGCACTTTGGTCAAGAGGTACACAATCACCCAAATTGCATTGTTATCATGTTGAGATCGCGATAATTCGAGTACAAAGTCCATCGAAATGTCGTTGAACTTCCATTATGGAATATGTAATGGTTGAAGGAACCAGCTGAATTATTAACATTCAATCCTAAGCATTGCATACGTCAGACATTTACTCACGAAATGTGACACATCCTTTTTCATCTCGGGCCACCAAAAAGACTTTTTCATGTCCATATACATCTTTATATTGCCTGGATCAATCGACTATTGCATAAAGTGTCTCATACATGAATTCCTCACGAAGTTTATTCACCGTCTTCACTTACATGTTGCTTCTAGATGACGTACACTGGAAAAACGTACATCAATTTCGAATTGATGGCAAAAATTACTCAAGTCCTCATTGGAGAATTGTGGTCCATTATCTGTGATGTTAGCCATCGGGATCCCATGTCAGCATACAATTAATCCCCGGATGAAGTTTTGTACAATCTTAGTTGTTGCCTTTGTCAGTGTCTGATCGACTTACTAAAATAATCTATCATCAACATTATGCAAAGTTGATGCCTGATTTTCAATGGAAAAGGTTCCAGAAGATCCACTGCCCAAGTCACAAAGGGCCATAAAGTTGAGATTGAACGTAGATATTGAGCAGGTTTTAGTTTAAGTGGAGCAAACTTTTGATATTAGGCATACCAATGGACATCTTTCTTCATCCCGAGTAGAAAATATCCCCACTTGAGGTTTATCTTCTCAAGAGCCTTTCCATACGAGTGATTGTCACACTCTTTTTAATGAACAACTTTGAGAATTTTGGGGACTGTTGAAACCGAAATCTCGGTCTCTTATGGAGTTCATCCTTGGGGAATGGGTGATCGTGCACCTACTTCGCTCCTGCAAGAAAAATAACAAAGGAAAACAAAGACAGGAACCGACCCAAGGGCTCGGCGGGGAGGACCCACCACACACCCGAAAGATCTGAGAGCGCTTTTCCTCCTTAGCCAAAGGCCGAGCTAAGGAACCCTCAAAAAGCACTTAAGAACTGGAGCAAGGAGGCACATGAAGCATGCCTTCTGGGGTATCCCTTGAGTCCTATTTATAGTTTTCAGAATATGAACTATCAATAACCAAACTGAACTGACCTGAAGTTACCAAAATACCCTTGGTTGGGTCTGCCAACAGCCAAACTCCGCTGTTTTGAAGGGCTATGGGCAGACCAGCGGGGGCAAAACAGTAAAAGGTACCTCATATATCTGGGCGAGCTGGGGAGCCTGGCCACCTCGGCAGATCCTGCTCGTCTGCTGTTGCCGAGCTCCTTTGCGCGAGCACGAGTCGGGATGGCGAGCTCGCCCATCAGTCGACCACCATTAGTCGACCTCAGCTCGACGAATCCTGGCTTAGCTCGGCGAATGCCGAGCTTGCGCTCGATGAATGCTGAGCTCGGGTTCGGCTTCTCCTTGCCGAGCTCGACCACGATCTTCAGAGTCCTTTGCTGGGCTTGCCCGTTGCTTGGACGATCTGAACCGCCCGGTCTGGTTCCTGGAGACCTCACTCGTCGGGCATGGGGTTGTACAAGGACCTCTTCTTCTGAAACACACCTTGCGAGTGGGTATAAAAAGGTTTTGCGATATAGGATTCCCCAAAAAAGAAAATAATGAGATGCTTTCAATACCTCTTTTTATCGGTTACCGAAGAATGAAACTCCCAAGTTGAAAGATAATGGATGATTGGTCCATCTTTGAAGGACGTTAATCAATCTCCACTTTTTCCCTTCTTTGATCGTTGAATGAAGATGTTCTATGATGGTTCCTCCTGAAGGAAACTCATATTCTGTTATCTCGTAAACATTTGTATTCTCTACCAGAAGGATATGTTGGATGTTAAATGTTCTAAAGCTTCTGATATCTCTCTTCACTACTATTTGATATCTTTAAGTGTTAGACCTCTCGTCTCAAAGGTACCCATTACCTAAGAATCCATTGCTAGAGAATTTATGTGTAATTATACATACTCTACCCCCTCTTCCCTTGCCAGCCTCAAGCTTGCAATGAGCGCCTCATATTCTGTCTGATTATTTATAGTTGAAAGTTTAGCTTGACAGCTTGTGCTATTAGGACACCATTTGGATTAACCAATACAACTCGGCTTTAAAATAATTCCTATTGGATGCTCCATCAACATACATTTCCCAGATAAGGGGGTTGATACCTTCATATCCAAGTTCTCCTCTATGAAATCCACCATGAAATATGTATTGAATTGGGCATTGATTTCCATTTGTGAGTTATAAGAGACTTCGAACTCTCCAAGTTTGATCGCCCTTTTAGCTAATATTCCTAAGTGTTCGAGTTTTTCCAGGATATTCTTCAAGGGATGATTTGTGATAACTTTAATTGAATGCCCCTGAAAATATGGATGAATTCTTCATGTTGATATGATTAGAACAACAAATAAATTTTTCATAATGGGGTAGCATATTTTTACATCTTTTAGTACCCTACTAATATAATATATGTGGAACAGTTAAAGGTACCTCATATATCTGGGCGAGATGGGGAGCCTGGCCATCTCGGCAGATCCTGCTCGCCTGCTGTTGCCGATCTCCTTTGCGCGAGCGCGAGTCGGGATGGTGAGCTCATCCATCAGTCGGCCTCCATTAGTCGACCTCAACTCGACGAATCCTGGCTTAGCTCGGCGAATGTCGAGCTCGCGGTCGACGAATGCCGAGCTCGGGTTCGGCTTCTCCTTGCCGAGCTCACCCACGATCTTCAGAGTCCTTTGCTGGGCTTGCCTGTTGCTTGGATGATCTGAACCGCCCGGTCTGGTTCCTGGCGACCTTACTTGCCGGACACGGGGTTGTGCATAATCCCCGCTCGTTTTGAGCTTGGCAAAGCTCGGAAAGAAACATCCAACCCAAGTGTTCGGCGAGTGCGCGGTGGACTGGAGGGAATCTTCGGGTGGGGTCCACCTGTGGCTATATATATGCACCTGCATACCTGTCTGACTCTTGCCATTCCATTTGCTCTGATCCTGCCAAGATGCCGATCCCCAAGGAGATCCAAGAGCGCCTTAACCGAGCTCGCCAAGCCTCAGCTGCTCGCATAGCTGCCCTGACTGCGGTTCCGCCCACTGTCTCGCAGGGCGGCTCTGCCGAGCCCAACTCCAAGAGGGTGAAGCCGTTTTCTCAAGCGGTCGAGCCTATTTATGAGCCCTGAGGACCACCTTGGAGCACGGGACCTTCTCCTCCACTCTGCCTGCCCCTGAAAAGGGCAAGAATATTGTCGAGGTCTGCGACGGCCTAGACAGCCACCCTGATGGCGCGGAGGACGCTGCGCCGCGAGACACCACCCCGCGAGCCAAGACCACTCTGGGGGACTCGCGGTTCACGACTCCGGAGAACCATCCACGGGACCCATCCCCTCCCTTTGGGACCTTGGGGGTGAGCTCGCAGAGGTCGAGCTCGCCGGTGCGCGCCCGCTCTCCCCAACAAGCTGTCTTGACCACGGGGGCAGGTCTGGAAACCATTCCTATCCCGGGATTCGAGGTTCTCTCACCGGGGATGCGCGGCCCGCGTTGCGGGAAGAATCTGAGGTTTATCCTCCCCGCATCTCCTACGAGTTCCCGAGCTCGTCAGGTATACTTTGCCCGGATTCATGCCTCATGCGATTTTCCTGCATACCTCCTTTTGCTGATGTTTGCCTCCACAGTTCCACCGAGCCAATCCGCCGCCGAGGAATCTTCGCGGGCAGCCCATTGCTCTCCTGTCCCCTCCCCGAGCTCGCTGGACTCTTACTTTGACCCTGAAGTGGAGAACGATGAGCTGACGAGGAGGGGAATCAAGCTCTTCAAGAAGCTCGTGCGCGGGGCCCGCGAGGTGCAGGAGGTCAACGAGGCGCTGCAACGCGACTACGCGCGTCTTTCTGACGAGGTGCGGAGCGGCCAGGCTGGCGAGCTGACATCCCCTTCCCAGCTTCTTGATGAGATAGACGACGGCCTCTCAGTGGCGTAGAGGAATTCGGGGAGGATCCGCGAGCTGCTCCGCGCGCAACAGTCTGGGGGACGGGAGCTGCAAGGCTGGGGTAGATAAAGGGCGGCTCGTTTGCCGAGCCGACTGGTACTCGCCTCCTGGTTTCCCCCCCTACCTGCACGCCCCGCTTTCTTATTCCTGCACTTGGTCTTTGTAATAAATAACTTTAAACATTCTTAGACATGCGGTATTCAAATAATGTATTGCTTTTATTTGACTTAGCCTTGGTTGGAACGCGCCGGAAGTCGGCGAGCTGAGGGTTGGCGAGCTGGGCCGATTGGATAGCTTTGGCAGTTGGAACATGCCGGAAGTCGGCGAGCTGAGGGTTGGCGAGCTGGGCTGGCGAGCTGGGCCGATTGGACAGCTTGGCCACCCAATTACTTTTTCTATAAATAGCCCCTCCCCCACCAACCCCCGTACTACCGCCTTAACTGCTTGCTTCTCTCTCTCTCTTTCTGTACTTTTTTCCTTTTCTGCTCGCGCTCAATCCCTTCTTCTATGAGTATGGGCAAGACCAACCCTGACGCCGACGGCTGCACCAAGTGTGCCCAGCACTTCACCGATTACTGCTTCTTCGAGGTGAATACCACCGAGGAGGAGCTCGCGGAATTTCTTGGCGACCACGTTCCGTCGGGCTTCGAGGCGCGCCGACCGAGGCGGGGGGAGGCCGTCAATAACTTTTATGATGATGAGCTCGTCTTCCCCATTTCTCACTTTGAGGTGGGGTTGTGCCTTCCCCTCTGGCCGGAGATCCAGCAGATTCTGAAATATTATGTCGCGGTGCCCGCACAGCTGAACTCCAATGCCATCGCCATGATGGTCGTTAGCGAGCTATCTCCGGCGAGATAGAATTGAGTTCAACGTGACAGTATTCAGGAAACTCTTCTCCTATAAGGCGACACCGGATGGGGTCGCCTACTTCGGTGGCTCGTTGATCAAAGTTCGCGAAATCGCGAACAAGCACCACAACTGGATGACCAAGATCGCCTTTATTAAGGGCGATCTCGGCAACATCTCGTACTCGCCGCAGCAGAAGGGCGAGGAGGTCTACCTCCCCCCCCCCCCCCCCCCCCCCCGGCCGTGTCCAACAACGATGCCAACCTCCATAAGTTTTTCCTCCACAAGGACTTCGAGGTCGCCTTCCTGCGAAGGGGCCTCAACACGCTTCTCCCCGTCCTACCCGACGAAGGTATTGTTCTCTCCACATCGCCTAGCTCGTCAGGTTGCCGAGCTTGCCATATTGCTTTCAAAAATCTTCTAACTTTTTCCAAGTTTTTTCTGGCAGGGGAGTGGCTAATTCGCGTGAACCCGTCGTTTGCGGACTCGGGGTTGTACCCGGACCCCCTTGCTTGCGAGAAGGCGGCGTCGGCGGCCTGCCGAGATGAGGCAGCCTTCTCCCAACTCTCTTCCAGCAAGAGTCGTTCTGAGGATGCGGGATCAAACCCGCCACACCGCCAGGAATTACCAAAAAAGATGAAGAAAGTCATGCTCGCTCCACGGGGGAAACAACATCAACAACATCAATCCAGCCCCAAGTACATAAGCTCGCCCGAGACCATTCCCGACGTGTCGCTAGAGAGCCCGCTGAAGGAGATCATCAGAAAGGGGAGGAAGGGCGGCGAGGCTCCTGCTCCCACTGCGGCGATCTCTCCACCTCCTTCGGCGAAGAGGGCGGCTCGTGAGCGCGGGGCGCAGAAACTTCACCCCCTCTTCAGCTTTGGGGAGCGGTGGAAAGACTCGGCTGGCGAGCCCATGGTGCAGTGGGACGAGCTGGCCCACCAGGTTTCCATCTCCACCCTGCACCCTTCCTGGCATGACCGCGAGCCCGCCACCGGTCACGCTTACACCCTCGGCTTCGGCCTTTATGGCCGGGAGGACGTCGAGGCCTACAAGAATATGACCCTGCGGCAGCTCGGCCATGAGGGCCTGCAGGCCCATCTGCGGGCTATGGAGCTTCACTACATGCTGACCCGCCACAGCTTCGGCCTCAACAACCAACTCCAAAAAGCCGAGCAAGCCCGCGACGTCGCCAAAGACAAGGTCGCTGATCGGGCGAGGTGGCTCGGCATCGCCGAGGGTCTTCTCGCCCAGGCCGCTGGCGGGTTGGTGAGTATCGGGCTTCCTCTTCCCTCTTTTACTTGAAATATTTTACACTGCCACTAATGAAATTCTCTTCTGTCAGGATGCCAAGGCCGTCGGGGAGCTGCGGGCTCGCAATGCCGAGCAGGAGGAGGAGATCAGCTAGCTTCGCGCCCGGCTTGTTGAGCTGGAGGGGGCGAATGCGAAGCTGAAGGATGAGAAACAGAACCTTACCCGCGAGGTCCGCCGTCAGGCGGAGATCTTTTTCCCGGCCAGTGAGGCCGATCCTACCCTCCCCTACAAGAGGCCGAGGATCTTTGGCGAGGCCGACCTCGCCGAGAGGTTGCGGATCAACTCCATCCAGGCCGCCGAGTGCACCCTCCAGATGATGAAGGACACTGGGGTGCTGGTGGAGGGGTGTGAGGAGATTTCCGCCAAGGACCTGATGTCGAACTTGTTCCCGGCGACGCCGCCCAGCGAGAAGGAAGACAGTCTGGACGCGCTGTTCAGGAAGGGCTTCCAGGATCTATCTGGTGAAGGCGGGGAAGACCACCAATCTGGCGGGGGGGGGGGGGGGGGGGGGCGAGGTCTAAATGTATATAACCTGTAGTCTCGCCGAGGCGAGCTCAACCTGTAAATACTTTTACTTAATGAAAGAATATTTTTGATACCTTTTGTCCATTATAACAATATCGTTATACATATACTTTCTTCTGCTGGATTTCTCTGCCGTGTCGTGTTTGTCTGCGAGCACTTTCCCCAGTGACCTCGCATAGATAGGTACTGTGAGTAGGATAGTAGTTAGGACTCGTCCCTGGGAGCATGTCTTGAGAGCTCGCCCATTCTTAGGAATCGCTCTTGCTCGTACACGAGCAGCCCATAACCTTATCAATATGAGAACAAATTATTTAAAATTTTCCAAGTAAAACATAACGGGGGCGAGGTATCCTGGCGGGATTCGCCTCCCTTCGGCGAGGTTTAAGGGCCTGGCTCGCCACCCTTCTGCCGAGGCCGAGCTGAATTAACGAGCCCGAGCTCGCCCCGCTGAGCTCTCCCCTTAATCTCAGAAGGGCCAAGTTTGTTAGACACTGCTTGGGGGGGGTGGTGCAGGACTTTCCTGGGCGACCTCCAGCCCTATCAACTAGATGAGAGCCCGACAACGGGATCTGCCCGAGGTCCATGACTGATATCATCGAGTGTCTTCTAGCTCTGCCAGCTAGGTGAAAGCCTAACATCGGGATCTGTTCGAGGTCTAAGGATGACACTGAGTGACTTCCAGCCCTGCCAGCTAGGTGAGAGCCTGGCAACGGGATCTGCTCGGGATCCAGGGCTGATACCATCGAGTGACTTCCAGCCCATCTAGCTAGGTGAGAGCTTAACAGCGGGATCTGCTCGAAGTTGAAGGATGACACCGAGTGACTTCCAGCCCTGTCGGCTAGGTGAGAGCCTGGCAGCGGGATCTGTTCAGGGTCCAGGACTGATACCATCGAGTGACTTCCAGCACTGTCAGCTAGGTGAGAGCCTGACAGCGGGATCTGCTCGAGGTCTAAGGATGACTCTGAGTGACTTCCAGCCCTGCCAGCTAGGTGAGAGCCTGCCAGCGGGATCTGCTCGGGGTCCAGGGCTAATACCATCGAGTGACTTCCAGCCCTGCCAGCTAGGTGAGAGCCTGACTGTGGGATCTACTCGAGGTTTAAGGATGACACCGAGTGACTTCCAACCCTGCCAGCTAGGTGAGAGCCTGACAGCGGGATTTGCTCGGGGTCCAGGGCTGATACCATCGAGTGACTTCCAGCCCTGTCAGCTAGGTGAGAGCCTGACAGCGGGATCTGCTTGAGGTCTAAGGATGACACAGAGTGACTTCCAGCCATGCCAGCTAGGTGAGAGCCTGACAGCGGGATCTGCTCGGGGTCCAGGGCTGATACCATCGAGTGACTTCCAACTCTGCCAGCTAGGCGAGAGCCTGACATCGGGATCTGCTCGAGGTTTAAGGATGACACCGAGTGACTTCCAGCCCTGCCAGCTAGGTGAGAGCCTGGCAGAGGGATCTGCTCGGGATCCAGGGCTGATATGATCGAGTAACTTCCAGCTCTGCCAGCTAGGTGAAATCCTGACATCAGGATTTGTTCGAGGTCTAAGGATGACAGCGAGTGACTTCCAGCCCTGACAGCTAGGTGAGAGTCTGGCATCGGGATTTGCTCGGGGTCCAGGGCTGATACCATCGAGTGACTTCCAGCCCTGCCAGCTAGGTGAGAGTGTTGGGTACATTGGTTTAAATGTACCTGATTTGAAGAAGCCTCACCCAACTCAATGATATACATCAAAATGTATTTGATGTGTTTTTGAGTTACTTGTGCAGGTTAAGTATTTGCAGGAAATGATGAAAAAGTTTCTAAGTCCATGTGTCGACACCCAGAGGGAAAGTGTCGACACTTAAGAAGACTTGTGTCGACACCCAGGCAAGCAGTGTCGACACTTGGAGTCATTGTGTCGACACCAGGGATGCTAAGTCGACACCAGACAGAAAGTGTCGACACAAGGAGCTGTGTCGACACTCAATGAAGAAGAGTGCAGTGAATCTGTGTCGACACATAGAAGTTGTGTCGACACCCAGTGAAACTGTGTCTACACCAGAAAGTGTCGACACTTGGAGGCTGTGTCGACACTCAGTAAAAGTTAGCAGAGACTAAGTACAGGTGTCGACACCCAGAACAATGTGTCGACACTTAGCTGAAGACTCAACACTTGAAGAAAGTGTCGACACAAGAAAGTATGTGTCGACACTTAGCTGAAGACTCAACACTTGAAGAAAGTGTCGACACAAGGAGCTGTGTCGACACTTAACAAAGTTCAGAAATTTCTAAGTACAAGTGTCGACACTAAAGGAATGTGTCGACACTCAGCCAGAGTCTCGACAGAAGAAGAATGTGTCGACACAAGGAGTTGTCTCGACCCTCAACAAGTATCAACACTGAAGACATGTGTCGACACTAAGAAGCAGTGTCGACACTTAACAGATTCAACACATGAAGATGTGTCGACACAAAGGTGTTGTGTCGACACTTAGAAGAATTCAGCAAAATACTGAAGTACAAGTACGTGTGTCGACACTCAATTTCAGTGTCGACACATGAAGAAGAAGCAGTGTCGAGATATAGAATCTACAACACAAGGAGTTGTGTCGACACCTTGTAGGCTAGTGTCGACACTTAGACAACATGTGTCGACACTTGGTCTATAAGTGTCGACACTTAAAGACAGATAGTCTCGACACTTCTAGACAGTTATAGAATTTTCAAGAACTGACTGAATGACTTGACAGCTGCTATTCCTGCCGGTCTACAGCACCTATCAGAGTTATCAGAAATCAGTTATGGACCGGACCAGCCGGTTACCATGAAGAAGGCCTATAAATAGGCCTATGCTGTCTACAGAAAGTGATTGATAGAACACAAGTCCAAGTTCAGATTAAAAGAAGATCTAGCTATCAAGTGAAGATCTAAGAAGTTGGAGAGAGAGAGCTCCATCCAAGAAATCAGCCGTTGGAACCAGGCTGAGAAGAAGGGTTCAGATCTAGTCTGAATCTTAAGTAGCAGAGATCAAGGATCAACTGTAGAAGGAGTCAATCTTATTGAGTTCTACATTCAAGAAGCTTTGAAGAAAGCTAAGTCAGATTGATTTCAGCTGAGTTCTTCCAAGAACTCATCAAGAAACTCACAACTCTCCTCTCTTGTTTCTGAGTTGCTGAGTTAACATTATTGTATTCATTTTATCTTGTAGGATCCTTTGGATCTGAGTCTTGTAAGCCTGCAATTATAAAGGCTGAGTGTAGGAGATATAAATCTCTGAGTGTAGGCCTTGGTGGCTGAGTATAGGCCTTGGTGGTTGAGTGTAGGCCTTGGTGGCTGAGTGTAGGCCTTGGTGGCTGAGTGTAGGCTTTG
The DNA here is from genome assembly GCA_039583875.1 of Platanthera guangdongensis. Lineage (NCBI taxonomy): Eukaryota > Viridiplantae > Streptophyta > Magnoliopsida > Asparagales > Orchidaceae > Platanthera > Platanthera guangdongensis. The sequence goes on along the minus strand of CM077149.1, from coordinate 4,511,576 downwards.
TGAAGAAGCTGAGTTGTAGGGCCTTGTGTAACGCCCCGGAGTTTTGTTTTGATGACGTACGCATGATGGGCGTTACGTTGGCTTTGACTATTGTTCGAGCATGGTTTTCCCACGGGCTTGCGAGTGGCTGTTTTGGTAGCCGAGTTGCACGATTCCCCAGCAAACCGGAGTCCAAATAAGGGACTCGGTGAGGCCTCTTAGGGAATGGTTGCACTTTTTCGCGCCCGGGAAATGTTGCTCAAAGCAAGTTGCTGGTCCAGGAAAACCAAAAAAAATGGTAAAAAGTTCTTAAGGCAAAAATGGTCTAGGATGAGACAGAAACATTTTTCAAAACAGGAATTTTTTTGGGTGACACGGCCTGGGACACGGGTGTGTCCCAGGGCGTGTCAGTTGACACGGCCTGCGACACGGCCGTGTCGCCGACGATCGGGCTTTGTCTCGACGAATTTTTTTGCGCTCGACGATGTGTCGAGAGGAGGCACACAGCCAAGGACATGGCCGTGTCCAAGGCCGTGTCGTGTACTCGGCGACTTTTACTCGATGATCGTCGAGACTGGGTGTCGAGTGTCGAGAAGTTGCACACGGCCTGTGACACGGGCGTGTCACAGGGCGTGTCCTGGGCACACGGCCTGGCACACGGCCGTGTCAGAGGCCGTGTCGAGTCAAATTTAGTGTTTTTGGCCGAATCGTGGCCGTCTATTCCTTCAGCTGGGATCCAAGGGCTGAAGCTTCTTCTTCCTTTTCTTATAGGCCGAAATCAAAGTAAGGATTCCTCCTTCTCATTGTCCTCTTCTTCTTCATCTTCTTCTTCATTCTCTTTGAGAAAACAAGGGAGAAAGGCTCAAGAAAGGCAAGGAAAGAAAGAGCAGCCGTCGCGGCATCGCCTCGGTTCAGGCAAGCGGTGTCCTCCACCCTTGCCAATCTTCGTACTTGATTCAATTCTCCATTTTTCTAGCTTGAGATCTTGTGTTGAATTTTTCTTTATTAGCCTTAGTCTTTCCAATTCCCCTATGCTTAGGTTGATCTTCTTGATTCAAATTATGATGCCTCCTCTTGTTTGTTCTATGCTAAATACCTTAGGCTAAATTCCTTAGGCTAAATTCAAATTAGCTAATTCCCTATGCTAAAATCCCCTATGCTAAATTCAAAGTAGCTAATTCCTTACGTTAATTATGCTAAACGACTTTGCTCTCCCATGTTTAGGTTTGTGATTCATGTACTTATCAATTTGCCCTATGCTAGCTTAATTCATGTAGCTAATTTGCCCTATCAAGAGAGGTGATTTTCCTTGATCAAAAGCATATGATTGTGTTCCAAATATGTGGTCTATGTACTCATGTTAATCAAATCCTATCATGTGATTTTATTTTGATACAAAGCGTGTGATTCTTTTTATGTGATGAAGCTCATCATGCTATACGTTGGCAATTGATAGTCGTGTGTAAGGGCGATGAAAGGAAACGTGTTACCTTGGGTTATGGGGCGTTTTGCGAGGCGAATTTGTGAACCATGGCAGGATCGTTTGTGTGAGAATTTTGCAAGGGGTGGTGTGGTTTCAGCCTGTGGCCACCGGGTTTTGTTTTTGTGGTTAGAGAGACCACTTTGGCCCCAATTTGGGCTGGTTTTGTTTGGTGCGTTCCACTTTAGGGCCGCCACCGGTAAGACCCTTGCGAAATTGAACTTAACCGCTGCTTATGCTTCACTAGTATCGTAATTTCTTGGCCTATGAATGATGGAATGGACATGTGTTTTGCCTTTTGCTCCTGCGGTTTGAGCAGGACATGATGAACTTGTACGCACTTGGTGCATTTGGCATGGATTGTGGTGTGTTTTCCACTTGTTTTGTTCACTCATGTTACTTGATGAAACATCTCTGTGGGGTCGGTAAGCCCCTTCGTTAAAACTTATGACATTTATGCTCTCTTTTTGTATAGTTTGGTTGATTGCTGAGGTATTCTTTCTTGAATGCCTCAGGTGCAGGTTGTAGCCGGTTGAGCGGCTAGGTTGGTTGGTGGCGTTTCCTGGGAGCTAGCCGAGCATTCATAGCGAGGTAGTTCTTCTTTTTGTTGTACAGACATACATGTGCCCCAATGGGTTCGTGTCAGCTTGTTGGCGCCCATTGGTGGTTTTCCTTTGTGTAAATATGAACTAGACTGCTAATGTACCTCACTTGGATGGAACGATATGTACTTGTTTTTGGGATGGTTTTCTAGTAGGTTGCATTAGCTATTTTGACTAATGATATGTACTATTGTATATCATGCATCCATGTTTTGTTTAACGAAAACATATGTTCCAAATGACGTAAACAAAGAGGAGTTCTTATAGTAGTATCACTATAGACTGCATATAGGAGCTCATCGTAAGTAAACTAACCTATTTTCCGCAGCGTACAAAGACAATTTTACTATCTAAGGCCGAGGGATACGGCCATTTAATCCAAAGTTTTCCTGCATGTAACGGTTGAATTTCATCTTATAATGTGAGCGTCAAGAGTTGCCTGAGCGTGTGCAGTTATCCCCTGCACGACGTGACATCATAACCCGTAATTCCTCTTGCTCTGATACGATGTACTCGTTGAGGAAATGCGGGTTGTGACAGTTGGTATCAGAGCCAGGTTTGCTTGACTATTGGTCGGGCAAACTCAGCATCATTTCATACACACACCGAGGTGTGGCCGAAGCACGTACACTACACTCATGGCATGAACAGAAGTATACGGGGCATATTATGTAGTATGGGATGCATAATATGTGGTTGTATATGGATCCACCATAGGGGCAACATGTGAGGGTTATGTAGTATGGGATGCATAACCTCACCACATGAATGCGACTAGCACGTTTTCTTTTCTTCGTTGCATGCAATGCTATGTAGTATGGGATGCATAGCATTGTGATGCGTACGACCGCTCATGGCATGCATTAAGGCCTTTTCTAGAATGCATAGCACAGCACGCATAACATAACATTGCATGAGCACAACGTGCCAAGCTAAGACGTACATGATGACACCTGTACCCACATGGTTTTGGGTCAACGATAGTCATGCATTCATGGTTTAGGCACAAGTTAGTGGGATGACGGTGAGTCATCTTTAGGTTAGGCATACCATCATCCTCAAACGCCCAAAGCAAGTTAGCAGTTGATGTTCATATTTCTTGATGTATGGTCTGTACATAGCCGTTGTGTGTTTTGTTGGGCTTGAGCTTGATAAGAGTGAACGTGTTATAGGATGTCGAAGCATCCAGTGATAAGGCAAACTCCCCAATCCGAGGTTGAGTCTTCGGGCGCGCAGAATAATGCGCTGATAGATAGTCTTCGCCAAAGTAATGAGGCTTTGACGAGGCAGGTGCAGGAAGTGCAGTCCCAGCTTCAAGCTATGTCATCCGCTATGTCTGGGCTGGCACCAAGAGGACAAGAGACGGTTAGAGGCCCCACTAGTTCGACTCCTTCCGTGGCAGTGACACCCCCAGTTGTGGTTCCTCCTGCGATGACTTTCATCTCGCAGTTTCAGCGACTTGGACCACCGACGTATGATGGAAAAGCAGACTTCGTAATCTTGGATGATTGGGTGATTACATTGGAAGAAATGTTTGTGTATGCTGGTGTGACTGAGGACCAGAAGGTGATGCTTGCTGCCTATCAACTGAAAGGGTTGGCGAAAGGTTGGTGGTTACGCGAAAAGGAAGGACTAGGGGCGGGCTGTTCGTGGGAAGTGTTTAAAGAACTAGTACGGCGCAAGTTTCTACCGGCAGTGGAACGGGACCGCCTGATGAATGACTTCTTGTACTTGAAGCAGAGGAAACTCACAGTGAGTGAGTATGAAATCGAGTTTAGCAAATTAAGTCGGTTCGCTCCGAGCTTGGTGACTACAGAAGCTGACCGAGTAAAGAGATTTCTTGGCGGCCTCCGTAGCGACATTCAGCAGTTCGCAAGTGCTTATGGAGCGACAAGTTACACCACGGTGGTTGAGGCGGCGTTGAAGGTAGAAGCTATCGAAAATGCCAAACAAAGAGGGCAGCAGATGAGGCAGGGCAAGAGACAGCTTGTGGGAGAGAAAATGTCCCACGAGTCAGACGTAAAGAAGAAGAAGGAACTATGTAGCTTCTGTGGCCGAGCCGGTCACCCGTTTGAAAAATGTTTCAAGCGGTTGGGAATGCAAAAGAAGGAGCAGGTGCACGCCATTCAAGGTGCGCCAACCAGAGACTTGGAGTGTACATTTTGTGGGAGAAGAGGTCATGATGTGAGCCGCTGCTGGGCCAAAGACAAGGTATGCTTCCAGTGTGGCAGACCAGGACATCTTCGCGCAAGGTGCCCACAGGTTCAAGCTGTGTTGTAACCCGCACCACTCCAGGCTTTGCCTCCGCCTCCGCACTTGGACAAAGGCAAAGGAAAGTTGAATGTGGTCTCTTCAGAGGAAGCGCAGACATCACCTCAGGTTATTTCAGGAACCTTTAAGGTAAAGAACCGTTGGGCGCGTGTTCTCTTTGATTCTGGCGCGACCCATTCATTTGTGGCTCGAACCTTTCTGGATCGATATCATTTGACACCCGAGCGAGTGGGGAATGCGTTTTTGGTGAAATTTCCTTCCGGCGCTTCTGTGGTGGCTAACTGGGGTCTTCTTGATTGTCCCATTTTGTTGGGGGATTTCATAGCAAGAGTTGATTGCAAGGTGATCGATTTGGACGATTTTGACGTCATTCTGGGCATGGACTGGTTAGCCCGTTATGATGTCGTCATCCAGTGCAGAGGAAAGCGCTAGGATTTTCTCAAGGACAATGGTTAACCGGGAAGTGTTTATGGGGATTCATGCCAGGATACTCCAGGAATTTCGGCAGTATGTGTTCGGACGTTGTTTGTTTCCGACTGTTTTGCTTGTCTTGTCTCAGCTGTGGGGACGAGTGCTGTTTTGCCACGTTTAGAGGAGATTCCTGTTGTGCGTGACTTCCCAGATGTTTTTCCTACTGATCTTCCTGGTCTTCCCCCTGATCGTGATGTTGAGTTCGTTATTGATTTAGAACCGGGTACGCGACCTATTGCGAAAGCGCCGTACAGGATGGCCCCGCGTGAGCTAGCAGAGTTACGTACCCAGTTGGATGACTTATTGGCAAAAGGGTTTATCAGGACGAGTTCCTCACCTTGGGGTGCACCGGTGTTATTTGTGAAGAAGAAAGATGGGTCGATGCGGCTTTGCATCGATTACCGGGAATTGAACAAGGTGACGATTAAAAATAAGTACCCACTGCCAAGAATTGATGATTTGTTTGATCAACTGCGTGGCAGTTCTGTATTTTCGAAGATTGATCTCCGCTCGGGCTATCATCAGCTCAAGGTCCGGGAGTCGGATATTCCGCGGACTGCGTTTCGATCACGACATGGTCATTTTGAATTCCTTGTGATGTCGTTTGGATTGACCAATGCACCATCAGCTTTTATGGATCTGATGAACAGGGTGTTCAAGGATTATTTGGATAAATTTGTGGTGGTGTTTATTGATGATGTTCTTATTTACTCCCGCAGTGCTGAGGAACATGAACAGCATCTGCGATTGGTATTGGCCACGTTGCAAGACCAACGATTATTCGCCAAACTAAGCAAATGTGAATTTTGGTTGCCGCAAGTTGCCTTCCTGGGACATGTTATTACTCAACATGGTATTTCAGTGGATCCCGAAAAGATTTCTGCGGTTATGGAATGGAGAAGACCGGAAACACCAAGGAGATTCGAAGCTTCTTGGGCTTAGCCGGCTATTATCGCAGATTTGTCGACGGATTTGCGACGTTGGCCGCACCTTTGACTCGATTAACCCAGAATAATGTGGCATTTGAATGGAATGACAAGTGTGAGACCTCCTTCCTGGAACTCAAACATCGATTATGTACCGCTCCTGTGTTAATCTTGCCAACAGAAGGAAAAGATTATGAAGTGTTTGTGGATGCATCGCACGTTGGACTTGGATGTGTGTTAATGCAAGACAAAAAGGTGATTGCGTATGGGTCTCGGCAGTTGAAAATTCATGAAAAGAATTACCCAACGCATGATTTGGAGTTTGCAGCGGTGATATTTGCATTGAAGTTGTGGAGACACTTGCTATATGGTGCACAGTGTAAAATCTTTACAGATCATAAAAGTTTAAAGTACGTCTTCACGCAGAAAGAACTTAATTTGCGCCAACGGCGATGGCTTGAGTATGTAGCTGATTATGATGTGGACATTCAATATCATCCGGGGAAAGCGAATGTCGTAGCCGATGCTTTGAGTCGGAAGACGGGGAAATTATTTCATCTTTCCGTCGACCGCCTTGTAGAGGAATTTCTGTTGATGGATATTGCGGTGGGCAAATATGATCCACAAAGTCATTCGGCAATAAAAGAACCGTCATGGCTGGTGCTTGCAAGACAACATCAAAAAGATGATCCTGATCTGTTACATTTATTTCTTCGGACGGAAAAGGATGAATTACCAGATTTTGCGATTGATGGTGCAGGCACGTTAAAGTATCGTGGACGATTTTGTATTCCCGCGGTTGGGGATATTCGCGAGATGGTGTGTAAGGAAGCACACGGCGCAAGTATGGCCTACCATCCAGGCTCAACAAAAATGTACCGTGATTTGAAACAAATTGTCTGGCGGTATGGAATGAAAAGAGATATAGCGCAATTTGTCTCAGAATGTCATACCTGCAAGCGGGTGAAAGCTGATCATGGGAAGCCTGGTGGCAAGTTGACACCATTGGAGATTCCAACCTGGAAGTGGGAAAGCATCTCAATGGATTTTATTACCGGTTTACCAAGATCTCCCCGAGGACATGACTCCGTGTGGGTGATCGTGGATAGGTTGACCAAGTGTGCTCATTTCATACCCTTTAAGGTCAACTACCCGATGAAAACAATAGCGGAGCTCTATTTGAACGAGATCATCCGACTGCATGGTGTGCCAGTTAATATCATATCAGACAGAGATTCCCGATTTACTTCTCGTTTCTGGAAGAGTCTACAAGAGGGTTTGGGAACAGATTTACGGTATTCCACTGCTTACCACCCTCAAACGAATGGCCAAACAGAACGAGTAAACCAAATTGTAGAAGACATGATTCGATGTTACATTCTTGAATATGGTGGAGCATGGGATAAACGTTTGCGGCTTATGGAGTTCGCGTATAATAATAGCTATCAAGAAAGCTTGCAAATGGCTCCGTTCAAAGCGTTATATGGGCGTCGATGTCGGACTCCCCTCTTTTGGACTGAGGTTGGCGAGCGGCCTTTGTTGGGCCCAGAAGCGCTTGAGGATATGGAAGTTGCAGTACGACTTATTCGGGAGAAACTCCGAATCGCCCAAGAGCGGTATGAAAAGTATGCCAACCGACGAAGGTCGGAATTAGAATTTGCGGTGGGGGATGTTGTTTTCTTGAAAGTCTCCCCAATGGTTGGGATTAAAAGATTTGGAAAAGAGCGCAAATTAGACCCAAGATTTGTGGGTCCCTTCAAGATTCTTGCGCGAGTCGGTGCATCCGCTTACAAACTGGAATTACCCGTGAACTTTCCTGGTGTTCACAATGTGTTTCATGTTAGCCAACTGCGCAAGTGTGTGCGGAATGACAAGCAAGTGTTGGACGTTGTGCCGAAATTAGCGCCCAACCTTTCTTATGAGGAGATGCCCATTCGGATATTGGACTCCCAAGATCGTGTGTTGCAGAAAAAGAAGATTCCTATGGTAAAGGTGTTATGGAAAAATCAGGAGGTGGAAAGCGCGACGTGTGAGCTCGAGTCAACGATGAGTGCGGCTCACCCTCATTTGTTCCCGTAAGCTGGTATGTGATTTAGTGTTTGATTGGATTCATGTTTTGGTTTGCTTGTGTGTTTGGTTTTTGTGAAAAGTTTCGAGGCGAAACTTTTTGTTAGGGGGAGTGATTGTAACGCCCCAAAGTTTTGTTTTGATGACGTACGCATGATGGGCGTTACGTTGGCTTTGACTATTGTTCGAGCATGGTTTTCCCACGGGCTTGCGAGTGGCTGTTTTGGTAGCCGAGTTGCACGATTCCCCAGCAAACCGGAGTCCAAATTAGAGACTCGGTGAGGCCTCTTAGGGAATGGTTGCACTTTTTCGCGCCCGGGAAATGTTGCTCAAAGCAAGTTGCTGGTCCAGGAAAACCAAAAAAAATGGTAAAAAGTTCTTAAGGCAAAAATGGTCTAGGATGAGACAGAAACATTTTTCAAAACAGGAATTTTTTTGGGTGACACGGCCTGGGACACGGGTGTGTCCCAGGGCGTGTCAGTTGACACGGCCTGCGACACGGCCGTGTCGCAGGGCGTGTCGAGGTTGTGTCGACGATCGGGCTTTGTCTCGACGAATTTTTTTTGCGCTCGACGATGTGTCGAGAGGAGGCACACGGCCGTGTCCAAGGCCGTGTCGTGTACTCGGTGACTTTTACTCGATGATCGTTGAGACTGGGTGTCGAGAAGTTGCACACGGCCTGTGACACGGGCGTGTCACAGGGCGTGTCCTGGGCACACGGCCTGGGACACGGGCGTGTCCAAGGCCGTGTGAAGTCTCGGGATGTTTTGGGATTTTTTTTTCACCAGGCACACGGCCACAGACACGGGCGTGTCTAAGGGCGTGTTGGTGACACGGCCCATGACACGGGCGTGTCCCATGGGCGTGTCACTGGTTTGGATAAGTCGGTTGACCACCGCTTGAGGCACACGGCCTGGCACACGGCCGTGTCAGAGGCCGTGTCGAGTCAAATTTAGTGTTTTTGGCCGAATCGTGGCCGTCTATTCCTTCAGCTGGGATCCAAGGGCTGAAGCTTCTTCTTCCTTTTCTTATAGGCCGAAATCAAAGCAAGGATTCCTCCTTCTCATTTTCCTCTTCTTCTTCATCTTCTTCTTCATTCTCTTTGAGAAAACAAGGGAGAAAGGCTCAAGAAAGGCAAGGAAAGAAAGAGCAGCCGTCGCGGCATCGCCTCGGTTCAGGCAAGCGGTGTCCTCCACCCTTGCCAATCTTCGTACTTGATTCAATTCTCCATTTTTCTAGCTTGAGATCTTGTGTTGAATTTTTCTTTATTAGCCTTAGTCTTTCCAATTCCCCTATGCTTAGGTTGATCTTCTTGATTCAAATTATGATGCCTCCTCTTGTTTGTTCTATGCTAAATACCTTAGGCTAAATTCCTTAGGCTAAATTCAAATTAGCTAATTCCCTATGCTAAAATCCCCTATGCTAAATTCAAAGTAGCTAATTCCTTACGTTAATTATGCTAAACGACTTTGCTCTCCCATGTTTAGGTTTGTGATTCATGTACTTATCAATTTGCCCTATGCTAGCTTAATTCATGTAGCTAATTTGCCCTATCAAGAGAGGTGATTTTCCTTGATCAAAAGCATATGATTGTGTTCCAAATATGTGGTCTATGTACTCATGTTAATCAAATCCTATCATGTGATTTTATTTTGATACAAAGCGTGTGATTCTTTTTATGTGATGAAGCTCATCATGCTATACGTTGGCAATTGATAGTCGTGTGTAAGGGCGATGAAAGGAAACGTGTTACCTTGGGTTATGGGGCGTTTTGCGAGGCGAATTTGTGAACCATGGCAGGAGCGTTTGTGTGAGAATTTTGCAAGGGGTGGTGTGGTTTCAGCCTGTGGCCACCGGGTTTTGTTTTTGTGGTTAGAGAGACCACTTTGGCCCCAATTTGGGCTGGTTTTGTTTGGTGCGTTCCACTTTAGGGCCGCCACCGGTAAGACCCTTGCGAAATTGAACTTAACCGCTGCTTATGCTTCACTAGTATCGTAATTTCTTGGCCTATGAATGATGAAATGGACATGTGTTTTGCCTTTTGCTCCTGCGGTTTGAGCAGGACATGATGAACTTGTACGCACTTGGTGCGTTTGGCATGGATTGTGGTGTGTTTTCCACTTGTTTTGTTCACTCATGTTACTTGATGAAACATCTCTGTGGGGCCGGTAAGCCCCTTCGTTAAAACTTATGACATTTATGCTCTCTTTTTGTATAGTTTGGTTGATTGCTGAGGTATTCTTTCTTGAATGCCTCAGGTGCAGGTTGTAGCCGGTTGAGCGGCTAGGTTGGTTGGTGGCGTTTCCTGGGAGCTAGCCGAGCATTCATAGCGAGGTAGTTCTTCTTTTTGTTGTACAGACATACATGTGCCCCAATGGGTTCGTGTCAGCTTGTTGGCGCCCATTGGTGGTTTTCCTTTGTGTAAATATGAACTAGACTGCTAATGTACCTCACTTGGATGGAACGATATGTACTTGCTTTTGGGATGGTTTTCTAGTAGGTTGCATTAGCTATTTTGACTAATGATATGTACTATTGTATATCATGCATCCATGTTTTGTTTAACGAAAACATATGTTCCAAATGACGTAAACAAAGAGGAGTTCTTATAGTAGTATCACTATAGACTGCATATAGGAGCTCATCGTAAGTAAACTAACCTATTTTCCGCAGCGTACAAAGACAATTTTACTATCTAAGGCCGAGGGATACGGCCATTTAATCCAAAAGTTTTCCTGCATGTAACGGTTGAATTTCATCTTATAATGTGAGCGTCAAGAGTTGCCTGAGCGTGTGCAGTTATCCCCTGCACGACGTGGCATCATAACCCGTAATTCCTCTTGCTCTGATACGATGTACTCGTTGAGGAAATGCGGGTTGTGACACCTTGGGCCTGAGGTGTAGGAACCTGTTTTGGGTTCTGAGATAGTGGAGAAGTTGGGCCGAATCTAGTACACTGCTAGATAGGCGATGGGGGAAAGTGGATGTACCCAAACCTTGGGGAACCACTATAAAACTATGTGTCTACTGTGTATTGTGGTTTGCTGTGATTACTGTGTGATTGCTGTGCAAAAGTAGATATAAATCTGTGTTAGAAACTGATTGCTGCCATAAAAAGTTAAAAAGATTCAAGTCATTTATTCACCCCCCCCCCCCTCTAGGTGTTTAGGTACAATATCTTTCAAGTGGTATCAAAGCGAGGTTCCTCAAAAAAGGACATAACTGTCTGAGTAGATCTTGTTGGCAGATTCAGTCTAAGTCAATTACAGAATCAATAAAATCAAGAACCATGGGTTCCACTGAAAATCACAAGGAATTGGGATCAATGAAGCTACCCATATGTAGGAAAGAGATCTTTGGGATCTGGAAGGAAAGTGTGAGACTTTTTATGGAAGCCTCAGACCCTAGAATTTATATCACAGTAAAAGAAGGGTCATATGTGCCCATGAAGGTATCAGTCTTAGATGCAAATCAGAGAACACAAAAGGATTTCTCTGAAATGACAAAGGATGAAATTGTTCTAGCCACTATGGACAAAAGGGCTCAGAATATCATTGTAAGTGCTATAGATGATGCAACTTTTTAGAATCTAATATACTGTAAGACAGCTAAAGAGATGTGGGATACTCTTATTGTGTATATGGAGGGTTCTGAAGAAGTAAGGCAAGACAGAAAATCCTTGCTAAACCAAGAATATGAAAGTTTTAGACAAGGTAAGAGTGATAGCATAACTGAGTGCTATAAGAAGTTCTACAGGATTGTGAATGAGCTCATGTCCTATGGCAGAGAGTTCAGTAATTATGAACTCAATGATAAGTTTCTAAGGTCCCTAACAAAAGATTGGGACACCAAGATCTATGCCATTAGGGAAATGGCAAAGTTGGGAGAAATTCCTCCACCAACACTATTTGGCAAACTGCTGTCCTATGAAATGCAGTTAATGGTGAGGAAAGAAGAGGAGAAATCCACAAGAAGTGAACACAAAGAAAGGACAGTGGCCTTTAAAACTGAAGCCCCCAAAAAGTACAGAGGTAAGTCACCAACTCCACCTCCAAAGGTTGTTGAAACTGAGTCAGATAATTCAGAAAGCAGCAGAAAGTCTGAAAGCAGTGAAAGTGATGAGGACTTTGCTGCATTCACAAGACATTTTCAGAAATTCTTAAAGAAGAAACAGTGGAGGACAAGGCCATCTACTTCACAGGGAAAAGAAGACTTTTATCAGAATAAAAAGTCTTCAAAGAAAGACAGGAAAAAGACCAAGTATAGCAAGGCAACACTTTCAAAAATAGTATTATATTGTTGTAATAGACAAGGCCATGTTGTTGCAGATTGTCCAGAAAAAAGGAAGGAGTCTAGTGACAAGAAAAGGACTCAATATAAGGGCATGAAGGAAAAGTCTTTTGTTGCCAAAAAGGACAAAAGCCTGTTAGATATCTCTTCATCAGAAACTGAGTCAGATGCTGAGGCATATATAGGACTGTTTGCTGAGGAAGAAGAAGAAGAGTTCATGCAGATTATGAATTCTATATATGAACAAGAAGACTGTCAGTGCCAAGGACTAATGGCATTGACAGAAAATGACAAAATCCCAGAGCAGCCAGGACCTAGTAAGGTACAAAGTTCAACTTTAAGTTCAGTTTCTTGTGCTAGTACAGAATCAGATTCATCATCATCAAGTGATGAGAGTGCATCTGAGTCTGAAGAAGATATTCATCAGTTGATAGATGAATATAAAGTTCTGTTGCAAGCTTATAAGAAGAGCAAGTCCCTAGCCAAAAGTCAGGCAAAGGAAATTGCTAATCTCAAGGCTGCTGCAACTTATTTTGAGAAGTCATTTGATCAAAAGCTTAATGAGATAGCCAGACTGAAGCACATAACTGTGATTCAGATGGGGACTATATCATTTAAGAATGATCAAATCAAGAGTCTGGAGATTAATCTTCAGAAGGAGAAAGACTTAGTTGCTAGGTTTTTTAAACCAAAGTCTGTTTTACCCATAATTGATGAATTTGTTCATCACAAAGGTAAAGCTGGACTGGGATTTACTAGACCTGCAAGGACTGTTCAGTCCAAGTCTAAGTCCAAGAGCAAAGCCCCAACTCTCAATAAGTCTGCTGTAGATAAAACAGCAAAGACAGTACCTAAGCAAAGGTACAATAATTTTGAGTGTTGGTGTTGTGGCAAGGTAGGCCACTATGCAATGGACTGTTGGCACAATGCTAGTGCCAAAGTGAGTAGCAAACTGCCTGTTGGAAAACCTGCAGGTAGCTTTGTTAGGATGCAAACTAACCAGTACCAAGGACCCAAGAATTCTTTGGGTTCTTAGGTTCACTAATTTGTTTTGTAGGTGAGTCCAAGTGGCCATGCCCCTATATGGTACTTGGACAGTGGATGTTCCAAACATATGACTGGAACAAGGGAATTGCTAGAGAACTACACTCCAATCAAAGATGGTCCTAAAGTTACCTTTGGTGGTTCTGAAAAAGGAATCATCAAAGGGTTTGGTAACATTTCTAGTAACTTAGTTACCATTACTCAAGTGGCTTATGTTAAAGGTTTGAAACACAACCTAATTAGTATAAGTCAATTAAGTGATGTAGGATATGACATCTCATTTGTCAAAGATGATTGTCATATCAGGAGGTCAAATGATCAAGAGATCATTTTGACAGGTTATAGAAAGAGGAATGTCTACTGCCTAGACATTATGTGTGAGACCAATGGTTCTCAAGTGTGTCTTGTAGCTGATGAGAAAGTCTCTCATTGTGTCAAATGGCACAAGAGGCTAGCCCATCTAAACTACAAGACAATTGGCAAACTCTTTAGCAAAGAGTTAGTGAGGAATGGTCCTCAAGTTAAGTGTATTAAAGATGGTATTTGCTCAGCTTGTCAAAAGGGCAAGCAGACTAGATCCACCTTTAGAAGCATTGAAAACAAAGATGCTGTGAGGTGCTTATACCTCTTGCATATGGATCTCTTTGGTCCAATGCCTGTTCACAGCCTAGGTAGGAAGGTCTATACCTTTGTAGTTGTAGATGACTACTCAAGGTTTTCCTGGGTGTTCTTCCTAAGACAGAAATCTGAAACACTCAGTGTCTTCTATAGCTTTGTTAGACAAATTCAGAATGAACTAAATAGTGCAGTGGTCAAAATAAGAAGTGATCATGGTACTGAATTTCAGTCTGATAACATGACAAAACTATGTGAAGACTTTGGGATATTTCAAGAGTTTTCTTCACCAAGTACACCTCAGCAAAATGACATTGCTGAAAGGAAGAATAGAACCTTGATTGAGGCTGGTAGGACCCTATTAAGTTATACATCACTACCAGAATACTTCTGGGCTGAAGCAGTCAATACTGCATGCCATGTTATTAATAGGGCTACCATAACTAAAAGCCTCAACAAGACCCCCTATGAGGTTGTGAAAGGCAGGAAATTAAATCTATCCTACTTCAGGATCTTTGGTTGTAAGTGCTTTATACTTAACAATGGAAAGTCTTACTTGACTAAGTTTGCTGCCAAGTCCCAAGAGGGAATTTTTGTTGGGTACATCAACAATAGTAAGGCTTATAGAGTCTATAACTTGACTACACAAGTTGTAGAAGAGACTGTACATGTAGTATTTGATGAAACTAGGCTTATTAACAATGAGTTGTCTAGTAGTGTATGCAGCCCCACAGGTTTAACAAAGAAGATGGACAAGCTCACTATAGAAGAACCTACTGCAAGACAGCAAGTAGAAGACAGTGGTTGTTGTCCAGGGGGAGTACTACATGTACCTAATACAGAAGAAGTACAAGGAGTACAACATAATGAAGATGTTGAAGAAGTTCAACCTGAAGCCAGGATGCCTCCAGCCAATAGGCATCTTAGAGATCATCCAGCTGAGCAAATCATTGGTGATCCAAGACAAGGGGTACAGACAAGGAGCAGAAACCTGAATGCAGCAATCTACTCCAGCTTTCTATCCCAAGTTGAACCAAAGAAGTTTGAAGAAGTCATCCAAGACCCTCATTGGATTGAGGCAATGCAAGAAGAACTCAATTAGTTCAAGAGGTGCAAGGTCTGGGTGCTTGTTCCTAAACCTAAAGACCACAATATAATTGGAACCAAGTGGATCTATAGGAACAAGATGGATGAACAAGGAGTCATCATTAAGAACAAAGCAAGACTGGTTGCTAAAGGATATAGGCAGGAAGAAGGTATTGATTTTGATCAAACCTTTGCTCCAGTAGCCAGACTGGAAGCCATAAGGATGTTCCTGGCCTATGCAACCTTTCAAGGATTCAAAGTTTACCAAATGGATGTCAAGTCAGCATTTCTGAATGGCAATCTTAAAGAGGAAGTCGATGTGGAACAGCCATCAGGTTTTGTTGATTCAACTCTACCTAATCATGTCTATAGACTTAGGAAAGCTTTATATGGGTTAAAGCAAGCCCCTAGGGCTTGGTATGAAACCCTGTCTAGTTTCCTCATTGAGAATAAGTTCACAAGGGGGAAGATAGACAGGACTCTATTCCTTAGGGAATCTAGAGGCAAAGTAATACTAGTCTAAATATATGTAGATGACATTATATTTGGGTCTACTGAAAGTAGCTTTTGCAAAAAGTTTGCAAAACTAATGCAAGGTCAATTTGAGATGAGTAGTATGGGAGAGCTAAAGTTCTTCTTGGGTCTCCAAGTAAGACAGACTGATAATGGTTTATCCATTTGCCAGTCCAAGTTCACCCTAGAACTCATAAGGAAGTATGGTATGGATTCATCCAGTACCATGAAGACTCCTATGGGGTCAAGTATGTCTCTTAGCAAGGATGATGCAGGGAAACCTGTAGATGAAACCGTGTATAGAGGGATAGTTGGCTCCCTGTTATATTTGACTGTAAGTAGACCAGATATCATGTATGCTACATGTGTCTGTGCAAGGTATCAAGTCTGCCCTAAAGAGTCTCATTTGACAGCAGTCAAAAGGATATTGAGATATCTAAAGGGAACTCCTTATCTAGGCCTCTGGTACCCTAGGAATGGGGATTTTGAACTAACAGGTTATTCAGATGCAGACTTTGTAGGATGCAAAGAAGACAGAAAAAGCACAACTGGAACCTGTCAATTCCTAGGTGGAAGACTGATTTCATGGAGTAGCAAAAAGCAAACAAGTGTGGCTATCTCCACTACAGAATCAGAATATGTGGCTGTAGGAAGTTGCTGTGCTCAACTTCTGTGGATACAACATCAGCTTGAGGATTATGGATTTCAGGTAAGTAGAACTCCACTCTTCTGTGATTCTACTAGTGCTATATCAATTGCACATAATCCTGTTTCCCATAGTAGAACTAAACATATTGAGATAAAATATCATTTTCTTAGGGAGCATGTAGAGAAAGAAGATATCTTACTAGAATATGTTAAAACTGATAATCAAATAGCTGATATGTATACTAAGCCCCTAGAAGAAACTAAGTTCAATAGGTTTAAAATTGAACTAGGAATGATAAACTTAGACTATGTTCTTAAAAATGGCTAAGTAAAAAGGTGTCGACACACAGAGATATCTGTGTCGACACAGAAAAGTGGTGTCGACACTTCAGGGAAAAGGTGTCGACACATCTAGGAAGTTAGTGTCGACACTTCAGAATATTAGTGTCGACACATGACAAGTTGGTGTCGACACAACCAAGGTGGTGTCGACACAACCAAGGTGGTGTCGACACATAGTGTTTACTCAGAATTATCTAAGTAAAGTCTCGACTATGTTTCGAGATAAGTGGTGTCGACACATAAACAAGTGTCGACATATATAATCTGTTGACTAAACTTGTGTCGACACTTATGTGTCGAGACATTATAAGTCAGTGTCGACACTTATCGCCAGTGTCGACACAATTTAAGTTAGCTGCCCGCCTTTTCATCTTCAAACATAGAAAGGTATAAATAGGATTTTACCTTAGTCTGTCGACACGCTTTCAAAAGTTTCGAGACCAAACTTGTGTGTCGACACCTCTCTTCTCTCCAGTCAAATTCTTCAAACCCTAATGGCGCCAAAGTTTGAGGAGAACGTCAACGAAGGCTACGAGCTGGTGCGCAATGCTTTTGATGATGCAGACCTAGAGATCAAGACTGTAGTAACCCTAGTTGCAGACTCAGGGTTGGACTTTCTTGTTTCTGAACCTACTAAAATATGGAAGAAAGAGGTACTGAAATTCCTCAATGGAGCTGAAGTGGACGAATCTGGATACAAGATCAAATCCAGAGTTCATGGTGCAAAGGTTAAGGTTTCACCAAAAAGTCTGAGAAAGGTACTTCAATTGCCTAGAACTAAAGAAGAAGATGAGGTTACTGCTTCAAAGACCCGGGAAGCTCTAACTTGGTGTGGACTAGATTCTAAGATGAAGATTGGTTCAGTTTTCAATAGAAAAGGAATGAACAGTCAGGGGAAATTCCTGTCAGAAATTGTAGGCAAAGTAATCCTAAGCAAACCTGGAGGGCATGATAGGGTATCTGCCCATATGTTCAGCATTATGACCAGGATAATCTTCAATCTGAAAACTGACTGGTCTGCAGTGATCTTTGAGAAGATCAAGGAAAGCCTGAAGAAGCCCAACTTGGGCAGGATCTTAAGCTTATACCTAGCTGGAAGCATACCAGAAGTTATGGGTCAGACTGCTGGCACTAAAATAAATCATATAAGGAAAATGGATATGAGGATATTCTCCAGATGGGACAGGGTGTTGTCTAAAGAGATGCCAACCCCTGAGAAGATAGTTCCTGAGAAAGTATCACCTCAAAAGAAGAAGAGGAAAGCTGCTCCAGTGGCTCAGGATCCAACTAGCAGCTCTAAAAGTGAAGAGCAAGTTATTTTCTCACCTGATGAGAATGAAGAAGAAACTGTTGAGAAGTCTACAGCTCAACAAGAAGTTGCTGAAAGGCAGGGGGAGCTACCACCAGCTAGCCCCTTACACCAGGAACAAATCCAGGGGGAGCCACTAGTTGTGGAAGAACCCACTCCTCTTGAAAGTGAGCAAGCTACAACCACATTTCTAGTGGTAATCACTAAGCTTAATGCTTTGGTTTTTCCTATAGAAGATACTGATTTGTCTGATGTTTATCAGCAACCACAGACTGCTAGTCAAGTCCCAGATGTTGTCATGGAAGACACATCTGTTGCAGCTCAGTTAGTATCTGATCCAGTGGTAGATGAGTCAAGAATTTCTCCAGCTCATTCTCCACAAGAATACACAATGGAAGATCTGTTCCTTAACCTGGATCAACAAGACTTTGACAAGAAAAATGCTGCTGCTGAAGAGGAGAATGCTCCACTTGAGGGGGAGCAAGTGTCAATTCATGAAGAACCTATAAGGCAAGAACGAGAAAAGCCCCAAGCTGTTGAGGAGCTACCTAAGGAGAGGGTAGAGATAGCAAGTACTTCAGCCTCTGAAGATGAAGAAGCTACAAGGACTAAGAAAAGAAAATTTCAAGTATTTAGAAGAAGGAGCCAAAGTTATAAGAAGGCTCTCCAAACTATTACTCCACAGCCTATATCACAGCCAGCTCCAACTGTTGATTATAGTGCACTGATGGTTGCAATGCAAATTAAACTTGATGAGCACAGGCAGGCCATTGAGAAATATGTGGATGAAGGGCAGAAATCATTGCAGTTTGATCTGGCCCAGGATATAAAGTCAATAAGATTTGAAATGAATCTTAATAAGAAGGAGATGACTGACTGCTTCCACAAGGGTGGGAATGCAGTAGTCTATCTTGCTACACATCAGGAAAAGATAAAGGCTCAAGTAGATGACATAGCACAGAAGCAGGGGTATGTTCTAGAGAACCAAATCAGAATGAATGACAATTTGACACAATCTCACAATGCTATTGTCACAGAGATGAAGAACGTTGCTGCTGGCCTGACAACTTCTACTGCTACTGCTATGACAGCTTTTGATAAAGCACTGCAAGAGAGCTTAACTGATATTACAACTGCTATTCAAGACTCTCAGAAGCTGATCTCTGAAAAACTTCAAAGGTTAAGACCTTTCTACAGGGATGGAGTCAATTATCTCAATGCCCAAATCAGATTTCAAAAAGATGACTTAAGGGATCACATAGAAAGAGAAGTCATAAAGGGGGAGAGGGTCTTAGTCAAAGCTGGCTCTGACCATGCAAAATGGGTTTCTAATTCCATCAGAGCCACTCTTGGTTATCCTCCTCTTTGTGATGATGATAATGTAGCCGAATCTGGATTTAACCCTGCCTATCTTGGAGGTGAGCAACCAGAAGTAGCTCAAGTGATCTATCCTCCACCAGATTTTGATATGGTTCATGCTGATATTCAGTCCATGTACAGTCCACCTGATGGTACTCAGAAAGTTATTCTAGAAAAGGTGGTTCAGCCTGTCTCTGAAGCTTTACAGGAAGCTATCTTGAAAGAGCAAGCTGAAGAAGAGACCAGATTGTCTAAGAAGAGGTTCAGGGAGCAAGCTGAACAAAGACCTGACTTTGAGCAGTGGAGCCCCACCTCTAGGAATATTATTTTGACTGCATGGAAAGCTGCAAAAGATAACATTCATGACAGGAACAAGTGGTTTTCTGAGGCTGAATGGAGAAAGCATGAGACAAAGCAGGAGGCTATAGTCCAATATAGAAGAAAGGCCAAGATGGGAAAGCTACCTCCTACTGCCCAGGAGCCTAGCAAGTACTTTCCCAAGCCTTATCATTATTTTGAGAGGCAAAAGATTAAAGCGGAAGAGCTAAAGAAGAAAGATCTGAAAGGCAAGAAGCCTGCTGATGCTGAAGTTGCTGAAGCTCCTGTTCAAGCCAAAGTACAAGCTGGAAAAGGGATAGTGATCAAGGAGCCTAAACAGAAATAGAATTAGAATTTTCTTAAAAGTTTACTATGTAATCTTTTTGATGTAAAACATTATGTAAACTTTTGAAAATGAATATGACAGATATTAGAACAATGTGTTATATGTTAAATCTATTTCATATGTGTTCTGTGTTGATGTCTATGTATACATGTTTGATTGATACATGTTTATGATTGCCCTGCTATATATATAATCCTGCTTTACATCATTTTGTAATTTTATTATGAATGATGTATATCATTGACTAAGGGTTATGACTTCTCCAAATAGGGGGAGATTGTTGGGTACATTGGTTTAAATGTACCTGATTTGAAGAAGCCTCACCCAACTCAATGATATACATCAAAATGTATTTGATGTGTTTTTGAGTTACTTGTGCAGGTTAAGTATTTGCAGGAAATAATGAAAAAGTTTCTAAGTTCATGTGTCGACACCCAGAGGGAAAGTGTCGACACTTAAGAAGACTTGTGTCGACACCCAGGCAAGCAGTGTCGACACTTGGAGTCATTGTGTTGACACCAGGGATGCTGAGTCGACACCAGACAGAAAGTGACGACACAAGGAGCTGTGTCGACACTCAATGAAGAAGAGTGCAGTGAAGCTGTGTCGACACATAGCAGTTGTGTCGACACTCAGTGAAACTGTGTCTACACCAGAAAGTGTCGGCACTTGGAGGCTGTGTCGACACTCAGCAAAAGTCAGCAGAGACTAAGTACAAGTGTCGACACCCAGAACAATGTGTCGACACTTAGCTGAAGACTCAACACTTGAAGAAAGTGTCGACACAAGAAAGTATGTGTCGACACTTAGCTGAAGACTCAACACTTGAAGAAAGTGTCGACACAAGGAGTTGTGTCGACACTTAGCAAAGTTCAGAAATTTCTAAGTACAAGTGTCGACACTAAGGGAATGTGTCGACACTCAGCCAGAGTCTCGACAGAAGAAGAATGTGTCGACACAAGGAGTTGTGTCGACACTCAACAAGTATCAACACTGAAGCCATGTGTCGACACCCAGAAGCAGTGTCGACACTTAACAGATTCAACACATGAAGATGTGTCGACACAAAGTTGTTGTGTCGACACTTAGAAGAATTCAGCAAAATACTGAAGTACAAGTACTTGTGTCGACACTCAATTTCAGTGTCGACATATGAAGAAGAAGCAGTGTCGAGATATAGAATCTACAACACAAGGAGTTGTGTAGACACCTTGTAGGCTAGTGTCGACACTTAGACAACATGTGTCGACACTTGGTCTATAAGTGTCGACACTTAAAGACAGATAGTCTCGACACTTCTAGACAGTTACAGAATTTTCAAGAACTGACTGAATGACTTGACAGCTGCCATTCTAGCCGGTCTACAGCACCTGTCAGAGTTGTCAGAAATTAGTTATGGACCGGACCAGCCGGTTACCATGAAGAAGGCCTATAAATAGGCCTATGCTGTCTACAGAAAGTGATTGATAGAACACAAGTCCAAGTTCAGATTAAAAGAAGATCTAGCTATCAAGTGAAGATCTAAGAAGTTGGAGAGAGAGAGCTCCATCCAAGAAATCAGTCGTTGGAACCAGGCTGAGAAGAAGGGTTCAGATCTAGTCTGAATCTTAAGTAGCAGAGATCAAGGATCAACTGCAGAAGGAGTCAATCTTATTGAGTTCTACATTCAAGAAGCTTTGAAGAAAGCTAAGTCAGATTGATTTCAGCTGAGTTCTTCCAAGAACTCATCAAGAAACTCACAACTCTCCTCTCTTGTTTCTGAGTTGCTGAGTTAACATTATTGTATTCATTTTATCTTGTAGGATCCTTTGGATCTGAGTCTTGTAAGCCTGCAATTATAAAGGCTGAGTGTAGGAGATATAAATCTCTGAGTGTAGGCCTTGGTGGCTGAGTGTAGGCCTTGGTGGCTGAGTGTAGGCCTTGGTGGCTGAGTGTAGGCCTTGGTGGCTGAGTGTAGGCTTTGTGAAGAAGCTGAGTTGTAGGGCCTTGGGCCTGAAGTGTAGGAACCTGTTTTGGGTTCTGAGATAGTGGAGAAGTTGGGCCGAATCTAGTACACTGCTAGATAGGCGAAGGGGGAAAGTGGATGTACCCAAACCTTGGGGAACCACTATAAAACTGTGTGTCTACTGTGTATTGTGGTTTGCTGTGATTACTGTGTGATTGCTTTGCAAAAGTAGATATAAATCTGTGTTAGAAACTGATTGCTGCCATAAAAAGTTAAAAAGATTCAAGTCACCTATTCACCCCCCCCCCCCCTCTAGGTGTTTAGGTACAATATCTTTCAGAGAGAATGACAGCGGGATCTGCTCGAGGTTGAAGGATGACACCGAGTGACTTCCAGCCCTGCCGGCTAGGTGAGAGCCTGACAGCGGGATCTGCTCGGGGTCCAGGACTGATACCATTGAGTGACTTCCAGCCTTGTCAGCTACGTGAGAGCATGACTCTGAGTGACTTCCAGCACTGCGAGCTAGGTGAGAGCCTGGCAGCGGGATCTGCTCGGGGTCCAGGGCTGATACCATCGAGTGACTTCCAGCCCTGCCAGCAAGGTGAGAGCCTGACAACGAGATCTGTTCGAGGTTTAAGGATGACACCGAGTGACTTCCAACCCTACCAGCTAGGTGAGAGCCTGGCAACGTGATCTGCTCGGGGTCCAGGGCTGATGTCATCGAGTGACTTCCAGCCCTGTCAGCTAGGTGAGAGCCTGACAGCGGGATTTGCTCGAGGTCTAAGGATGACACCGAGTGACTTCCAGCCCTGCCGGCTAGGTGAGAGCCTGACAGCGGGATCTGCTTGGGGTCCAGGGCTGATACTATCGAGTGACTTCCAGCCCTGCCAGTTAGGTGAGAGCCTGACAGTAGGATTTGCTCGAGGTTTAAGGATGACAACGAGTGACTTCCAGCCCTGCCAGCTAGGTGAGAGCTGGAAGCGGGATCTGCTCGGGGTCTATGGCTGATACCATCGAGTGACTTTCAGCCCTGTTAGCTAGGTGAGAGTCTGATAACGGGATTTGCTCGAGGTCTAAGGATGACACCGAGTGACTTCCAGCCCTGCCAGCTAGGTGAGAGCCTGACAGCGGGATCTGCTTGGGGTCCAGGGCTGATACCATTGAGTGACTTCCAGCCCTGTCAGCTAGGTGAGAGCTTGACAGCGGGATCTGCTCGAGGTGTAAGGATGAGACCGAGTCACTTCCAGCCCTGCCAGCTAGGTGAGAGCCTGGCAGCAGGATCTGCTCGGGGTCCAGGACTGATACCATCGAGTGACTTCCAGCCCTGTCAGCTAGGTGAGAGCCTGACAGCGGGATCTGCTTGAGGTCTAAGGATAACACCGAGTGACTTCCAGCCTTGCCAGCTAGGTGAGAGCCTGGCAGTGGGATCTGCTCGGAGTCCAGGAATGATACCATCGAGTGACTTCCAGCCCTGTCAGCTTGGTGAGAGCCTGACAACGGGATCTACTCAAGGTTTAAGGATGACACCAAGTGACTTCCAGACCTACCATATAAGTGAGAGCCTGACAGCGGGATCTGCTCGGGGTCTACATACTCTTTACTTCATGCAAACTCATTGTGACAGCATAGATGTGTTAAAAGAACTTCTATTAAAGATCAGAGCTTTGCTTACATGTTTCAAGTGAAAAAAATGTTTCAAGTCGTCACAACTCCAGGTGAGACTCGGGGTCTCGCCCACCACATTTTGGAGTCGATACCCCCTGATCTTAAAGCCTCTTTTATAATAAATGGACCTTCCCAGCTGGGGTTGAGCTTCCCCACAGTTGCCGACCTTCCTGCTGCATCCACCTTCTTCAGCACCAAGTCGCCCTCCACAAATTGCTTGACTCTGGCGTGCTTGTCGAAGTACTTGGCCATCCTCCTCTTCATCTCTTCCTGTCGGGCGGCAGAAAGGTCCCGCAGTTCTTCTACCATGTCAATGGAGAGCCGCACCTCTCACTTGTTCTCAGCCTGCCATTCCTCCCTGCCTTCCCCAGCCGTGATAACTCGAGGTGTTTGAACTTCAAATTTCATGGGGAGCACTGCCTCACACCCATAAGAGAGCTTGAAGGGGCTCTCTCCTGTAGCTGTGTTGGGGGTGGTCCTCAGGGCCCAAAGAACCGTGGGAAGCTACTCCACCCAGCTCCCCTTCAGGTTTTCTACCTTCTTCTTCAGGAGGTTGACAATGATCTTGTTCGCGGCCTCCACCTGCCCGTTGCTTCTAGGGTGATGGACTGAGGCAAACCTAAGGTCGATCCCAAGCTGCTCGTAAAAACTGGGGAACTCCGCGCTGGCGAACTGGGGCCCATTATCCGTAACAATGGCCTGGGGTAGCCCATGGAGGAAGATGATCTCCCCCCAAACGAAGTTCCTGACGACCTAGGAAGTCACCTTGGCCAGCGCCTTCACTTCCAACCACTTGGAGAAATAATCGATCATCACTAGTAGGAACCTCCTATGCCTACTGACCTGGGGGAATGGTCCAACCAAATCCATTCCCCAGATGTCAAAGGGTCAGGGGGCTGTGATACTATTGAGCCGCTGAGCTGGCTGTAGCTAGAGGGGGGCAAATAGCTGGCATTTGTGGCACCTTCTAGCGATCTCCGTCGCATCACGGCCCAGGGTGGGCCAAAAATACCCTTGCCTGATGATCCTGCATTCCAGGGTTCGACTCCCGGAGTGACTCCCACACTCCCCGGAGTGGACTTCCTCTAAGATTATTTTTACCTCCCCCTTAGCTACGCAACGAGCTAACATCCTCGAGAGAGTCTTCTTGTATAGCTACCCATCTTGGAGAAGGTAGTACGCTGATTTGTACCTGAGCTTCTTCTTGTCTACCCACTCCAGGTACTCTCCCGTGGAAAGAAAGGCTATGACCGAGTCCATCCACGAGGACCACTGATCTATCTCCATGAGCTCTCCTTCTTCGATGGAGGGGTGGAATAGGTCGGTGATAGTACCCCTCACCCGTGGATCGTGCTTTGCGAGCTGATCGACATGCTCATTCTCCTCCCGGGGCACGTGATGGATGGAAAAAGTTTGGAACGTGCTGTTAGGTATTGTATCCACACTAACCCAGATTTGATGAAGTCACCCTTGAACTAAGATGAATTATGTTGTATTTGATGCTTGGTTTGAGTTATGTGTTTGCAGAAATTCTTATGGGAAGTGTAGACCAATGTCAGTCTACAATGGGTCACCAAACACAGGACCATACAATGTAATCCCTCATTGTGTATTCCAAAGTGTTGACTCATAAGTAGTCTCTCTATTGGGATACACTTCATATTCAAGCTCTAGGACTATGTGAAAAGTCTTGATGCTGGTCATCCCTTAGAAGAAGAAAAATTCTGTCAAGAAAAATTTTCCTAGGTAAAGTACTCGAGTAGTTCTTTACTTACTTGAGTAAGTTACTGAGTTCATACTCGAGTAATAATACTCTTACTCGAGTAGTTAAGATGTATACTCGAGTAGTCCAAATATGGGTCTCGAGTAGTTAAAACAACTACTCGAGTAGTTTCTTTTCTCCTCTCGGGTTTTACAGAAATTATCTTCTCAAATTTTTTCTAAGTTAAATACTCGAGTAGTCATCTTTTATACTCGAGTAGTTCTATCTTCTATCTCGAGTAGTTGAATTCTGACTCTCGTGTAGTTCTCACTTACTCGAGTAGTCTAAGTCATGTACTCGAGTAGTTCATCTACTACTCGAGTAGTCCAGTGTTTATACTCGTGTAATCTAGGATTCCATTCCAGAAAATTTCTCCAAGTGAATTACTCGAGTAGTCATCTCCATATACTCGAGTAGTTCAACTTCTATACTCGAGTAGTTCTGTTTTCCAGTCCAGAAATAAGTCTATGACTCGAGTAGTTTCTTATATACTCGAGTAGTGTTTCTTTTACTCGAGTAATTTACTCCACCTATCGTGTAAGTACTTAAGTACTCGAGTATATTATTCTTGTTACTCGAGTAGCTGATTCCTTGAATTCTTATTTACTCGAGTAGTTGACTCCATGTACTCGAGTAATGATCTCATTCCCTCTCGAGTAGTTTTTCTCATGTACTCATATAGTCATCTTCTACCTATTCGAGTAGTGATGCATATACTCGAGTAGTCTATTACATCTCGAGTAATTTACTTTGACTTTTCCGAAAATCGTTAAGTCCAGATAATGGTCTTATTCATAAACTTTGACGTGATTGGTACATGTGTCTCTCATAATGACTAAATTATATCTAATCTTCTCCTCTCCTATAAAACGTCTTGTCTAAACCGACAAACCCTAACAATTTATCAAAGAAGATTATTTTAAGAAGTTTTTGCACTTGATTCTGTCTCCTCTCTCTCTCCAAGAAACGAAAACCGCCGCTGTCGCCGTCGCAGATTCCCGACCGGCTAGGGTTTTCATTTTCAGAGGATTCAGATTAAGAAGATTTTATAGATCGATAGGAGAGGAGAAGATTAGCCATGCCAGCTAGGTGAGAGCCTAGTAGTGGGATCTGCTCGGGGTCCAGGACTGATACCATTGAGTGACTTCCAGCCCTGTCAGCTAGGTGAGAGTCTGACAGAGGGATCTGCTCGAGGTTTAAGGATGACAGCGGGATCTGCTAAGTGAGAGCCTGACAGCGGGATCTGCTCGGGGTCTACATACACTTTACCTCATGCAAACTCATTGTGACAGCATAGATGTGTTAAAAGAACTTCTATTAAAGATCAGAGCATTGCTTACATGTTTTAAGGGAAAAAACGTTTTAAGTCGTCACCACTCCAGGTGAGACTCGGGGTCTCACCCTCCACATTTTGGAGTCGATACCCCCCTGATCTTAAAGCCTCTTTTATAATAAAAGGACCTTCCCAGCTGGGGTTGAGCTTCCCCACAGTTGCCGACCTTCCTGCTGCATCTACCATCTTCAGCACCAAGTCGCCCTCCACAAATTGCTTGACTTTGACGTGCTTGTAGAAGTACTTTGTCATCCTCCTCTTCACCTCTTCCTGTCGGGCGGTGGAATGGTCTTGCGGATCTTCTACCATGTCAAGGGAGAGCCGCAGCTCTCACTTGTTCTCAGCCTGCCATTCCTCCCTGCCTTCCCCAGCCGTGACAACTCGAGGTGTTTGAACTTCAAATTTCACGGGGAGCACTGCCTCGTACCCATGAGAGAGCTTGAAGGGGGTCTCTCCTGTAGCTGTGTTGGGAGTGGTCCTCAGGGCCCAAAGAACCGTGGGAAGCTGCTCCACCCAACTCCCCTTCAGGTTTTATACCTTCTTCTTCAGGAGGTTGACAATGATCTTGTTCGCGGCCTCCACCTGCCCGTTGCTTCTGGGGTGATAGACTGAGGCGAACCTAAGGTCGATCCCAAGCTGCTCGCAAAAACTGGTGAACTCCGCGCTGGCGAACTGGGGCCCATTGTCCGTGACAATGGCCTGGGGTATCCCATGGTGGCAGATGATCTCCCCCCAAACGAAGTTCCTGACGACCTAGGAAGTCACCTTGGCCAGCGCCTTCACTTCCAACCACTTGGAGAAATAATCGATCATCACTAGTAGGAACCTCCTCTGCCTACTGGCCTGGGGGAATGGTCCAACCAAATCCATTTCCCAGATGTCAAAGGGTCAGGGGGTTGTGATACTCTTGAGCCGCTGAGCTGGCTGTAGCTAGAGGGGGGAAAACAGCTGGCATTTATGACACCTTCTAGCGAACTTCATCGCATCACGGCCCAGGGTGGGACAAAAATACCCTTGTCTGACGATCCTGCATTCCAGGGTTCGACTCCCGGAGTGACTCCCACACTCCCCGGAGTGGACTTCCTCCAAGATTCTTTGTACCTCCCCCTTAGCTACGCAATGAGCCAACATTCCCGAGAGAGTCTTCCTGTACAGCTGCCCATCTTGGAGGAGGTAGTACGTTGATTGGTACCTGAGCTTCTTCTTGTCTACCCCCTCCGGGTACTCTCCTGTGGAAAGAAAGGCTATGACCGAGTCCATCCACGAGGACCGCTGATCTATCTCCATGAGCTCTCCTTCTTCAATGGAGGGGTGGAATAGGTCGGTGATAGTACCTCCCCACCCAAGGATCGTGCTTCGCGAGCTGATCGACCTGCTCATTCTCCTCCCGGGGCACGTGCTGGATGGAAAAAGTTTGGAACGTGCTGTTGGGTTTTGTATCCACACTAACCCAGATTTGATGAAGTCACCCTTGAACTAAGATGAATTATGTTGTATTTGATGCTTGGTTTGAGTTATGTGTTTGCATGAATTCTTATGGGAAGTGTAGACCAATGTCAGTCTATAATGGGTCACCAAACACAGGACCATACAATGTAATCCCTCATTCTGTGTTCCAATGTGTTGACTCATAAGTAGCCTCTCTATTGGGATACACTTCATATTCAAGCTCTAGGACTATGTGAAAAGTCTTGATGCTGGTCATCCCTTAGAAGAAAAAAAATTCTGTCAAGAAAAATTTTCCTAAGTAAAGTACTCGAGTTGTTCTTTACTTACTTGAGTAAGTTACTGAGTTCATACTCGAGTAATAATACTCTTACTCGAGTAGTTAAGATGTATACTCGAGTAGTCCAAATATGGGTCTCGAGTAGTTAAAACAACTACTCGAGTAGTTTCTTTTCTCCTCTCGGGTTTTACAGAAATTATCTTCTCAAATTTTTTCTAAGTTAAATACTCGAGTAGTCATCTTATATACTCGAGTAGTTTTATCTTCTATCTCAAGTAGTTGAATTCTGACTCTCGTGTAGTTCTCACTTACTCGAGTAGTCTAAGTCATGTACTCGAGTAGTTCATCTACTACTCGAGTAGTCCAGTGTTTATACTCGTGTAATCTAGGATTCCATTCCAGAAAATTTCTCCAAGTGAATTACTCGAGTAGTCATCTTCATATACTCGAGTAGTTCAACTTCTATACTCGAGTAGTTCTGTTTTCCAGTACAGAAATAAGTCTATGACTCGAGTAGTTTCTTATATACTCGAGTAGTTCATTCTTATATACTCGAGTAGTATTTCTTTTACTCGAGTAATTTACTCCACCTCTCGTGTAAGTACTTAAGTACTCGAGTATATTATTCTTATTACTCGAGTAGCTGATTCCTTGAATTCTTATTTACTCGAGTAGTTGACTCCATGTACTCGAGTAATGATCTCATTCCCTCTCGAATAGTTTTTCTCATGTACTCATGTAGTCATCTTCTACCTACTCGAGTAGTGCTGCATATACTCGAGTAGTCTATTACATCTCGAGTAATTTACTTTGACTTTTTCGAAAATCGTTAAGTCCAGATAATGGTCTTATTCATAAACTTTGACGTGATTGGTACATGTGTCTCTCATAATGACTCAATTATGGTTAATCTTCTCTTCTCCTATAAAAGGTCTTGTCTAAACCGACAAACCCTAACAATTTATCAAATAAGATTATTTTAAGAAGTGTTTGCAGTCGATTCTGTCTCCTCTTTCTCTCTCCAAGAAACGAAAACCGCCGTCGTCGTCGTCCCAGATTCCCGACCAGCTAGGGTTTTCATTTTCAGAGGATTCAGATTAAGAAGATTTTATAGATTGAGATTTTCGCTCAACTCTTCATCCTCTATTCGATCGTGTAAAGTCAAGAAGATCCAGATCTGATTTTGTCGAGATTTTCTTCACCTCTCTGATAAAGCCTCAACGCCTAGAAGAAGATCCTGGCCGACAGTTTGCAGATCTAAAAAAGAAGATTACTGTTTGTATTTCTTTACAAATTTATTTCATTATTGTAGGAGAAGTTTTCTCCGAGTGTAGGAGTTTTTCAACTCTGAGATTGTAGGAATTTTCATCTTCCGAGTGTGGATCCGTTTTGTGGATCGAGTTTGTAGGAACATTGTTCCGAGGGTAGGATTGATTTTCAATCCAAGATAGTGGAGTAGCTGAGTCTAGTGTATTGCTAGATCGGTGACGGAAAGTGGATGTACCCAAGGTTGGGGAACCACTATAAATTTTGCCTCGTCTGTGTTTGATTGGTAGATAGATCTGTGCTTTGGTTTGTAATTTTTAATTCCGCAAAAAGACGCACATCTCACCTATTCACCCCCTCTAGGTGATTTAGGTAGGCAACTATAAACTTTCATGTGCCAATGACCCCCTTTACTTTGGCTAAATATAGCCGCTGGGTAGGCTCTCTCGCCTCGAACTCCCCGTTGATCTAGGAAGCTACTATCATGGAGTCGGTAAAGACCTCCACGTCCAATACCCCCCAACTCCCTGGCCAGGCGCAACCCTGCTATCACGGCCTCATACTCGGCCTGATTGTTTGTGATGGGGAAGTGTACCACCACCGTCTGTTCAATTCTAGTCCCCTGGGGACTCTCCAAGATCACCCCCACTCCTAGGGAGTGCCTCCTCGAGGCGCCATATACCTTTACCTTCCAAGGAGTCGGACGAGTGAGCTTTCCCTCTGCCACCTCAATCACATAATCGGCCAAGAAGTCGGCCATTGATTGAGCTTTGATCGAGAGACGGGGGACGAAGGAAACATCGAACTCACTCAACTCCACCGACCACTTGGACAGCCTGCCAGAATGCTCCACCCCCTCAAAGATGTTGCGGAGGGGATGGTCAGTCACCACTCGGATTGAGTGTGCTTGGAAATAGGATCGCAGCCTTCGGGCTGAGATGACCAGGGTGAAGGCCAGCTTCTCCAAAATTGGATACCGGAGCTCGGCCTTTCTCAGGACCCAGCTCACATAATATATGGGTAGCTACGTTTCTTCTCTTCATGAACTAGGACAGAGCTCAGGGCCTCCGCCACAACCCCGAGATACAGAAACAGGTCCTCCCCCTCATTTGGCCCATGGAGAAATGGGGCCCGAGTCAACTGTACCTTGAGGGCCTGGTATGCCTCCTCGGACTCCTTGGTCCACTCGAATTTTTGACACCCCCTTCACATTTTGAAGAAGGGGAGCACTTCTCCCCAGCTCGAGAGAGGAACCTACTTAGCCCTGCCATCTTTCCCGTCAGCCGCTGCACCTCCTTAGTGTTCCGTGGGGATCCCAGCTCTAAGATGGCCTTGACCTTATCGGGATTCGGCTCGACCCCTGCAGGGGTGAGGAGGTGTCCCAAGAACTTTCCCCTGCTAGTCCTGAAGACACACTTCTGGGGATTCAACCACATCTTGTACTTGTGCAGGGTAGCAAAGGTCTCCTCCAGGTCCTAGAGCTGAGAGTCCACGTCCTGACTCTTGACCATGAGGTCATCTACATACACTTCCAGGTTCCTCCCCTTCTACTCTTTGAAGACCATGTCCATCATCTTCTGGTAGGTATCCCATGTATTCTTTAGCCCGAAGGGCATCATATTATAACAGTAACATCCATCCCCCATGATGAACGAGACATCCTTGACATCTGGGGGATGCATTCTGATTTGATGATAACCTGAAAATGCATCTAGAAACCTCATTATAGAAAAACCAACGGCTGAGTCAACCAGTACGTCGATCCGAGGCAAGGGATAACTGTCCTTATGACAAGATTTATTAAGCAAGGAGAAGTCGATACATATACGCCACCGGTCGTCCCCTTTTTTCACCATGACTACATTTGAGACCTAGTCGGGGTATTGGATCTCAGATATGAAGCCGACCTTGAGGAGTTTCGCCACATCCTCCCTGATGGGCTCTGCCAGCTTGTCTGCAGTAGACCTCTTCTTTTGTTGGACGGGGCGTGTTCCCGGGTCCAAGTTGAGGCGATGGTAAGCCACATCCGTGTCAACCCCAGACATCTCTGCGGCGCTCCATGCGAAGATGTACACGTTCCAATGGATGCACTCCAGCATCCTGCCCTGAGCCTCCGGGGTCAGCCCTCCGCTGACGCGGACTTTCTCCACCCTACCTTCTTGGGTGAGGACCTCCAGCTCCACCACCTCTTCCGCTGCCTCCAACCTGGACTACTCTCCCCATTCTTCAACATCCCTCTCCCCTGGGATGAGGACCTCCGCCTCCACCTCTTCTTCCACGTCCATCGCCTCGGCCAACTCCTCCTGATCTCCTCCTGCTGCCTCTACCCCGATGCAGCTCTCCGCTTCCAGCTCCTCCCTACCAGATTCCTGCTCCGCCCTCTCCATCCTTCGCTCCATCTCCTCAGCTCCCTCCTGCTAAGAAATGGAGTTCACGGCGGTGACGTAGCATTCCCGTGCCACATTGGGGTCCCCCCTGACCCTGACCTGAATCCCCTCTACATTTAACTTCAAGCATTGATGGAACGATGAGGGGATGCAGTGGAAGGCACTGATGAGGGGCCTCCCGAAGATGGTGTTGTAGCTGCTGGGGGGATCCCCGATGACGAACCTGCAGTTCCTGGACTGCCCCCCCCCCCCCCAGGGTGACATGGAGGCCTACTACTCCCTCCACTTCCTTCCTCTCCCCAGAAAATCTGAACAGGGTCCCATCCGAGGCCAACACCCTCTTAGCCTCCACCTTCATCGTGTCAAATGCCTTCTTAAAGACAACGTTGACGGAGCTTCCGTTGTCGATGAGGATCCTGGAGACGGTAAAGTTTTTGATGGCTGTATGGATGACCAGCGCATCGCAAAAAGGATCCTCATGATCCGCCATATTGCTCCTGGAGAAGGTGATCCTCTCTTTTGGGGGTGGGGTTTGGGATGTGGAGCCAACGCTCCGGTGATACAAGGTGTGGAGGCTCGTCTTCCGGGAAGCCTCGACCCCCCCCCCCCCATGGATCACTCTGATCCCCCCTCGGGTCCCAACATCCACCCGGTCTTCGCAACGATCCTCCTCCGCCCGAGGCATGACCTCCTCGATCCTCACTTCCTGACGCCCTTGCTGCTGCTGCCGCTCCTTGTTTTCCCTTATCTCGAGGAACTCCGGGCACGTGGCGGTGGCGTGCCCTTACTCCTGATGGAAGTTGCAGTAGGGAAACTCCACCCTAACTTCTCTCATCCTTCTCTTGGCTGCTCTCCTCCTCTTCCCTAGGGCTATGGCCATGGCCTCTTCTTGGTCGAGGAGTCGAGGCCTCTGCTCCCGCCTCCAACCCGGGGGGTGGAATTGATCTTGCCCCCTGGTGGCGGTCCCTTCCTTAGTTCCCTCTCTATGGCCCCTGCCCTTGCCACTCGGGCCTCCAGCCCAGCCGACGATCAGTCTCCTAACGCCCCCACCTGGGCTGTTGCTGCCCCTTGAGCTGCCTTTGCTCCCTCTGCCGGGGCTCTCCCCTCCTCTCCTCCTGTCCTCTTCCTCCTCTTGGCTCCTTCTCCTCTTCTGTGGCCCACCTGGCCAGCTTGCGGGCAAACTCCGGGTTTAACGCCTCTCCGTCAACTTCTCTCGCCGCCCTCTCCATCAAATCCTCGTAGGAGAGGGGGGTAATCCTCTTCAACTCCATCCTGAAGAAACCCTGCTGCAGGCCCAGGGTGAAAGCCATCATTAAACTATGGCCCTACATCTCCTGCACCTGGGTGACCTCCTCCTGGAACCGGTGTACGTAGCTCCCCAGTGTCTCGTTCACTCCCTGCTTGATGTAGAACAGAGACTTCGACTCCTTCTTCCTCCTCTTCGAGGTAGTGAACCTCAGCATGAACCCCCGACACAGGTCCTCAAAATAGTAGATTGAGCTGGCCGGCAGCTGATGGAAACACTCCCTCGCCTTCTCCTTGAGGGTGATGGCGAAGAGTCGGCATTTGAACCCATCCGACATCTGCCGGATCGAGACCACATCCTCGAACCATTGGACGTGTTGGACTGGGTCTCCCTTCCCGGTGTAGTAGGACATTTCGGGTTCCATGAACCCTTCTAGAACTAGAGATGAAGAGACCAACTCGCTGAAGGGGTTACCTCCCCCTACTGGGCGAGCTAGCGAGTCTCGCGAGCCCAGCTCGCCTAACCGGCCTCGACCTGCCGATCCGGGGAAGAGCTCGCGCCCGGGGAGCTCGCACCCCAGGTCCTCCTCGACAATTTCCTTCCGAGCTCGCCTTCCGAGGGCATCCTCGCCCAGAGAGGGGGCGGCTGTGATCTGGGCGGCTGGAGTCGAGCACTCGGCTCGCGTGCCGAGTGCAAACTTGACGATGCTCAGCATCTCATTCCTGAAATCTTCAAACATCCCCACCATGGCAAGAGGCGGGGGGGGGGGGGGGGGGGGGGCGGCGAGTCCGGCCTGTCAGATCCCTGTCCTCCTGTCATCTAGCTCGCTGAAGCTTTTCTGTACTGACCACGTTCCACGCTCACCGCACCAAAATGTTGAAACCGAAATCTCGGTCTCTTGTGGAGTTCACCCGTGGGGAAGGGGTGATCGCGTGCCTACTTCGTTCCTGCAAGCAAAATAACAAAGGAAAACAAAGACAAGAACCGACCCAAGGGCTCGGCAGGGAGGACCCACCACACACCCGGAAGATCTGAGAGTGCTTCCCCTCCTTAGCCAAAGACTGAGCTAAGGTACCCTCAGAAAGCACTTAAGAACTGGAGCAAGGAGGCACAAGAAGCATGCCTTCTAGGGTACCCCTTGGGTCCTATTTATAGTTTTCAGGATCTGAACTGCAAATAACCAAACTGAATTGACCTGAAGTTACCAAAATACCCTTGGTTGGGTCTGCCAACAGCCAAACTCTGCTGTTTTGAAGAGCTATGGGCAAACCAGCGGGGGCAAAACAGTAAAAGGTACCTCATATATCTGGGCGAGCCGGGGAGCCTGGCCACCTCGGTAGATCCTGCTCGCCTGCTGTTGCCGAGCTCCTTTGCGCGAGCGCAAGTCGGGATGGCGAGCTCGCCCATCAGTCGGCCTGCATTAGTCGACCTCAACTTGACGAATCCTGGCTTAGCTCGGCGAATGTCGAGCTCGCAGTCGACGAATGCCGAGCTCGGGTTTGGCTTCTCCTTGCCGAGCTCGCCCACGATCTTCAGAGTCCATTGCTGGGCTTGCCTGTTGCTTGGACGATCTGAACTGCCCGGTCTGGTTCCTGGAGACCTCACTCGCCGGACACGGGGTTGTACAAGGACCTATTCTTCTGAAACACACCTTGCGAGTGGGTATAAAAAGGTTTTGCGATATAGGATTCCCCAAAAAAGAAAATAATGAGATGCTTTCAATACCTCTTTTTATTGGTTACCGAAGAATAAAACTCCCCAGTTGAAAGATAATGGATGAATTGGTCCATCTTTGAAGGACGTTAATCAGTCTCCACTTTTTCCCTTCTTTGATCGTTGAATGAAGATGTTCTATGATGGTTCCTCCTGAAGGAAACTCATATTCTGTTATCTCGTAAACATTTGTATTCTCTACCAGAAGGATATGCTGGATGTTAAATGTTCTAAAGCTTCTGATTTCTCTCTTCACTACTATTTGATATCTGCAAGTGTTGGACCTCTCGTCTCAAAGGTACCCATTACCTAAGAATCCATTGCTAGAGAATTTATGTGTAATTATACATACTCTACCACCTCTTCCCTTGCCAGCCTCAAGCTTGCAATGAGCGCCTCATATTTTGTCTGATTATTTATAATAGAAAGTTTAGCTTGACAGCTTGTGCTATTAGGACACCATTTGGATTAACCAATATCACCTCGGCTTTAAAATAATTCTTATTGGATGCTCCATCAACATACATTTCCCAGATAAGGGGGTTGATACCTTTGTATCCAAGATCTCCTCGCCATGGGCCGGGCTGTTACAATTGATTTCCATTTGCGGGTTATATGAGACTTCGAACTCTCCAAGTTTGATCGCCGTTTTAGCTAATATTCCTAAGTGTTCGAGTTTTTCCAGGATATTCTTCAAGGGATGATTTGTGATAACTTTAATTGAATGCCCCTGAAAATATGGATGAATTCTTTATGTTGATATGATTAGAACAACAAATAAATTTTTCATAATGGGGTAGCATATTTTTACATCTTTTAGTACCCTACTAATATTATATATGTGGAACTATTTCTTCCCATCCTGTCTCAAGAGCACAAAACTCACCACCTTGTATCCTACCCTCGGGTATATAAGGAGATTTCCCATTACCGGGGTCTTTGGAGGAGAGGAGTTGATATTAACTATTTATTGAGCTCCTCAAAGGCCCGATCACATTTTTTGGCCCCTTGTGAAAGCTAGTGAGATCATAATCAGTTAGGTATACTCTAGAGGGGGTGAATAGAGCAATTATGCTTTTACTCGAGTTATTTCCATGCATACCTCTTTTCACATCACATACATAATATAGATTAAAGTGCAAAAATTAAGTATTCAGAGAGAATGCAAGCAACATATACGATAAAAGAAAAGTCGTAGTTCCCAGAAAATGAGTACGTCCACTCTTTTGTTGTAATAGGAACTTCATTGTCTTTAGTACTGAGTCATTTTATAAGGGGACTCTTAGAACCGGAATTTGTTGTTAAGGTTGTTGAAACCGGAATCCGGTCTCCCGTGGAGTTCGACCCTTGGGGAAGGGGTGGTCTTGCGCCTACTTCGCTCCTGCAAGAAAAACAACAAAGGAGGCAAGGTGAAACAGACCCAAGGGCTCGACAGGGAGGTCCCACCACAAATCCGGAAGATCTCAGAGCGCTTCCCCTCCTTAGCCAGAAGCCGAGCTAAGGTACCCTCAGAAAGCACTCGAAGAATGGGGTAGGAGAGCACAGGGAAGAACCTGCTTTCTGGGGGTACCCCTTGGGTCCTATTTATAGCTTTTGAAATCCGGACTGCCAATAACCAAAAGAACTGACCTGAAATTACCAGAAAACCCTTGGTTGGGTCTGCCAACAGCCAAACTCCGCTG
Organism: Platanthera guangdongensis; assembly: GCA_039583875.1. Lineage (NCBI taxonomy): Eukaryota > Viridiplantae > Streptophyta > Magnoliopsida > Asparagales > Orchidaceae > Platanthera > Platanthera guangdongensis. The sequence continues at coordinate 4,475,185 of CM077149.1, read as the reverse complement.
TTTTGAAGGGCTATGAGCAGACCAGCGGGGGTAAAACAGTAAAAAGTACCTCAACCATCCAAGCGAGCTGGGGGGCTTTGGTCACCTCGGCATGTTCTGCTCGCCTGCTATTGCCGAGCTCCACTGCGAGGGTGCGAGTTGTGTGTCGCTCGGCGAATGCTGAGCTCGGGGTCGCCGGTCGTCGATCTCTGGTCGACGGATGCCGAGCTCGGGCTCGCCCCCTTTACTGCCGAGCTCGCCTATTGCCCTCAGCCCGATCTGCCTATACCCTGGTGACCTTACTCGCCGGACACGGGGTTGTACACAATTCCCGCTCTTTTCGAGCTTGTCAAAGCTCGAAAAGAAACATCCAACCCTGAGTGTGCGGCGAGCACTGGTTGGCGAGTTGGAGGGAATCTTCTGGTGGGGGCCACCTGTGGCTATATATATATGTGCACCTGCCCAGCTGTCTGGCTCTTGCCATTCCTTCTGCTGCCTTGCCAAGATGCCTCTTCCCAAGGAGATCCAAGAGCGCATAGACCGAGCCCGCCAGGCCTCCGCGGCTCGCGTTGCCGCCCTGACGGCGGTCCCCGCGAAAGCTCCCCCAACCGATCCTGCCGAGCCCAGTTCCAAGAAGTCAAAGCCATTCCCTGAAGCGGCCGAGCCCATTTTCAACGACCTGAGGGCCTCCCTGGCTCGCGAGACCGGCTCTTCCACCTGAACCATTTTCGAGAAGGATAGAGAGGTTGTCGTGGTTGGCGACAACCTGGATGGTCAACCAGATGGCGAGGGCGTCGTGCCGCGAGACCCCGTGCCGCGAGGCGAGGCCACGCTCGCCACCTCACGATTCTCGGCGCCGGACAGCCATCCCCGGGATCTGCCGCTTCTCTTTGGGATCCTGCCTGTGAGCTCGCAGAGGCCAAATTCGCCAGCGGGCTCCCCCCCCTCCTCGCCAAATTGATGCGGCCGCAGGGGAGGGTCTGGGGACCATTCCCACCCCGGGATTCGAGCTCATCTCGTCGGGGGCTCGCGGCCCTAGTCGCGGGAAGGATCTGAGGTTCATCCCTCCCCGCATCTCTTTTGAACCGCCAAGCTCTTCAGGTCAACCTCGCTTGACTCCTTGCTTCATAAGTTTTTGCTCTTTTTGCTAATACCTGTCTTCACAGCTCTTCCCAGTCAATCGGCTGCCGAGGAATCCTCGCGGGCAGCCCACTACTCTCCCCTCCCCTCTCCGAGCTCGTTGGACTCTTACCTGGGTCCTAAGGTGGATCAAGGCGAGCTGACGAGGAGGGAGGTCAAGCTCCTCAAGAAGCTGGTGTGCGGGCTGCGTGAGGTGCAGGGGGTCAACGAGACGCTTCACCGCGACTACGCGCGTCTCGCCGACGAGGTGCGCCGCGGCCAAGCTGGCGAGCTGATGTCCCCCTCCCGGCTCCTGGACGAGATAGACGACGGCCTCTCGGTTGCGCAGAGGAATTCCGGAAGGATCTGCGAGCTACTCTGCGCGCGGCAGCCTGGGGGCGGGGGTCGCGAGGCCGGGGTAGGTAAGTCAGCGGCTACTATGCCGAGCCGACCGGCACTCGCATCCCGATGCCCTCCCTGCTTGCGCGCCCTGCTTCTTTAAATCCCGAACTTTATTTCTGTAATGGATAAATCTTAGAATATTCTGGATCATGTTACTTAAATAAAATGCTGCAATGTTTGACTTAGCCTTGGATGGGATACGCTGGAAGTCGGCGAGCTGGGGTGGCGAGCTGGGGTGGCGAGCTGCGCTGATTGGACAGCCTGCCTCAGATTTCTTTTCCTATAAATAGCCCCCCCCCCCGGCTCTCACCTACCCCCCGTATTGTGCCTTTATTGCTTTGCTTCCCTCTCTCTGTGTTCTCTTCTTCCCCTGCTCGCGTAGTGCTTTTTTCCTGCGAATATGGGTAAGACCAACCCAGATGCTGATGGGCGCTCTAAGTGCGCGCTGCATTTCACGGAGTACTGCTTCTTCGAAGGTCATACCAGCGAGGAGGAGCTCGCTGAATTCGTGGCGGAGCGCGTGCCGCCGGGCTTTGAGGCACGCAGGCCGAGGCCGGGCGAGGCCATCAACACCTTTTATGAAGATGAACTCGCCTTACCCATCTCGCACTTCGAGGTGGGGTTGCGCCTTCCCTTGTGGCCGGAGATCCGGCAGATCTTGAAGTACTACGGGGCCATCCCCGCACAGCTGAATTCCAATGTCATCGCGATGATGGTGGCGTTCGTGAGTTACCTCCGGCGGGAGAAGATCGAGTTCAACCTGACGGTGTTCAGGAAACTCTTCTCCTACAAGGCGACGCCGGACGGGGTTGCCTACTTTGGCGGCTCGCTGATCAAAGTTCGTGAGATCGCGAACAAGCACCATACCTGGATGACCAAGATCGCCTTCATCAAGGGCGATCTCGGCAACATCCCCTACTCGGCGCAACAAAAGGGCGAGGAGGTGTACCGCCCGCCGGCCGTGTCCGGCAACGACGCCGAACTCCACAAATACTTCCTCCATAAAGACTTCGAGGTCGCCTTTCTGTAGAGGGGCCTCGATGCGCTTCCCCCCGTTCTGCCCGGCGAAGGTATGCTTCCCTCCTCATCTTGCCGAGCTCGCCTGCCCGCCGAACTCGGCACATCATCTCTGAATTCCTAACTTTTTAACGGGTTTTCCTGCAGGGGAGCGAATAATCCCCGTGAACCCGCCGTTCGCGGATCCGGGGCTCCATACCAACCCTCTTGCTCACGAGAGGGCGGCAGCGTTGGCCTACCGAGATGAGGCGGCCCTCTCGCAGCCCTCTTCCAGCAAGAGGCGACCTGAGGACGCGGGGTCGAACCTGCCATTTGGCCACCGTCAGATAAAGAAGATGCGGAGGGCCCTACTGGCTCCGCGGGGTCAACAACAACAGCCCAGCCCCAAGTATATCAGTTCGTCGGTGACCCATCCCGACGCGTCGCCGGAGAGCCCGCTGAAGGAGACAACCAGCAAGGGCCGGAAAGGTGGCGAGGGACCCTCTTCCACGGCGGCGATCTCTCCTCCTCCAACGGCGAAGAGGACTGCCCGCGAGCGCGCGCCGCCGAAGCAACACCCCCTCTTCAACTTCGGCGCGCGCTATAAGGATTCGGCGGGCGAGCCCATGCTGCAGTGGGACGAGCTCGCTCATCGAGTCTCCGTCTCCACTCCGCACCCCTCCTGGCACGACCGCGAGCCTGCCACCGGTCACGCCTATGTCATCAGCTTTGGCCTATATGGTCGGGAGGATGCCGAGGCCTACAAGAAGATGACCCTTCGGCAGCTCGGCCATGAGGGCATGCAGTCCCACCTGCGGACCCTGGAGCTGCATCACATGCTGGCACGCCGCAGCTTTGCCCTCAGCCACCAACTAGAAAAGGCTGAGCAGGCTCGCGACCTCTCCAAGGATAAGGTCACCAATCAGGCGAGATGCCTCGGCATAGCGGAGGGTCTACTCGCCCAAACCGCCGGCGGGTTGGTAAGTTTCAAGCGTTGTTCTTCTTTTTTACTTAGAAAATTTTGCGTTACCGCTAAATGGACTCTTTTCCAGGATGCCAAGGCGGCGGGCGAGCTTCAGGCTCGCAACACTGAGCTGGGGGAGGAGGTCGGTCGGCTGCGCGCACTACTGGCCGCGGATGCCGACGCTGCAGGGGAGCTCCAGGATCGTAACGCTGAGCAGGGGGAGGAGATCGGCCGGCTGCGCGCACGGCTTGCCGAGCTGGAGGGCGCGAACACCAAGCTGCAGGGGGAGAACCAGCACCTCCTCGGCGAGGTGCGCCGCCAGGCGGAGATCTTCTTCCCGCCTCACGACATCGATCCCACTCTCCCCTACAAGAGTCCGCGAATCTTTGGCGAGGCCGAACTCGTCGAGAGATTGCGGATCAACTCCATCCAAGCCGCCGAGTGCACCCTCCAGATGATGAAGGATTCTGGGGTGCTGGTGGAGGGGTGCGGGGGGATCTCGGCTCGGGACCTGATGCCGAGCCTGTTCCCGGCAACGCCGCCCACCGAGAAGGAAGACAGCCTGGACGCGATGTTCGGGAAAAGCTTCCAGGATCCATCGGGTGACGGCGAGGACCAGTCCGGCGGAGGGGGCGAGGCCTGAGGGTAACTTGTACTTTTGTTTTCATTTTTCCTTTTTCTTTGTTCACTCGCCGAGGTGAGCCCCCAATGTAATTACTTTTTGCATATAATAAGAGTTTTTTGATCATACCGGTGTCATTTCCTTTCCTTTTCTTTCTTTACTATGTTTGTTGTGCTCTGAATTTATGCGAGTGCTTCTCCTCGCGACTTCGCCGAGACAGGTTCCGCGAGTAGAGTGGTTATGAGAGCGCGCCTGCGAGTGGACGCGTTTTGAGTGTTCGCCGAGCCCCAAACGATTCGGGGGCGAGTTGCTCTCCGCCCTTGTCACGCTACCATAACTCGCACGCGAGCCATCCAGGTTGAGCCCGAAAACCGGAGAAAATTTCTCCAAGTCTAATGGCAAAAGGGGGCGAGGTGCCCCGGTCCGGCTTGCTTTCCTTTGGCGAGGTCCGGGCTCGCGTCCCACTCGCCAATGCCGAGCCGGGATTGACGAGTGCACACTCGCTCATGCCGAGTCCTCCAGCCTGGCTTGCCTTCTTGATCCTGTCGAGCTGGGCTTGCCGAGCCCGAGCTCGCCCTGACAGAACTTTTTCCCCTTTGCTCCCTGGCAGTGAGACTTTGACCCGTATCTGACGATTTCAAGGTCGACACCATCGAGTGACCTCTGGCCCTGTCAGTTAGGTGAGCCTGACCGCGGGATCTGCTCGAGGCTAAGGATGACATCGCGTGACTTCCATCCCTGCCAGCTAGGTGAGAGCCTGGCAGCGGGATCTGCTCGGCATCCACTACTAACACCATCGAGTGACTTCCAGCCCTGTCAGCTAGGTGAGAGCCTGACACCGGGATCTGCTCGAGGCCAAGGATGACACCGAGTGACTTCCAGCCCTGCCAGCTAGGTGAGAGCCTGGCAGCGGGATCTGCTCGGGTTCCACTACTAACGTCATCGAGTGACTTCCAGCCCTGTCAGCTAGGTGAGAGCCTGACAGCGGGATCTGCTCGAGGCCAAGGATGACACCGAGTGACTTCCAGCCCTGCCAGCTAGGTGAGAGCCTGGCAGCGGGATCTGCTCGGGGTCCACTACTAATACCATCGAGTGACTTCCAGCCCTGTCAGCTAGGTGAGATCCTGACAGCGGGATCTGCTCGAGGCCAAGGATGACACCGAGTGACTTCCAGCCCTGTCGGCTAGGTGAGAGCCTGGCAGCGGGATCTGCTCGGGGTCCACTACTAACACCATCGAGTGACTTCCAGCCTTGTCAGCTAGGTGAGAGCCTGACAGCGGGATCTGCTTGAGGCCAAGGATGACACCGAGTGACTTCCAGCCCTGCCAGCTAGGTGAGAGCCTGGCAGCGGGATCTGCTCGTGGTCCACTACTAACACCATCGAGTGACTTACAGCCCTGTCAGCTAGGTGAGAACCTGACAGCGGGATCTGCTCGAGGCTAAGGATGACACCGAGTGACTTCCAGCCCTGCCAGCTAGGTGAGATCCTGGCAGCGAGATCTGCTCGGGGTCCACTACTAACACCATCGAGTGACTTCCAGCCCTGTCAGCTAGGTGAGAGCCTGACAGCGGGATCTGCTCGAGGCCAAGGTTGACACCGAGTGACTTCCAGCCCTGCCAACTAGGTGAGAGCCTGGCAGCGGGATCTGCTCGGGGTCCACTACTAACATCATTGAGTGACTTCCAGCCCCTCGAAGATGTTGCGGAGGGGATGGTCGGTCACCACCCGGATGGAGTGTGCTTGGAAGTAAGGTCGCAGCCTTCTGGCCGAGATGATTATGGCAAAAGCCAGCTTCTCCAAAATCGGATACCTGAGCTCGGCCTTCCTCAGGACCCGGCTCACGTAATAAATATGGAGCTGCCTCTTTCCCTCTTCACGAACCAAGACGGAGCTCAAGGCCTCCGCCCCGACCCCGAGATATAAAAATAGGTCCTCCCCTTCCTTCGGTCCTTGGAGCAGCGTGGCCTGTGTCAATTGCACTTTGAGGGCCTAAAACGCCTCCTCACACTCCCTGGTCCATTCAAACCTCTGACCACCCCTTAGCATTTTGAAGAAGGGGGAGCACTTCTCCCCTGCCCGTGAAAGGAAGCGACTCAGCCCTACTAGCTTTCCCATCAGCCGTTGGACCTCCTTTGCATTCCGCGGGGACCCCAGCTCCAAGATAGCCTTGACCTTATCTGGATTTGGCTCTACCCCTGCGGGGGTGAGGAGGTGCCCCAAAAACTTTCCCCTGCTGGCCCCAAAGACACATTTTAGGGGATTCAATCGCATCTTGTACTTGCGCAGGGTGGCGAAGGTCTCCTCCAGGTCCCGGAGGTGGGAGTCCACATCCCGGCCTTTGATCATGAGGTCATCTACATACACCTCCAAATTCCTCCCCCTTTGCTCCTTAAAGACCCTATCCATCATTTTCTGGTATGTTGCCCCGGCATTCTTCAGCCCGAAGGGCATCATCCTGTAGCAGTAGCATCCATCCCCTGTGATGAACGAGACATCCTTGATATCTGGGGGGTGCATCCTGATCTGATGATAACCTGAAAAAACATCTAAAAAATTCATTACAGAAAAACCGACGGCTGAGTCAACCAGCGCGTCGATTCGAGGCAAAGGATAACAGTCCTTAGGACAAGCTTTATTAAGTAAGGAAAAGTCGATACACATCCTCCACCGGCCGTCTCCTTTTTTTACCATAATCACGTTGGAGACCCAGCCGGGGTACTGAATCTCAGACACGAAGCCGGCCTGGAGGAGTTTCGCCACCTCCTCCCTGATGGGCTCCGCCAGCTTGTCCGCGGTGGACCTCTTCTTCTGCTGAACGGGGCGTGTTCCCGGATCCAGGTTGAGGCAGTGGCAGGCCACATCCGCGTCAACCCCCGGCATCTCCGCGGCGTTCCAAGCGAAGATGTCCACGTTCTTCTGGATGCATTCCAGCATCCTGCCTTGGTCTCCCGGGGTAAGCCCCCCGCTGACGCGGATCTTCTCCATCCTTCCTCCTCGGGTGAGCACCTCCAGCTCCACCACTTCCACTGCTGCCTCCAGCCTGGATTGCTCCCCCCATCCCTCGGCATCCCCTTCCTCCGGAACGGGGACCTCTACCTCCATCTCTCCTCCCACGACCCTCACTTTGGCCACCTCCTCCAGATCTCCTCCTGCCGCCTCCTCTGCGCAGTCCTTCGCTCCCAGCTCCTCCCCTCCTGCTTCCTGCTCGACCTCCTGCTTCCTGCTCGACCTCCTCCATCCTTCGCCCCATCTCCTCGGCTCCCTCCTGCCAGGAGATGGTGTTCACCGCAGTGACATAACACTCACGTGCCACCTTTGGGTCCCCCCTAACGCTGACCTGGACCCCCTCAGCGTTGAACTTCAAGCACTGATGGAAAGATGAGGGGACGCAGCGGAAGGCGCTGATCAGGGGCCTCCCGAAGATGGCGATGTAGCTGCTGGGGGCGTCCACAATGACGAACTTGCAGTTTCGGGACTGCCCCCCCCCCCCCCCCAAGGTGACATGGAGGCCAACTCCTCCCTCTACTTCCTTCCTTTCTCCTGAAAACCCGAACAAGGGGTCATCTGAGGCCAGCACCCTCTTTGCCTCCACCCTCATCGCGTCGAATTCCCTTTTGAAGACGACGTTGACGGAACTCCCGTTGTCCACGAGGATCCGAGAGACGGTGAAATTCTCGATGGCCGCCTTGATGACTAGCGCATCACAGAACGGATCCTCGTGGTCTGGCATATCACCCCTGGAGAAGGTGATCGTCTCCTCCGGGGGTGGGGTTTGGGACGTTGAGGCGACGTTCCGCTGGTACATGGTGTGGAGACTTGCCTTGCGGGAAGCCTCGATCCCCACTCCCCCGTGGATCACTCCAATCCCTCCCCAGGTCCCCACATCCACCCGGTCTTCGCAACGATCCTCCTCCGCCCGAGGCAGGACCTCCTCAATCCTCACTTCCTTCCGCCCCTACTGCTGTTGCTGCTCCATATTCCCCCTCATCTCGAGGAACTCCGGACAGGTGGTCGTGGCATGCCCCTCTTCCTGATGGAATTCGCAATAGGGCAGCTCCAACCTGACCTCTCTTCTTCTCCTCCTCCACGCTCCCCTCCTTGCTCCCAGGGCTATGGCCATGGCCTCTTCTTGATCGGGGAGCCGGGGCCTCTGGCCCTGCCTCCAGCCCGGGGGGTGGAACTGGTCTTGCCTCCCCTGGTAGTGATCCCTTCTGTAATACCCTCTCTGCGGCCCCTGCCCCTACCACTCGGGTCTCCATCCTAGCCGTCGGTCGGGCTCTTGACGCCCCCACCTCGGTTGCTGTTGCCCTTGGAGCTGCCTCTGCTCCCTCTGCCTGGGGTCTCCTCTCCTATCTTCCTGTCATCTTCCTCCCTTCGACTCCTTTTCTTCCTCGGTTGCCCACCTGGCCAGCTTCCTCGCAAATTCCGGGTTCGACGCCTCCCCGTCGACTTCCCTTGTCGCCCTCTCCATCAGCTCCTCGTAGGAGAGGGGGGGGGACTCTCTTCAGCTTCATTCAGAAGAAACCCTGTTGCAGGCCCAGGGTAAAGGTCATCATCAGACTATGGCCCGGCATCTCCTGGACTTGAGTAACTTCCTCCTGGAATCGGTCCACATAGCTCCCCAACGTCTCGTTCACCCCCTGCTTTTTGTGGAACAAAGACTCGGACTCCTTCTTCCTCCTCTTCGAGGTGGTGAATCTCAGCATGAACCCCCGGCGCAGGTCCTCGAAGCAGTAGATGGAGCTGGCCGGGAGCTGGTGGAACCATTCCCTTGCCTTCTCCCGGAGGGTGATAGCGAAGAGTCGACATTTGAATCCGTCCGACATCTGACGGATGTAGACCACATCCTCAAACCATTGGACATGCTGGACTGGGTCTCCCTTCCCAGTATAGTAAGACATCTCGGGTTCCCTAAACCCATCTGGGACTGGAGCTGAGGAGACCAGCTCGCTGAAAGGACTGCCTCCCCCCACTGAGCGAGCTGGCGAGTCCCGCGAGCCCAGCTCGCCGAACCGGCCTCGGCCTGCCGAGCCGGGGAAGAGCTCGCGCCCTGGGAGCTCGCACCCTCGGCCTTCCTCGGCCACTTCCTTCCCAGCTCGCCGGCCGGGAGCGTCCTCGCCCAAAGAGGGGGCAGCCGCGATCTGGGCTGCCGGAGTCGAGCACTCGGCACGCGCGCCGAGTGCGAACTTGACGAGGCCCAGCACCTCGTTCCTGAAGTCTTCCAACATCCCCACCGTTGCGAGAGGCGGGGGGGGCGAGTTCTGCCTGTCAGATCCTTGTCCTCCCGTTATTGAGCTCGCCGAAGCTTTTCTGCGCTGACCACGCTCCACGCTCACCGCACCAAAATGTTGAAACCGGAATCCGGTCTCCCGTGGAGTTCGACCTTTGGGGAAGGGGTGGTCTCGCGCCTACTTCGCTCCTGCAAGAAAAACAACAAAGGAGGCAAGGTGAAACAGACCCAAGGGCTCGGCAGGGAGGTCCCACCACAAACCCGGAAGATCTCAGAGCGCTTCCCCTCCTTAGCCAGAAGCCGGGCTAAGGTACCCTCAGAAAGCACTCGAAGAATGGGGTAGGAGAGCACAGGGAAGAACCTGCTTTCTGGGGTACCCCTTGGGTCCTATTTATAGCTTTTGAAATTCAGACTGCCAATAACCAAAAGAACTGACCTGAAATTACCAGAAAACCCTTGGTTGGGTCTGCCAACAGCCAAACTCCACTGTTTTGAAGGGCTATGGGCAGACCAGCGGGGGTAAAACAGTAAAAAGTACCTCAACCATCCAGGCGAGCTGGGGGGCTTTGGTCACCTCAGCATGTTCGGCTCGCCTGCTGTTGCCGAGCTCCACTGCGAGGGTGCGAGTTGTGTGTCGCTCGGCGAATGTCGAGCTCGGGGTCGCCGGTCGTCGATCTCTGGTCGACGGATGCCGAGCTCGGGCTCGCCCCCTTTACTATCGAGCTCGTCTATTGCCCTCAGCCCGATCTGCCTATACCCTGGTGACCTTGCTCGCCGGACACGGAGTTGTACAAAGGTCTCTCCGAAACAAAGTGAGCTGCTGATAATAGAGCTCAACCACTGAGTCTTTTGATAAGGAGACTCTCAGAACTTGGAGTTGTTGTGAGGTCTCTTCAAAACCAAGTGAGATGTTGATAATGGAGCTCAACTACCGAATCCTTTGAGGAGGGATTCTAAGGAATTCATTATGCAGGTTGATTTGGGATAGATTTTCTACAATGTATTCTTCAATATTTTGAAGGAACTAATGTTTGCAATGCTGTGTCGATTTAGGATGAGAGCGGCAATCTGATTTTCTTATTGATCGCAACTCTGAGGAAGAAGGTTGAGCCGTGATCTTAAGTAATGACCATCCAGAATGAGGACGTTTTCATTTGAATCTTTTGAGGGTGATTCTTCTTTTTAAATTGGAGTTTAAAAGTATCATTCTTTTACTTGAGAAAGATGAATCTCCCTTCTCATTTCCTTTTCTTTTTCTTCTTCTTCTACAACATATTCTCTTTCTTCTTCTTCTACAACATATTCTTTCTTTATATTCTTTTTTGTTTGTTCTTCTTATTTTTTTTTTCTTTTGCTATTGTTTTTCTTGTTGTTATTCTCTTTATTTCTTTTTTTTGTATTTGTTCTCTTTATGGCTACTATTCTTATTTCCTTATACTTTTGTGTGTGTGTGTGTGTGTGTATATATATATATATATATATATATATATATATATATATATATATATATATATATATGTATATGTATATCCTTGTCCCTTTTTGAATTCTCTTATAGATTTCCTAAAGCATGTTTTGAAAGCCACCGCTTTAGGCCATGGCAAATTGCTAGAAATAGCTCTGCCAATGACTGTATTTTATCTACAATCTTCGGTATGATAATTTCTAAGACAGATAATCGTTGGAGTAGTTTTGATGAATCAACACAGGTTTTATTTGTTAAGTGGCTTTTCGACATTGTTTTGGTAAAGTTGATTCTTCTTTACGATTTCAACATTATCTAGACATGTGGTGCTTATTTGAATGATTTCGGCATATCATGAATTATCTTTTTGATATATCTTACATATACAATGCTAAGTTCTAGCATTGTTTTAAGAAAATGAAGTATATGTAGATGTCACATTGCTATTTGAAGTTGCATTGACTGTACTTCGACGTTGCTTGTTTTTGACACCGAGTTATTATGTTTTTCCTTAGGACAAGATCATTTAGCCAAGATACTAAGTCCTTATTACAGAAATTATTCTTCTATACAACATGGGTAATGCCCTATTAAATCACTCGTTAAACTTTGTATCAAATCACGAGGTGGTTATTCCCAACAATTTCCCCATATTTGATATACCAGTTTTTAATATTTTGTGTGATTTTTAGAAGAAATACTTGAAGAAATTTTTAGAGAATAATAATTTTACTTCTTCACAAACATCATTATTTATTTTGGTGATATCAGCTCTTCCTTAAGATCTTTAATTTCACTATTCACTTACCTGTGTGACCTCTTCGAGATCTGGGATATTGAGAGTCATGTCGTTGACATCAACATCCACAACCTTTTCTTCATTGTCTGAGCCTGAGATGCTTTCTTCACTTTAGCTTCTGGTCTTAGTAAGGAGACATCTGTCTTTTGTTTCCACAGTTTTCATAGGAGAAATTAGTGGGGCGTTTCTCCTTTCATTAGTAGAACCAACTACTAGTTTGGTTCGGGACTCCCAGATTTCTTTTGCTGAGGTACAGTTACCTACTTTCAAAAATATTTCATCAGTCAGAGTTGTCATAAGAATATTCATGTTTTCATTGTCATATTCTTTGGCCATTCTACTTCTTTCTAAATATTAGTTTCTAGATATGTGCATTCTTTCTCTATCTTCATCTATCCTTGTTTTTTATTCATGACCTGTTAATAGAACATCATAATTTTTTTCATCAACATAATTCATATATAATCTAATTCTAGATTTTCATAAAGAGAAATTGTTTAGATTACAAACAAGAGATATTGTGGTTGGATATTCTCTATTTTGTGATGTGCTAATGTTTGTGATGTGTTTTTTCAAGTGATTAGTTCTCAGGGGATCTTATTGATCAAGGTGTTAGACTTTTTCTGATCAACCTCCATTTGATACCAATTGAAAGGGGTTCAGATCTTAATCATTTATGTGTACTCTAAAGGGGGTTGAATAGATTAATTAAGCTTTTACTCGAGTTATTTCTTGGTATACCTCTTTTTCACATCACACACATAACATAAATAAAAGTGTGGAAATTAAGTATTCAGAGATAATACAAGAAACATAGACGACAGAAGAAATATAATGGTTCTCCAAACATGGGAACATCCACTTTTCTACCACAGCAGGACTTCACTATCGATAGTGTTGAATCTTTTAATAAGGAGACTCTTCGAACCAAGAGTTGTTGTTAAGGTCTCTTTGAAATCTATCGATAAGGGAGCTCAACCACGAGTCTTTTGATGAGGAGATTATCATAACCAGGAGTTATTGATAAGGTCTCTCTGAAACCAAGTGAGTTGTTGAGAAGGGAGCTCAACCACTAAATCGTTTGAGGAGAGATTCGATATTTGGGAAATAACTCAAAGTATCAATACTTGGGGAAACTCTCTCATTTTACCGTGTTCCTTTAGAGATCGATACTTGAGAAAACTCTCATTTTATATTACTTGAGCGACCGATGCACTTGTCATTTGTGCATCAAGTTTTTGGCACGGTTTTTGGGGAACACAGACATGTGAATTTCTGGAGAGGGAGTCATGAGATAGAATTCCTTTTCCATTTGCTTATACCATTTTTCGTCATTTTAATTTTAGATAGCATTCAATTTTTTTATTATTTCTTGTTCCTATTCTATTTTGTAATTTTTCAAAAGCAAGCATTCATTTTTATTTGCTTGTGCGTAGTTAATTTTTGCTTAGAATATTTCTTTTGTGAATTCTCCCCCATTGCACCATGTTTATTAGCCTTAATATCTGTTATAAATGGTGTGGGGATTATATTCATTGTAGTGATGAATGCCCCACTAAAAATAGTGGGCATAATTCTTGTGGTTCAGTGTATGGAGTGCAGTCCTCCTACAGTACTTCACACATTGTACCCAAGTCTTATGGTCACTCTTCTTTGCCATATTTATAATTTTTGTATTCCTCTCTGGCCCCACAAGGACCGAAGAGTAAAGGAAAATGGTCTTTGTTTTGTCATAGCATAGACCACGCTCTGAAGGATTGTGCTGAATATCTTCTCCAATTGGATGAGGATGATGAGTCGGATATCCGGATCGTCCCGACTCCTATTCCTGGCAGCATACCTTCTACCTCTGAATACGTACATGTGTCATCTTCTTATTTTGAAGGGAATGATGTGGATCCCTCTCTCAGAGTTGTGGCGGATCAATGTTCCGACCTGGCTGCGCAAGTCTCCTCTTTATATTCATCATTATTCGGGGATTCAATTCTTTATGAGGAATCAGTACTTGACTTTTATCCGTGCACTATTCCTCCCGCTCTTGTGCATTATACTACATTCATTTCTGGCGACATTATTGATGATGTGCCACAGGATGAAGCATGTGATCTATGTCGTGTCTGTCCCTATGGAGGAGGACAACCTTTAAGGTGAAGAGGATTCTTCCTCAACACCGGTGGAGGAAGTCCAAATTATGGGCAAATCCACTGTCGATCCTGCCGCGCCTTGCAACATTGTCGATGTTGCCGACAATATTTTTCTACCCCAACCTCATGGGAGTGATACTGGGACCACTCCCCCACTTGATGATTATTTTAGTTTTTCTTCTCATTTATTATTTGATGACACTGCTTTATCTGAACTTGTGTAGGTTGAGCTTTCACAGGCACCCCATGAGGACTTAGACTTTCTCCCTATTGACGACACCTTGCTTGGCAAGGATATTTTGGTAAGATGAGTGAGGATTCCTCTTCCTTATCTTACTTCATCTTCCATCTACATGCGGGGAGCAGGTATTATTATTCAGGTAGATGGATAACTGTTCTGTCGTCGTACGGTACCGGTTACCGAAACAGATATTGGAACAGTTACCTGTTCACATTTCTTTTCATAGACCCATCAGCTAGAACCATTAAAAATTTGAATAAGTCTTGTTGGGTGGACAATAACCCTAATAGTTATCTTACATTTCCCTGCAAATTAGTTTTGTTTGTTGGTTTTTTCTTTCGCTTTTGCGGAGCTCACCCTTGCAAGATTTCTATTTGTGAAATTAGTGATTGTGATTTCTTATATGATGGCATTGCCATGATTTTCACGCATCTTCTGGCATGCTTACTAGCTGAGCATTGGGTAATCTCTTCCCTAGCTCTTTATTTGATTTTAGTTATTATATCATATGTTGAATTGCTTAGCTTAAGTCTGGGGGAAAGCCGCTATGTATTACTCACTCACGTGCACATTTTCATATCATGCTCAAAGTACTTCCTTTATTTTTGTTTTATTTAGTATTGTTTCATATTCATCACATACTATAGCACCCACTTGAGCGTGTGCTTAACCGTTAATACATCGTGAGTTAAATTCATTTATTTTGTGTGATTTGAAAAAAATTTGTGTTGGCTTAGGATTGTGAGATGGAGTAAAATATTGACTCATTTAATGCTCCTAGTCGAGTGCTCGCGTCTCGCTTATAAATCCAAGTATAATTAATCTGACTTTATGCTCTCAATTTATACTTTTTTAAGCGTAAATATAGTTTATTCTACTCAAAAATTGGTGAATTCGATGTGAATCAAATGGTAGAGTAGGGATGTGTGTAGACGGTCATTAGTCTCGTATTGCTCGAGTCACGGGGAAGGATGATTTCATTCGGTGGCTAAGAACTTGCCCAATGCTATTCTCGAAGTAAGAGTATACGGTTAGTTCAAGCACGCGAGTGTGATGTAGGCCATCATTTTGGCCCGGTTGAGCCTATGTACTGATTCCTACCGTCTATCCTCATTAACCCCTTTGTACATGTTCCGTCTTTTGATTCAGCTTCACCATTATCTCACCAAAGCCAAAAAGTCAATCTTAGTCACACACTCAAATTTGAGCATTAGTGTATTCTCATTTTATGCTTGAGGTATTGATGTAGTGATTCTATTTGAGAATGTGTGGATGTACTTTATTGTAAATGTGCTGAAATATTGAAAAAAAATTTTAAGAGAAGAAAGAAAAATGAGAAATGAAAATGAAAAAAAAATTTGAAAAGAAAAAATTTGGGGAAAAGTATAAATGAATATCTATTTATGAAAATTTGTATTGGGAGTAGGCGGTGCACACACCCATGTTGTAAAGTCTAAGTCTAGGGTGTGGTGCACCTGTGTGTTTATTATTGGGTGCATGAATAGTTTCTTATGTATCAGCTCATTTGAATTAGGTGCATAGCCTTCTTGTGTATACTTGTATACCCCACCTAAACTCAAGCCTCATCTTAAACTTAAAGTCCTGCTGATTCGCGCATTGAACCAAACCAGTGCAATGGAAAGAGTGTGAAAGGACGAGCTTATGGTCACCAACATTGATGGATTTCCTTGGAGGTTGTCCCGAGCCCCGATCTTTGGCAATGCTCACCTCAACAATTGGTCTACTTTCTTCCTATACGTGACCATATGATTCATTGTGATTCTATTTTTGAGTAGTAATAATATTTAAATACACTTTTAAAAAATATAAACTATTATGTATGATTAGAAATTTCTTCTACTATATTTCTATGTGCGTGTGTATCCGACTTCGCATGGTACACCACCCTTGTAGTTTCTAAGTCAGCCATTCATTTTTATCGTCCACATGAGGGATGGTTAACTCGGGATGAGCAAATGGTTAAGTCTGGGGGTGTTATAAGTCCGACTATATATAGGATTTTTCAGACTCATTTGCGTTTGTTTTCACGCGCATGCACTTCACTTTTAGTTTATTATCGCTTATATTTCACTTGTTTTACATTTGTACACGAAGTGAACTTTCTGCCCGTTATGGTGTGCTCTTACGCTCTTCTTTGTTGGGGGTAAGCACATGGTGCTCCCCATTATGTTGTTTTGGATCTTATTATAGTTTTGGATAGGTTGGGGGTGTGCCCAACCTAAGTTCAGAAATCTATGGAATTGCAAGGCCGTACGATTTTCCATTGGCACTGGTAATTTGCCAGTGCGTTCTCTTGTGCTAAAATGTTGGGTTCTATCTTTGCCAGTGCGAATTGGTTGCACACGATTGATTTCAGCCGTGGGAGAATAACTTGCACAAGCGTCTTGCTTGTCCAAACTTTTGTTTATTTTTAGTGGTCGTGCATTTTCTTCACTCACCGTTGGATTCAACTGTGTAAGAGGAAAAATACACGGGCCAATGGCTGTGTTGAAACCGAACCGAAGACTCAGTCTCTGTGGAGTTCACCCTTTTGAAAGGGGTGATCGCACACTTACTTCTCTCTCGCAAATCAAACAACTAAGGGATCAGAATAGGGGACAGACCCAAGGCTCCAGCACGGAGGTCCCACCACACACCCGGAAGATCTTAGAGCGCTTCCCATCCTTAGCCAAGTGCCGAGCTAAGGATACCTCAGAAAGCGCAAAAAGACTGGGGCACCAGTAAGCATGTCTTCTCAGGTACCCTCTTGGATCTATTTATAGATTTCTAAAAACGACATGTAAATAGCCAACCTCCGCTATTCTGAATAGCTATGTTCATCTCAACTAGGTCTAACAACAACATAACTCCCATGTTCTAATAGGCTATAGGCAGACCAACGGGGTAAAATAGTAAAGATACATCACAGAAAAAATGGGCGAGTGGTCCTCTAAAACCTCCACACGACTGGGGCGGCGAGTGTTTGATGGAGCTGGCACTCGCTGCCTCCACATGTCTGGGGCGGCGAGTGCTCGATGGAGTTGGCACTCGCCGAATCCCTATGGCTTGGGCGAGTGCAAGCCAAAAACCCTCCACTCACCAAAAGGTGCGAGTGATGCGTAAGCCAGACACTCGCCTCCTCAGCACCCCACTGCGAGTCCATCTTTACTCACCGCCTGAGAGCAGAAGGCGCCGACTGAAAGGGCCGCACTCAATGCCAAGGAGAGACGTTGAGTGATTGGGCCTCACCCAATGCCAAAGAGAGGATACATTGAGTGACAGGGCCTCACTCAACGCCAAGGAGAGGCATTGAGTGAAATGGCTCACTCAATGCCAAGGAGAGGCGTTGAGTGTCTAGGGTGGTGATTGCCTGGTGGAACTGGCACTCGCTGCCCCCTATGCGCCTGGGCGAGTACTAAACTAGGCCTACCTCTACTCGCCCGCTACTTGCCAAACCCCTGGTGCGAGTGCGAGCCGTCCTGCTCCACTCGCCCCTCATTTGCTCCACCTTACCAGGGCGAGCTGAGGAGGCCACTGAGCTCTCGCCTCCTCCCGGTTCACCTGGGACTTGGACTGCTGACTCATGTCGCCCACTACTCACTGTATATGGGGTTGTACAGGTTGGCCTTGAAATATTGAGTTTTGTCTCTACCTGTGCGCTTCTTTTCTCGCACGGTTGATGCAACCTTGCGTGAAGGAAATTTTGCAGGCGGAGCCTTGGACTGTAGTGTTTATTTTATCGTAATATCGTATGGTTTGATCGCACGACTGTGAGACCGACCGCCGCGCGAGTCTATTTTCTCACAGATTCTCTATTTAAACTGCAGGATCTCTCTAAATCTGGATCACGACTTCATTCCGGCCAGTTTTCTGTCGCAAACCCTGGGGGGAGCTTCACCTTCTTACCCCTCCATCCATCCATTAGGGCTCTTGTCCTAGGCCACCTCCATCATCCAAGAGCTTCCAAGGAGGGGACTCTAGCCCTACGTAGTTGTGGATGGAGCTAGGATGTAGATTGACAACCCAGCGATTCCTACCATGAACGAGGCTTCAAATTTGGTCGTTTCCTTGCACTCTTTCCTATTGTTTGGATGAATGTAACTAGTTTTTCTATTTTTTAGATGATATGCACTATAAATCTTAATTAATAATGTTTATTTCATTTTTATGAAATTATCTTATTTATATGTGTGTGTGAGTGGTGCAGCCCGTCCATCACCATCATCCCCACTCCATTCTACAAGCCTTCTCGCCTACTCTGCTTGACTACTCCTCCACTTTGCTTGCCTACTCGTCCATCTGCCTAATGAAGCAGTGCATGGTGGCATGTGCAGTCTCCATCCCGCCAAGCGAAGCAGTGCATCGTAGCCTGCTTAGTAGTTTGTTAGTTTGATTTTTTTTGTTTTTGCATCACAAACCAAAAGCCCTTCATAACACTGTCCTAAGGCTTCAATATCAAGTCCTCCCTCAAAAGATAACTCCACCTTACCGTGTTTCTTGAGAGATCGATACTTGTGCAAACTCTCTCATTTTATATTACTTAAGCAACCGGTGCACTTGTCGTTTACACATCAAACTCGCAATACTGTGCTTGTTCTCCCCAGTTTGGTGGCAGCAGCTTTGGCCGGCAAAGCGTCCTAGTCCTGGATGGCCATGAGCACCCACATCCGGGTGGTATTCAGTAAGGTATATCCCTGGTGCCTACGAGAACCTTGATCCCTATGAGAATTATCGTGGTGATCGTCTCTTCTATGGTGTGTCGAGGGTTGAGGCTCTGGTTCCCTTTTCCATTTGGAGGTCCTCTCAAATTGTTGGTGCTGAACCTCAATAGCCACATCTGCCACGATTTGCGCCTCGACCCGATGATGAGGTCTGAGTAGCTCGGTACTATTTCCCGCATCAATGTGGAGTAGAATCCACTTGGGCGGAGTCCCCCCGATAAATACGTTGTGAAGGAGATCGTGGTCAACTCTCGGGATTTGCCATGCCTCGGAGGTGAAGCGGTGCAAGAACTCTTTGAGTGACTTACCCTCACTTTGGTAGATGCTGAGAGGTGCGAGGGGTCTCTGGCGATATGTTGGTTATTGATAGATGAAGAGGCGTGCGAGCTTCTCAAAATTATTGATCTCCCATCCCGTAGGGAGTGGAACCATGTGTGTGCTTGCCCCTTCATAATACTTGACACGGTAATTGGTCTGGCGCGTTAAAAAGGAGCATGATTGTCTCGAAGTGATTCACATGCTCCAGGGGGTCCTTTATTCCATCGAAGGCCTCGAGTGTGGAAGCTTGAACCCATGCTGGATGGGGTGTGCTAGGACCTGAGGAGTGATCGAGGACCCGTGATGCAACGATCATCAAGTGTTCACAGGGCCTCACCGTTCCTAGTTGTATTCCTCCCCCAATCATGTCCCTTATTTCCTGGGGGGTCAGCCTCCGGTCATCCTGCCTGACATTCATGTACACTAGGCGAGGGACGAGTTGAGTGTTTGCTTGCGGCTATGGTCCCCAGCGGCGTGCATGGAACTTACTTCGCCTGAAAGTTTGTTAGCAGGGGCCTCCTCAGGGCGAGTCACATCTTGTGGCAGGGCATGCTCCTGTACGATGGCTGGTCGTGTCCCAAGCGTGTTTGCTTGGTTGGGAGGATTGGAGACTCCCAGATCTCTTATATAAGTGAGCCCTTCTGATTGGTGTTCCTTCATCAGTTGGACGCGCTGCTCCACCAAGCTGGCTGGCATAGCCATAGTGACCCCTTCACATCATGGGTGTTTCTTTTAGACGAGTTGATAGGGGATAATCTGGCGAGCACTTATGGAGTCATGCCATTATCAGTACGTGCACTCCTTTTTGCCATTGCTGCTAGTTGGGATATGCTTGCGAGGCAAGTTCCGCTTTCAGGGAGTTGCAAAGTTTGGGTACACTGTCCTATAGACGGCGCCAAACTATTGCGGGTCACCCTGCTTTTCTCCTGTCGGATAATCGAACCGCCTTAGCTCGGAATTGGACCGGGTGCACAAACAGTTAATGAAAAGCAACACCAAATGACAAAAGTCTTTTTTGATGTGAAAAACCCAGAAAGGGTAAAAAACCACGTAGCCTGATCTGTGCCGATCCAAAGTCCACTATTTTGTTTGATTTTATAGGTGTTGACATATTTCCTCAGAGGGTAACATGACACCTCTCCGTTACAAGTTCAGAATATGAAAATAACAAAAAATAAACTAAGTCCTTTGATCCTAGGGGGGAGGGCTCTAGTGGGGAAGAATGTTAAGTACTCAGAGTCTCGATGGAAGCGTTCTTGCCGAGTTGGAGCCTTGATGAGAGCACTCATGTGGACTAGAATGTCGTGTTCTTGAAGCCTTGAGATGCTTTCGCGCTAGAGAGTGATCAGATGAACGATCTAAGTCTCACGTCCTTGCCAGAAAACCTCAGAGTTCTCTCTAACCTCTGGAGTTACTTGTCTTCAAATGAAGGTCTGATGACATATTTATAGTTTTTTGGAGGGATATACTAGTAATTGCGTCGAGACGGAATTTGTGCATACGTGTCTCTTGTGAGTGCGCTTTCACGCGATGCTTGCATGTGTGTTTGTTCTAGTTCTACTTTTGGGGCGATTTCGGACCCTATAAGAGGGCAAGCACGACTTGGTGTGTGTGGCTCGTTTGGTCAGTTTGGCTCACCTTCATGTCTTTGGTCGAAGTCTTCCGTTTTGACTTAGAAAATTGAGGGGACCATCAATACTCATTTATTAGAAGTTTGCCAACGATGATATTGTAACTACTTGACACATAATGAAAAGAAAAGTACACTCTTCAATTTCCTTCCTCTCCCCAATTAATCCTTATACGGGACTGTCACATGGTTAGATATTTTTGTCCGTCTTTATCATGATGGACACAGACATGAAGAGGATGTTAATTGATCTTCCGATGTCAATCAGGATCCTTAACACCATGCAGTATCCAGTACCACATTTATAATGATAGAGTCCTTGCAAGAATTGATGGTCTTGAAAATATCTTCATCACCGAAAGAAACCCCCTCATGTGTGGTATATGCTACTTCCCGATGATGGATACTCGCAGTGCTGCACTTCTTAGAGGATTTAAGGTCAGCACCTCCATCAATATAGTGAATAAAGCCCAAGCAGCCTTTATCCTCCTCTTCCACACACTAAAATACACAATTGATGGTCCCTAAGGATCAAATCTCTTCTTGTTTGATACATTCACATAGATGCTCTTGAACTTCTACCACATACTTTCCTTTAGAAGAAGTGGTGTGACTACCAGTATTGGGGGCGACAAGCTCTTTATTCTTTCTTGATTATATTAACTTCTCGACATGGTCACGAACGATCTCTACAATTTTCTATATTGTGACCCGCATCACGGTTACACAAGCAATATAGGTTGAGGTTTCAATTTTTTAACCTTCGTTGAGGGAGGAGGTGAAAGTTCTTGTTTTCAAGATAGCTAGCAACCTAGAGGTGGGATGCGGGGAGAATAGGTTTATCTGGATCTTATGGAAATTCCTAAGTCTTTTTGTTGTTTTCTTACTTAGTGTTTTAGCTTTCTTTTACTTTCTTTATAAGGTGATCTTAGAGTTTGTCCTTAGTACCTGCAATATAAAAGAAGAACAAACAACACAAAAAAGAACACAAGTATTTTATAGTGGTTCCCCAAAATTATGGGACATCCACTCTCCTCCCACCTTGTTAACTTCCTGTTAGTCAAGGCACAAACTCCTCCAAAATGCTCCTCAGAGCTTACACCTCAGTCCCTCAGCCTTACACTCAGGTTCTCTTCAGAACCCTACCTCAGAACCCCAAGGTTCCTACCTCAGAGCTCTACAGTGCTCCTACAGCTCAATGGTCCTCAACCACCTACCTCAGCCTTATCTCTAAGGCCTACAGCTCAGGCTTTTTAGCCTTATAACTTCAGGCACAAGACCCTACTCTCAGAGTGTTGCAATACTCCTACAGCTCAGTACCCTTCCAGGTACCTACCTCAGTGCCCTTCCAGGCACCTACAGCTCAGTGACACACTTGTCACCTACCTCAGGCCAAAGGCCCTACTATCAGATCTAGAAGGATCCCACAACAAGAAATAATTTAAGTAATCTTTGACAAAAGAAATTTCCGTGTGTCAATAATTAGAGTTGAGAATCTCTGCTCTATCTCTCCCCACAGCAAAGAAAACTTGCTGGAGGAACTCAGGAGCTTACTCCTGAACTTGATGTAGAAGACTAAAGATCTGTTGATCTTCAGTTTTCAAACAGCTAACTGAACCTGCCTCGAGCTGAAGGTTCTTCTTTCTTCAGAACTATATCTGATCCTGCTGTGCCAGATGGAGACGCCACAGCTATCTGAACTTTTCCTTCTGCAATGCTTCAAGCTTTTTACATGTATCAATGGCGAGAAAGATGAAGTCGGCTGCTAACTCTTTTTGTTGATGAAGCCCTAAAAATGTTTTTGTGTCTTGGCCCATCACCTCCTTTTGTAGTCCACTGATTAACGGCTCTTAGAGATCAGTGGGTCCCACCTACAGTGTCCAGTTGCATCATGCTTTAATGTCTATCTGTCGTACTGCAGGCCTGCAGTGCCTTTTGTCGTGTACTGTAACTTTGTCGCTAACAATTTGAATATTGTTGACTTTTTGACTTGCTGACATCAGCACCTGAGGACTTAGTCAAAATTCAAGCATCAGTAGTATAGACGTTGAGTGAGTGAGTTTCACTCAACGCCAAAGTACTTAGACAGATTTACTGTCCCTTGGTGTTGAGTGAGTTACCTTCTCTCAACGCCAAACTACTTAGATTATAAATCTGTTTCTAGGCATTGGGTGATCAGCTTCATTTAATGCTAACTTGCTTTCTCAGCTTCGTGCTGCTTGACGTTGAGTGAGTGAACATCACTCAACGCCAAATAACTTAGACAAAATTCTGTCTTTAGTAGACATTGATATCATTGAGTGAGTAAAGCACACTCAATGCATTTTGCCTTAACCCTTTCAGTAGACTCTTCTGCATGCATGACGTTGAGAGCATTGAGTGAACATTCCTCACTTAACGCCATCTGCCTTAGCCATTTCTACTTATTCAGCACCATAAGCATCGCCAGCATTGAGTGGGCATGCCACACAACGCCTTTTGCTTTAACAATTCTGGGTCGGGGCATTGAGAGCGTTGAGTGACCACGCCTCACTCAACGCTTTCTTCCTTAGCCAAATTTCTGTATTCTATAAAAGTACTGGCTTTGACTGACTGAGTGTTACTCACCACTTAAGAGTCTACGGCGAAGAGTGAATGACCTTCACTCAACGTCTGTGGACTTAGCCACATTTCTGCCTCTTAAACCATAAGCGTTGACTGTCTCAGCTAGCCTTACTCAACTCTGAACTGATTTCGATGAATGTAGAACTGAGTTCTATGAACAGTGAGCTCAGCTCGATGAACTCTGAGTTCAGTTCGACGAATTTAGCCTTGGCCAAATTTATCAAACTCTGAGCTTAGTTCGACGAATGATTGACTCAGCTCGACGAACTCTGAGCCCGGTTCGATGAATTTGGACTTAGTTAATTTTCTCAAACCAAATCTTTGTAAGAGTTTTCCTGACTTAGCCACATAGGATATCTGACTCATCATTGTCATCTACTGATATATGTATATCATTGACAAGATTGACTTCCTCAAATCTAGGACATTGTGTGCAATGGACCCAACAATCTCTCCATATTTGAGGAAGTCAAAACTCTTAAGCAAGTGAGTCAATGACATACACAGAACCATGCATTAATAAACATAAAAACTAAAAAATTGAGAAGTGAACTATAGTTACCCCACTTCCCTGTCTGCAGAGTGGAACATTACTGCATCTGCTTCCCCTGAATTGGTGTTGCTAGCTTTAATCTGATCATCTGAACATCTTTTTCTCCCCCTTTTTGACTTCAGCAAATAGCTACTAGGATTCATTTGATCATTTGATCATCTTATCATCTGCTCCCCCTCAATTAGATAGCAGATAATTGTTGGAGTTGTGCTGGACATGCTCCCCCTCAATTTGAGAACCTTCATTTCTCTAAAGAACAACTTCATCTGCAGAATACCAAAAGCTTGCAAACAAATTAGGAGCAACTGAAGCTATATTAAGTTTAACATACCCAACTCAAATTTGAAGGTGTTAAACTTAGCTTCATCTAGTGGCTTAGTGAATATGTCAGCCACTTGTTTGTTTGTTGAAACAAACTCAAGGGTGATGTCTTCACATTTCACATGTTCTCTAATGAAATGATATCTAATCTCTATGTGCTTAGTCATGTTATGAGAGATAGGATTCCTAGCAATTGAGATTGCACTACTAGAATCACAAAATAAAGGAGTTCGACTTATCTGGAGATTGTAATCTTGAAACTGGTGCTGGATCCACAACAACTGAGCACAGCAGCTACCTGCTCGGCATGGGGGCTCACATTGCCCTGTCAATTGATCGAGTGTCATAGAGGGGCCGAGTTTGGAGGAGGTACCATCGCAGTTGGGCACTGTCGATGCGAAGAGCGTCGAGCACGAGCGTAGCCCGTGTGAAGATGCTCGTTTCTCCCGTGCTCGATGCGTCGTTTCGGGCTGCGCCCGCATCAAATCGGGATCACCCACATCAAGAAGGGCAATGCCCGCAATATATACATATGAGTACTCAAAATGACCGTAAAAAAATAAATCAACGTTACATTTTAATTTTATAAAAAATTATGTTTTGTCGTAAAAACATTAATTTCACGCAATCTCTCCATCTCTCTTCTTTCTCTCCATTTCCCATCTCTCTCCCTTTCTCTCATCCCCTCTCTCTCCTCCCCGCTCTCTCTCTTTCTCTCCCTCCTCTCTCTCCTAACTCTCTCCCCTCATCTCATGCTCTCTCTTATGATCCAATGGCTCTTGTTTGATCTATGGTGTGCCTCCAAACACCTATATTTCTTTATATAATAAGATATATGAAAGATATGGTACCTAAACACCTAGAGGGGGGTGAATAGGTGACCAAAACCTTTTTTGAAACTTTGTTGGCAGCAAAACAGTTATCTCACAGATTTCTACAGCTAACAGCAATAACAAAATATAACTGCAAATCCACAGCACAGCACAGCACAGCAGACACACAAATTTATAGTGGTTCCCAATCTTTGGGTACATCCACTTTCCCCCTTCGCCTATCTAGTAGTGTACTAGATTCGGCCAAACTTCTCCACTATCTCAGAACCCAACTAGGTTCCTACACCTCAGGCCCAAAGCCTTACACGCAGCCACCAAGGCCTACACTCAGCCACCCAGGCCTACACTCAGCCAATTAAGGCCTACACTCAGAGTTCTTCAACTCCTACACTCAGGCAACCAAGCCCTACCCTCAGCCTTTATAATATAGGCTTACAATTCACTCAGATCCAATGGATCCTACAAGTTAAAATTGAATTACAATAACTAACTCTACAACTCAGAAAATAAGAGAGAAGTTGAGAGTTTCTTGAAGAGTTCTTGGAAGAACTCAGCTAGATCCAAACTGACTTAGCTTCCTTCAAAGCTTCTTGAGTAGAACTGAATTAGTCTGAATCCTCTGCAATTGATCCTTGACCTCTGCTTCTTAAGATCCAGATGATTCTGAATCCTTCTTCTCAGCCTTAGTTTCAAAGACTGAATTCTTGATTGAGCTCTCTCTCTCCAACTTCTTAGATCTGCAGTTGGACTGCCAGATCTTCTAGTGTTGATTCTCTGTGTACCACTTTTCTGATTACTTGAATAATCTGATCATTACTTCAAATAGCTTCAACAACTTTTATTACACTTTATCAAATCACTTTCTGTAAACAGTCTGTGCCTATTTATAGGCCTTCTTCAAGGTAACCGGCTGGTCCGGTTCATAACTGACTTCTGACATCTCTGACAAGTGCTGTAAGCTGGCTGGAACGGCAGCTGTCATGTCATCCAGTCAATTCTTGAAATTCTCTAACTGTCAGATAGTGTCGAGACTTTCTGCTCTTAAGTGTCGACACTTATAGACCAAGTGTCGACACATGTTATGTAAGTGTCGACACAAGTCTACAATGTGTCGACACAACTCCTTGTATCTCGACACAGATTCTTCTTCAAGTGTCGACACAGAAATTAAGTGTCGACACAAGTACTTGATCTTCTGTAACTTGTTGAATTCTTCTAAGTGTCGACACATCTCCTTTGTGTCGACACATCTTCATGTGTTGAAACTGTCAAGTGTCGACACTGATTCTTGGTGTCGACACAAGTCTTCAATTTTGTTTCTTCAGCAGCTGAGTGTCGACACATTCCCTTAGTGTCGACACTTGTACTTAGAATATTTTGTAAACTTTTCTATTCTTTGCTAAGTGTCGACACAGCTCCTTGTGTCGACACTTTCTTCAAGTGTAGAGTCTTCAACTAAGTGTCGACACATTGTGCTGGGTGTCGACACTTTCTTCAAGTGTTGACTCTTCTGGTTGTGTGTCGACACTTTGTGCTGAGTGTCGACACATACTTCAAGTGTTTGACTCATTTGAGTGTGTCTCGACACATTGTGCTGGGTGTCGACACATTCTTCGTATGTTGACTCTGCTGATTGAGTGTCGACACATTGTGTTGAGTGTCGACACTTGTCCTTAGTCTCTGCAGAATTTTGCTGAGTGTCGACACAACTCCAAGTGTCGACACTTTCTGATGTAGACTCAGCTCTTCTAGGTGTCGACACTTCTGCTAAGTGTCGTCACAAAGACTCCAAGTATCGACACTGCTTGTCTGGGTGTCGACACAAGCTTTCTTATGTGTCGACACTTTCCCTCTGGGTGTCGACACATGGACTTAGAAACTTTTAGCTTCAGTCCAGTGTATACCTAACCTGCACAAGTAACTCAAACAAACATCAAATACATTATGATGTATATCATTGAGTTAGGTGAGGCTTCTTCAAATCAGGTACATTTGACCAATGTACCCAACAATCTCCCCCTATTTGGAGAAGTCATAACTCTTAGTCAATGATATACACCACTCATAATTAAAATTATAAAATGATGTAAAGCAGGTATATGTCAACAGGTAAACTTAAACATGTAATAAAGCACACATGTATACTCATTAAACATTGCAGTACAAATAAGAAATAGACACATGCTTCTGAACAATCATGAGATATATTTATCAAAAATTGTTCTAACATTGTTTTAATACATTTCCATTGTTTTACAAAAATATTTCATATGTAAAAGATTACAACAATGTTTCTTAGTCTAATCTTAGTCTAGTTCTGATCAGGTTCTTTTATAACTATTCCTTTTCCAGGTTGGACTTTAGCCTTTACAGCAGCAGCAGTAGGCTCAGCATCAGCAGGCTTCTGCCTTTGAGATCTTTCTTATCAGCCTTGATCTTTTGCCTCTCAAAGTAATGATAGGGCTTAGGAAAGTACTTGCTAGGCTCCACAGCTGTAGGAGGTAGCTTTCCTAACTTAGCCTTCCTTCTATACTGAACATGGCTTCCTACCTAATCTCATGCTTCCTCCATTCTGCTTCTGAAAACCATTTGTTCCTTTCATGAGCATTGTCCTTGGCTGCTTTCCAGGCTGTGAGAATGATGTTCCTAGAAGTAGGGCTCCACTGTTCAAAATCTGGCTTCTGCTCAGCTAGTTCCCTAAACTTCTTCTTTGACAGCCTTGTCTCTTCTCCTTGTCCAAAGCCTCTTGCATAGCTGCTGTAACAGGTTGAACAACCTTTTCCAGAACAACTTTGACTCTCCAGCTGGGGGCTATACATTGTGCTTACTTCTGCATGAACCATGTCAAAATCTGGAGGTGGATAAATCACCTGAGCTACTTCATGTTGCTCACCTCCAAGATATGCACTTTGAATTCCAGATTCAGCAACATTATCATCATCACACAGGGGAGGATAGCCCAGTGTAGCTCTGATGGATTAGATATCCATTTGGCATGGTCAGAGCTAGCTTTGACTAACACCCTCTCCCCCTTTATGACTTCTTGTGCAACATGGTCTCTCACATCATCCTTTTGGAATCTGATCTGACTGTCCAAGTACCTGATGCCATCCTTAAAGTAAGGTCTAAGCTTGGTAATTGTTCAGAAATGACCTTCTGTGAATCCTTGATTGCAGTCTTGACAGCAGCAATTTCATCTTGAAAAGCTTTATCAAATTCAGCCTTTGCAGCAGCAGATGATGTTGAAGGTTCAGCAGTCTTATTCTTTAGTTTAGTGACTATAGCATTGTGAGAAGCTGTCAGATTGTCATTCATCCTTAGTTGATTTTCCAGCACATAGCCCTGCTTCAATGCTATATCATCTATTTTTCCTTTATCTTATCTTGATGTGTTGCCAGAAACACCACTGCATTTCCACCCTTGTGGAAGCATTCATTCATCTCCTTTTTATTAAGGTTCATTTCAAACCTTATTGACTTGATGTCCTGTGCCAGATCAATTGTAGGGTCTTGTGCCCTTCATCAACATAAGTCTCTATAGCCTTCCTTTGCTCATCCAGCTTGATTTGCAGGGCTACATTAAGGCACTGTAATCAGGAGATGGAGCTGTGTGACTAAGGATTGTTTAGCAACATTTTGTAGAGCCTTCTTGTAGCTCTGACTTCTTCTCTTGAATACAGAGTTTCTTCTTTTTAGCTTGTTCAGTCTCATCTTCCTCAGACTCTGAAGTACTGGCTATATTCACCCTGTCCTTAGGGCTTGATGGTTGGTCAGCTTGCACATCAAGTGCTTTCTCACTTTCTTGCCTTATAGGCTCTTCCTGAACTTGCAGTGTCTCCCCCTCAGCAGCAGCACCCTTCTCTTCAGCAGCAGCATGCTTGTCCATGTCAAAATCCTCTTGATCTAAATTAAGAAATAGATCTTCCATTGTGTATTCAGCTGGAGACTGTGCAGGAGAAGTACTGGTTCATCAACTATTTTATCAGGAACTACTTCTTGTACTACTGATGTGTCTTGGAGAACAACATCTGGTTCTTTATTTGCTTGCTGAGTTTGCTGATGGACATCAGACAACAGAATCTATTACAGAAAATTCTAAAGTATTGAGGTCAGAAAGTACCTCTTGGATAATGATTGTAGCTTGCTCACTCTCCAGTAGAGGGTTGTTCTACAGCTGGAGGCTCCCCCTGGCTTGGATCCCTATGCATGGGGCTAGCTGTAGGCAGCTCCCCCTGATTTCAGCTGTCTCTAGAGGAGCAGGAGACTTCTCTGCAGCCACTCCTCTTGACTATCAGGAGTGAAACAACTTGTTCTTCACTACCTGAACTGCGGGAGGACTCCTGTGTCACAGGAGCTATCTTCCTTTTCTTCTTTGGAGGCGAATCTTTCTTAGAAACTTGCTTCTCTGGGGAAGGCATGTCCTTTGACAGCACTCTTTCCCACCTGGAAAATATCCTTTGATCCATCCTTCTCATGTGATTGATTTTGCTACCAGCAGCATTGCTCATGACCTCTGGTATTGTACCAGCCAGGTAGAGACTTAGTATTCTGCCCAGATTGGGCTTCTTCAGACTTTCCTTAATTTTCTCATACACAACCATTGACCAGTCTGTTTGTAGGTTGAAGATAATTCTGGTCATAACACTTAACATGGAGGCTGACACCCTATCATGCCCTCCAGTCTTGCTGAGTATAACTTTCCCCACAATTTCAGACAAGAATTTTCCGTGTTATTCATTCCTTTCCTGTTGAATACAGATCCTATCTTCATCTTAGGATCTAGACCACACCAGGTAAGTGCTTCCCTGGTCTTGATGTAGTCACTTCCTCTTCTGCTTGAATTTTAGGTAGCTGAAATACCTTTCTCAGAGTTTGGGTGAAATCTTGACCTTGGTTCCATGCACTCTTGATTTGATTCTGTAACCTGAGTCATCTACAGAAGCTCCAGTAAGGAATTCAAGAACTTCCTTCTTCCATATTTTGGTTGGTTCTGAAACCAAGAACTCCAATCCAGATCGGTGACTAGGGTTACCACCGATTTGATTTCTTGATCGTCATCGTCGAACGCGCCACGAACCAGTTCATAGCCTTCATTGATGTTGTCTTCGAGCTTGGGAGCCATTAGGGTTTGTAGAATTAGTTTTTAGAAAGAGAAATGTCGACACAGTAGTTTGGTCTCGAAACTCTGAAAGCGTGTCGACAAACAAAGACAGAATCCTATTATACCTTTCTGGTTTGAAGACGAACAGGCGGGATGGATTACTAAAGATGTGTCGACACTGGCAATAAGTGTCGACACTGACTTATAATGTCTCGACACTCATGTGTCGACACAAGTTTAGTCAACAGATTTTATGTGTCGACACTTGGTTAATGTATCGACACCACACTACTCGACATGTAGTCGAGACGTTACTTAGAAAAATTCTGAGTAAAACTTAAGTGTCGACACCTCATTGGATGTGTCGACACTACTCGACATGTGTCGACACTAATATTCTGAGTGTCGACACCAACTTTCTAGATGTGTCGACACTTCATTATTAAGTGTCGACACTGTCTATAGGTGTCGACATATCCAATGAGGTGTCGACACTTAAGTTTTTACTCAGAATTTTTCTAGTACGTCTCGTACATGTCGTTAGTGTGGTGTCGATACATAACCAAGTGTCGACACATAAACTCTGTTTACTAAACTTGTTCGACACATAGTGTCCGAATATTATAATTCAGTGTCGACACTTATTGCCAGTGTCGACACATCTTTAGTTCCATCCCGCCTGTTTAGTCTTCAAACCAAAAGGTATAATAGGATTCTGTCTTGTTTTGTCGACACGCTTTCAGAGTTTCGAGACCAAACTACTGTGTCCGCCATTTCTCTTTTCTAAAAACTAATTCTACAAACCCTAATGGCTCCCAAGCTCGAAGACAACATCAATGAAGGCTATGAACTGGTTCGTGGCGCGTTCGACGATGACGATCAAGAAATCAAATCGGTGGTAACCCTAGTCACCGATTCTCTCTGGATTGGAGTTCTTGGTTTCAGAACCAACCAAAATATGGAAGAAGGAAGTTCTTTAATTCCTACTGAGCTTCTGTAGATGACTCAGGTTACAGAATCAAATCAGAGTGCATGGAACCAAGGTCAAGATTTCACCCAAAACTCTGAGAAGGTATTTCAGCTACTAAAATTCAAGCAGAGAGGAAGTGACTACATCTAAGACCAGG
The DNA here is from genome assembly GCA_039583875.1 of Platanthera guangdongensis. NCBI lineage: Eukaryota > Viridiplantae > Streptophyta > Magnoliopsida > Asparagales > Orchidaceae > Platanthera > Platanthera guangdongensis. Next base: position 4,444,016 of record CM077149.1, on the reverse strand, counting down.
GAAGCACTTACCTGGTGTGGTCTAGATCCTAAGATGAAGATAGGATCTGTATTCACAGGAAAGGAATGAATAACCACGGAAAATTCTTTGTCTGAAATTGTGGGGAAAGTTATACTCAGCAAGACTGGAGGGCATGATAGGGTGTCAGCCTCCATGTTAAGTGGTTATGACCAGAATTATCTTCACCTACAAACAGACTGGGTCAATGGTTGTGTATGAGAAAATTAGGAAAGTCTGAAGAAGCCCAATCTGGGCAGAATACTAAGTCTCTACCTGGCTGGTACAATACCAGAGGTCATGAGCGCATGCTGCTGGTAGCAAAATCAATCACATGAGAGGAGGATCAAAGGATATTTTCCAGGTGGGAAAGAGTGCTGTCAAAGGACATGCCTTCCCCAGAGAAGCAAGTTTCTAAGAAGATTCGCCTCCAAAGAAGAAAAGGAAGATAGCTCCTGTGACACAGGAGTCCTCCCGCAGTTCAGGTAGTGAAGAACAGTTGTTTTCACTCCTGATAGTCAAGAGGAAGTGGCTGCAGAGAAGTCTCCTGCTCTCTAGAGCAGCTGAAATCCAGGGGGAGCTGCCTACAGCTAGCCCCATGCATAGGGATCCAAGCCAGGGGAGCCTCCAGCTGTAGAACAACCTCTACACTGGAGAGTGAGCAAGCTACAATCATTATCCAAGAGGTACTTTCTGACCTCAATACTTTAGATTTTCTGTAATAGATTCTGATTTTTCTGATGTCCATCAGGCAAACTCAGCAGCAAATAAAGAACCAGATGTGTTTCTCCAAGACACATCAGTTATACAAGAATAGTTCCTGATAAAATAGTTGATGAACCCAGTACTTCTCCTGCACAGTCTCCAGCTGAATACACAATGGAAGATCTATTTCTTAATTTAGATCAAGAGGATTTTGACATGGACAAGCATGCTGCTGCTGAAGAGAAGGGTGCTGCTGCTGAGGGGAGACACTGCAAGTTCAGGAAGAGCCTATAAGGCAAGAAAGTGAGAAAGCACTTGATGTGCAAGCTGACCACCATCAAGCCCTAAGGACAGGGTGAATATAGCCAGTACTTCAGAGTCTGGGAGATGAGACTGAACAAGCTAAAAGAAGAAACTCTTGTATTCAAGAGAAGAAGTCAAGCTACAAGAAGGCTCTACAACTGTTTGCTAACATCCTTAGTCCCACAAGCTCCTCTCCTGATTACAGTGCCTTACTGGTACCCTGCAAATCAAGCTGGATGAGCAAAGGAAGGCTATAGAGACTTATGTTGATGAAGGGCACAAGACCCTACAATTTGATCTGCACAGGACATCAAGTCAATAAGGTTTGAAATGAACCTTAATAAAAAGGAGATGAATGAATGCTTCCACAAGGGTGAAATGCAGTGGTGTTTTCTGGCAACACATCAAGATAAGATAAAGGAAAAAAGATGATATAGCATTGAAGCAGGGCTATGTGCTGGAAAATCAACTAAGGATGAATGACAATCTGACAGCTTCTCACAATGCTATAGTCACTAAACCTAGAGAATAAGACTGCTGAACCTTCAACATCATCTGCTGCTGCAAAAGGCTGAATTTGATAAGTTTTCAAGATGAAATTGCTGCTGTCAAGACTGCAATCAAGGATTCACAGAAGGTCATTTCTGAACAACTTACCAAGCTTAGACCTTACTTTAAGATGGCATCAGGTACTTGACAGTCAGATCAGTTCAGATCCAAAAGATGATGTGAGAGACCATGTTGCACAAGAAGTCATAAAGGGGGAGAGGGTGTTAGTCAAAGCTAGCTCTGACCATGCCAAATGGATATCTACCCATCAGAGCTACACTGGGCTATCCTCCCCTGTGTGATGATGATAATGTTGCTGAATCTGGATTCAAAGTGCATATCTTGGAGTGAGCACATGAAGTAGCTCAGGTGATTTATCCCCTCCAGATTTTGACATGGTTTCATGCAGAAGTAAGCACAATGTATAGCCCCCAGCTGGAGAGTCCAAAGTTTTTCTGGAAAAGGTTGTTCAACCTGTTACAGCAGCTATGCAAGAGGCTTTGGACAAGGAAGAAGAGACAAGGCTGTCAAAGAAGAAGTTTAGGAACTAGCTGAGCATAAGCCAGATTTTGAACAGTGGAGCCCTACTTCTAGGAACATCATTCTCACAGCCTGGAAGCAGCCAAGACAATGCTCATGAAAGGAACAAATGTTTTCAGAAGCAGAATGGAGGAAGCATGAGATTAGGTAGGAAGCCATTGTTCAGTATAGAAGGAAGGCTAAGTTAGGAAAGCTACCTCCTACAGCTGTGGAGCCTAGCAAGTACTTTCCTAAGCCCTATCATTACTTTGAGAGGCAAAAGATCAAGGCTGATAAGAAAGATCTCAAAGGCAAGAAGCCTGCTGATGCTGAGCCTACTGCTGCTGCTTGTAAAGGCTAAAGTCCAACCTGAAAAGGAATAGTTATAAAGAACCTGATCAGAACTAGACTAAGATTAGACTAAGAAACATTGTTGTAATCTTTTACATATGAATATTTTTGTAAAACAATGGAAATGTATTAAAAACAATGTTAGAACAATTTTTGATAATATATCTCATGATTGTTCAGAAGCATGTGTCCTATTTCTTATTTGTACTGCAATGTTTAATGAGTATACATGTGTGCTTTATTACATGTTTAAGTTTACCTTTTTGACATATACCTTCTTTTACATCATTTTATAATTTTTAATTATGAGTGGTGTATTCATTGACTAAGAGTTATGACTTCTCCAAATAGGGGAGATTGTTGGGTACATTGGTCAAATGTACTGATTTGAAGAAGCCTCACCTAACTCAATGATATACATCATAATGTATTTGATGTTTGTTTGAGTTACTTGTGCAGGTTAGGTATACACTGGACTGAGCTAAAAGTTTTCTAAGTCCATGTGTCGACACCCAGAGGGAAGTGTCGACACATAAGAAAGCTTGTGTCCGACACCCAGACAGCAGTGTCGATACTTGGAGTCTTTGTGACGACACTTAGCAAAGGTCGACACCTAGAAGAGCTGAGTCTACATCAGAAAGTGTCGACACTTGGAGTTGTGTCGACACTCAGCAAAATTCTCAGAGACTAGGACAGTGTCGACACTCAACACAATGTGTCGACACTCAATCAGCAGAGTCAACATACGAGAATGTGTCGACACCCAGCACAATGGTCGAGACACACTCAAATGAGTCAACACTTGAAGTATGTGTCGACACTCAGCACAAAGTGTCGACACACAACCAGAAGAGTCAACACTTGAAGAAAGTGTCGACACCCAGCACAATGTGTCGACACTTAGTTGAAGACTCTACACTTGAAGAAAGTGTCGACACAAGGAGCTGTGTCGACACTTAGCAAAGAAGAAAAGGTTTTACAAATATTCTAAGTACAAGTGTCGACACTAAGGGAATGTGTCGACACTCAGCTGAAGAAACAAAATTGAAGACTTGTGTCGACACCAGAATCAGTGTCGACACTTGACAGTTTCAACACATGAAGATGTGTCGACACAAAGGAGATGTGTCGACACTTAGAAGAATTCAACAAGTTACAGAAGATCAAGTACTTGTGTCGACACTTAATTTGTGTCGACACTTGAAGAAGAATCTGTGTCGAGATATACAAGGAGTTGTGTCGACACATTGTAGACTTGTGTCGACACTTACATAACATGTGTCGACACTTGGTCTATAAGTGTCGACACTTAAGAGCATAAAGTCTCGACACTATCTGACAGTTAGAGAATTTAAGAATTGACTGGATGACATGACAGCTGCCGTTTCCAGCCAGCTTACAGCACTTGTCAGAGATGTCAGAAGTCGTTATGAACCGGACCAGCCGTTACCTTGAAGAAGGCCTATAAATAGCACAGACTGTTTACAGAAAGTGATTTGATAAAGTGTTAATAAAAAGTTTTGAAGCTATTTGAAGTAATGATCAGATTATTCAAGTAATCAGAAAAGTGGTACACAGAGAATCAACACTAGAAGATCTGCAGTCCAACTGCAGATCTAAGAAGTTGGAGAGAGAGAGCTCCAATCAAGATTCAGTCTTTGAAACTAAGGCTGAGAAGAAGGATTCATAATCATCTGGATCTTAAGAAGCAGAGGTCAAGGATCATTGCAGAGGATTCCGACTAATTCAGTTCTACTCAAGAAGCTTTGAAGGAAGCTAAGTCAGTTTGGATCTAGCTGAGTTCTTCCAAGAACTCTTCAAGAAACTCTCAACTTCTCTCTTATTTTTCTGAGTTGTAGAGTTAGTTATTGTAATTCAATTTTAACTTGTAGGATCCATTGGATCTGAGTGAATTGTAAGCCTATATTATAAAGGCTGAGGGTAGGGCTTGGTTGCCTGAGTGTAGAGTTGAAGAACTCTGAGTGTAAGGCCTTAATTGGCTGAGTGTAGGCCTGGGTGGCTGAGTGTAGCCTTGGTGGCTGCGTGTAAGCTTTGGGCCTGAGGTGTAGGAACCTAGTTGGGTTCTGAGATAGTGGAAAGTTTGGCCGAATCTAGTACACTACTAGATAGGCGAAGGGGAAAGTGGATGTACCCAAGATTGGGGAACCACTATAAATTTGTGTGTCTGCTGTGCTGTGCTGTGCTGTGGATTTGCAGTTTATATTTTGTTATTGCTGTTAGCTGTAGAAATCTGTGAGATAACTGTTTTGCTGCCAACAAAGTTTCAAAAAAGGTTTTGGTCACCTATTCACCCCCCTCCCATAGGTGTTTTAGGTACCATATCTTTCATATATCTTATTATATAAAGAAATATAGGTGTTTGGAGGCACACCATAGATCAAACAAGAGCCATTGGATCATAAGAGTAGATGAGATGAGGGGAGAGAGTTAGGAGAGAAAGGAGGGAGAGAAGAGAACAGAGAGCGGGAGGAAGAGAAGGGATGAGAGAAAGGGAGAGAGATGGGAAATGGAGAGAAAGAAG
>CM077149.1:4244005-4438550 GCA_039583875.1 Platanthera guangdongensis | reverse complement strand
GTTTTAACAATGCAAAATGTGTTGCTTGGAAATCTATCAACCATTACTAAAATTATAGTAATAACACAAGGAATTAGGTAAATGTGTAATTAAAATCCATGGTTAGGTTTGCCCATAATTTCTTTAGGGTTGTTAGAGGTTGCAGCAACTCATATATTAAATGATTTGTAGTTTTAGTTTTTTGGTATGTGTCATATTGCTTGATATACTTTGTGACTTCTCCTTCATATTGTGCTATAAAAAACTGAGCTTGGATCATATGGATTATTCCTCTAATTCCAAAATTCTCTCCCAGTGTGAACTAGCGTGAGCTCTGTGACTATTCTCTTTTCAATTTCAGAATATTTGGGAATGTATATTTTGTGCTCGTTGATGATGGAATTACCATATTGTTTTCATTCTAGATATGACTGTTGTTGCGGGGATCGCTCAAGGCTCTGGTAGAACAGACTAAATTGAATCGCATTAGCCGAGAATATCGAGTGTGCAAATAGTCAAAGTAAGTAAATACTGGAAAATGAAAAAAAATGTAGAAAACCTTCAATTGGTGAAAAATCCGCGGTCGGGTCTGTGCTGATCAAACCTCCACTATTTGTTAGTGTGGTACAGAGCTTTCTTGAAGAACACGAAGGCAACATGTCGCCTTCATTATAATTGTTAAGAGAGAGAGAAGGGCTCAGAGGGTGACATGCCACCACTATAGAGCTAGTATTTCTTCGTGAGTTATGATGAGCGATGTGCTCATTGCACCTTGAAGTCCTCTATTGGTGCTTGGGAGCAACTTGTCGCGCTCGTTCTGATGATGTATATGGCTTAGAAGCTCGAGTAGCGCGCTCGGGTGCCTATCACTGTGATTTGTCCTCAGTTGTGCTTATAGGAGTTGAAATGATTGATTTGCTGACGCTTGGTGGGCTTGTTGTAGACTGGAGAGCATGTTGTTGAAGTGAGGGCGTTGGGCTCTTATGGTGGTCTTGAAAGTGGAGCACACATGGGCGTGTTTGGTGCGGCTTCGAAGCGAAGCACACGTTAGTGCGCTTTGAGCATACTTGAAGGCAGAGCGCACATAGGCGCACTTGGGGCGGTCTTGAAGGCAAAGCACTTGCTGGAGGGACAACGTGCAGTGTGCTTGCTGGCGGAGAGAGCTTGATTATGGAGAGATCGCATAGCACTTGCTGGAGGAGAGTGTGTAGAGCGCTTGCAGGCGGAGAGCGCACATAGCGCTTGTTGGTGGAGAGCGCGCGAAGCGCTTGCTAAAAGAGAGCACACAGAGTGCTTGCCGATGGAGAGCTCGCCAAGCGCTTGCTGGTGGAGAGCACGTGGAGTGCCTGCTAGATGAGAGTACGCAGACAACTCGCTTGCTGGAGGAGAGAGAGCGCGGAGCGCATGCTGTTGTGGAGAGCGCGTAGAGCGCTTGAGGAAGAGGCGTGCAAGAGAGCGCTCAAAGAAGAGGCGTGCGCAAGATAGAGTTGCGCACAAGGGAAGAGGTGCGCGAGAGAGCGCGCAAGGACGAGGCATGCGCGGGAGCGCACAAGGAAGAGGCATGCACGAGATCATGCAAGGAAGAGAAGTTGTCGAAACAGAAAAATCCATCGGAGGATTTTTCCGACCGAGCAGATCGTGAAAATGAAAGGGAATAAGGTCTATATATAGATTTTAGGAGGGGCGAACCTATATATTTACCTGTAACTATCAGACGGATGAATAGAATCGCCCGAAATAGAGCACACAAATTACTGATTTTGAAAAAAATGACGAGACCGCCTGTAACACCACAAGTTTTCTAGCTGAAAATAACTAAATAAATTTGTCGAGTGGTCATGTGAATTCGTCGAGTGATCACATAAATTCGTCGAATGATCATGTGAATTCGTCGAGTGGTCACATGAACTCGTCGAGTGGTTAAGAGAACTCGTCGAGTGGTTAAGAAAAATCATCGAGTAGTCATGTGTATTCGTCAAATGATCAAGTTGGATTTGTCGAGTGATCAAGGCGGATTTGTCGAGTGATCAAGGTGAATTTGTCAAGTGATCAAGGTAAATTTGTCGAGTGATCAAGTACGATTCGTCGAATGGTTTGAACGATTCGCCGAATGGTCGGAACGATTTGTCTAGACGTCGGGACGATTCGTCAAGAGGTCTGGAGGAATTTGTCGAATAGTCGAGATGAACACGTGTCTTCTTGCTTTTAATCGGCTGTTACAGTGGTTCTTGCCTATAAAATAAAATATATGGTTGATCTTGGTTGTCCATTCCAATTATGTTAGATCCTACGGCTATGGTTTCATCCTGTCTTGTATTATAACAAGGATCGTTAAGTGGCTCGTACATTTGTCCTGTCGTCTTTTCTCTCTGCCTGAGTCGAAGGAAAAACTTCATCGTTCTCTCTCTCTCTGTCTGAGCGGAAGGAGGAAGAGGTAGTGAAACTTTGTACAAGCTTTCCAGCGAGTTCAAGACGGAGCAAACGTGCACCGCCTGGGAGGGAGGACTGAACTGGAGCCCTCTTTCGATCTCACTCTCGGTCGGGAAGGTCAGTCGCAAATCGTAGATGGTGTTGTGGCTCTCTTGGGGTTATGGTGCGACATCGTCGGTTCTTACCGATCTGGTGTAGGGTTCTCCCTACTTGGGCGACTCTTGCCAATCAAGTTATGATTGTATCTAGAGTTCAGTTAGACATTGCAGCCAAAGTGGTCGATTTGGAGCTCAAATTTGGCATGTGGAAACCGGATCCATGCGTGGACAGTCACTATGAAGCCTTTGTGATCGAGCCAGGGTTCTGAAACGCGCGGCAAGGGTAAGGATTCTCCTCTTGGACAAGTGAAGTCCTCTTTTAGCATGATTGCATGAAAGTCCCCACCGATTGCTGGAGAAAAGGCGCCTTCCATCGGGTTGATAAGTATTATCCCCTAATATGTTTTGCATATAGTATCTGGAAGCGTGAGTATAGATTAGACATGATGTGTGAAGCACATCTGGACAGGTTTGTCTAGATTGGTGATGATTTGTTTGTGTGGCTTGTCGGAGAAAACTTCGTGGAAATTGAATGGTTTCGGAGTTCGGTTGGCAATGGCTTCGAGGGAGCTTTTGTTGTGATTGTGAAGCCCGTGTCCGGGGGATACAAGGGCTAACTTGTTGAGCTGTGTGCCAGAAGTGTCCAGCCTTGTTGGCCGTGAGTACCAGCCGTAGAACAGAACGTTGGTTATGATTTACGGGAAAGGGGAGGCTGACCCGCGTCGTTGTCGTTAATTGACACGATTATCTGAACAACGAGAATAGCTGAACTGTATCAGCACTATATCTCCCAGCTAAACAGACCTAAAGTACCTGGCAGTTGTCGTTGGCATATGAGAGAGTTGTGACTGTATGTCAGGCTAGTAATGCTCAGGTAAGACCGTCTAGTCTGGGACTGAGAAATGGTGGTGGGAATCATGGTGTTACCTGTTTGGGTGCTAATGCACCAGTGATTACCTGTGATGGCAAAAGGTGAGACCCTGGGTAATCTGGTACACCGTTAATGTGTCATGAGTGCATGAGACATTTGACTGGTCGTGCCATTATTTTTGATATTTGGTGCTTAAGTTACACATTCATGTTATATTTTGATCATGTTTATTGCTTGCAGGGAAGGAGTGTTGTCACCCTGAGTAAGGGAGTGCAGTCGTTATAATTTGGTCAGCTAATGTTGATCGTTGCTTTGTTTGTCACTATTTGGTAGAATGCTTTTGTGCAGGTGCTGTAGAGCCAAATAAAACGTAGCGGGCTGAAGCCCTATTTGCCGAGTGGGCCCTCGAAGGCCCGTGTGTTTAAGTTTAACATTTTCATGTATTGCTGGGCTGCGTACCGATGTATAAAAATCATTTTTCTTGTAAACATGAACATGGTTATGTAAGGTCTTAAGGCCAAACTGTTTATGTGAATTTCATTCCTGTGGTTTTGTAGTGGACATTCCTGGATGGGTGATTCTTAACTCCTCATTCTTTCGCTAGAATGCAACTCTGTGTTAGGATGCACTATTAATTAGGTTTGAATTATAGTTTCATTAAGTGATTCTTTCGTCTGTATGTTTAATATGGCGTGTGGCCCGACCGAACCTTCTGTTATATTACTCATGATGGATGTGGGTGTTACACTGCCCCGGGTAGTTATAGGCTCATTGGAAAAGCAACTGCCCCTCCCGCAATGGGAGGGGCGACCGACGAGGCCGACCGTCGGGGAGACTATAACAACCTCATCCGTTCATATAATATATACTAGAAGGTCCGGCCGGGGCCCCACAGCATATACCACAAAACCGACGATGAAGTTACGGAGTGATACCAGAGTAGCGCAGCGCACCTACTACATTGCATTCTAGCGGAAGCCTATAACACTACACTTGAACTGCTCACTTGAATGTCCAACATATAAAAACTCCACATTTTATACATTATAGGAATGTCTTACAACACACAAAAAGAGTTGGCCTTACGGCCTTACAGAGCTTTCAAACAGGGCCCAAACATTGGCACGCAGGCCGGCCACATCAAAAGAAAACATAACATTTATCCAAATTAGCCTCCGAGGGCTAACAGCAGCAGCAGCAAAAGCAGCATGTACATCAACCCTTTTTCGTCCCGCTTGGCTCTCCAGCACCTGTACAGGGACAATCCACCCAACGGTGGCAAACAAAGGCAACGGTCAGCATTCAGCTGACCAAATTATAACGACTCTACCCCTTTCTCGGGTCAACGGTAATCTTCCCTGCAGGCATAGCATATCACAAACATGTATATCATATATCTCATATAATGTGCTTTCACGCACACATGCCATCACAACCGTCAGTCACCCGGCCCGACAGTCCGAGCACTCAGGGCACATTCTTGGTGTACTGGCAAACAAGTTGCCCACCACCGTATCAGGGTCACAGCCCAACGACAACTCACTTGAGCATTTACTCCATGGCATGCAGCTGGAGTTTTATAGTCTTAGTGAACCGGGACTGGCCCGTAGCCCCCATTGTATCACGGCGCATAGGCTTAAGACTCTTGCTATGCGCTCCAACAGACCGCACTTTCTGGTCTCACGTCGGACGGACATAACGCAGGTCGGATCCTTCACCCCATGTTGCTCAAATCGCCTTGCCATCACCGAGTACGGCGTACTCGCTGCTAAATAAAGGCGTGGGTAGGTCTCACTGATCCTGTTCTGGCATTCAAGCCCGGGCATAACTCTTACACCCATTCATCTCACAACATTAGCGGGTCTTTCCTGGGCACACCAGTAATTCATGCTACTCTCTTCGCAGGTGGACACCGCAAATAGCACAAATGTCAGGGGTCTTTCCTGGCTAGCACGCCAGTACTTCCTGTTACTCTCTTCACAGGTGGACTCCCTATGAACATTAAGCATTACAAAAGGGTATTTTTGGAATTCCAATCATGTACTTCCTGCTACTTCCTTTCACAGGTCGAACCCAACAGCACAAGCATTCTACGGGTATTTTCCTGGACTACCACTCTAGTACTTACTGCTACTTCCTTTCACAGGTCCAACCCGTCGACTCCTAAACTACGCGTTTATCACGGAGTCTTCTCCGGTTCATATGCAACATCACCAATCCAGACCAACCTGTCCAGATGGTCTTCATACAGCATGCATATTCCGTACTTAATTTCCGAATCTATATGCCAACAAAGGGGATTCCATGAATCAACCCAAAAGACTCCCAACATCAGCCACCCTTTGTTGGGGGAATCATGCATATGCCAAAAGGAAGCCTTCACATGGCTAAGAAGAAAGGTCATTACCCTTGAAGGCCGTTTCGGTGCCATGAACTCCTAGCTGGTTCGAAAGAACCGCAAAAGCTTTTCCTCCGCAACGATGGCCTCGAATCTCAGCTTGACACTCTCAAGCTCCACCAGAGATCGCGCAAGAAAGAGGTGCGTGAGAGAGCGCGCAAGGACGAGGCATGCACGGGAGCGCACAAGGAAGAGGCATGCACGAGATCATGCAAGGAAGAGAAGCTGTGGAAAGAGAAAATCCATCGGAGGATTTTTCGACCAAGCAGATCGTGAAAATGAAAGGGAATAAGGTCTATATATAGATTTTAGGATGGGCGAACCTATATATTCACCAGTAACTATCAGACGGATGAATAGAATCGCCCGAAATAGAGCACACAAATTACTGATTTTGAAAAAAATGACGAGACCGCCTGTAACACCACAAGTTTTCTAGCTGAAAATAACTAAATAAATTTGTCGAGTGGTCATGTGAATTCGTCGAGTGATCACATAAATTCGTCGAATGATCATGTGAATTCGTCGAGTGGTCACATGAACTCGTCGAGTGGTTAAGAGAACTCGTCGAGTGGTTAAGAAAAATCATCGAGTAGTCATGTGTATTCGTCAAATGATCAAGTTGGATTTGTCGAGTGATCAAGGCGGATTTGTCGAGTGATCAAGGTGAATTTGTCAAGTGATCAAGGTAAATTTGTCGAGTGATCAAGTACGATTCGTCGAATGGTTTGAACGATTCGCCGAATGGTCGGAACGATTTGTCTAGACGTCGGGACGATTCGTCAAGAGGTCTGGAGGAATTTGTCGAATAGTCGAGATGAACACGTGTCTTCTTGCTTTTAATCGGCTGTTACAGTGGTTCTTGCCTATAAAATAAAATATATGGTTGATCTTGGTTGTCCATTCCAATTATGTTAGATCCTACGGCTATGGTTTCATCCTGTCTTGTATTATAACAAGGATCGTTAAGTGGCTCGTACATTTTGTCCTGTCGTCTTTTCTCTCTGCCCGAGTCGAAGGAAAAACTTCATCGTTCTCTCTCTCTCTCTGTCTGAGCGGAAGGAGGAAGAGGTAGTGAAACTCTGTACAAGCTTTCCGGCGAGTTCAAGACGGAGCAAACGTGCACCGCCTGGGAGGGAGAACTGAACTGGAGCCCTCTCTCGATCTCACTCTCGATCGGGAAGGTCAGTCGCAAATCGTAGATGGTGTTGTGACTCTCTTGGGGTTATGGTGCGACATCGTCGGTTTCTTACCGATCTGGTGTAGGGTTCTCCCTACTTGGGCGACTCTTGCCAATCAAGTTATGATTGTATCTAGAGTTCAGTTAGACATTGCAGCCAAAGTGGTCGATTTGGAGCTCAAATTTGGCATGTGGAAACCGGATCCGTGCGTGGACAGTCACTATGAAAGCCTTTGTGATCGAGCCAGGGTTCTGAAACGCGCGCCAAGGGTAAGGATTCTCCTCTTGGACAAGTGAAGTCTTTTTTTAGCATGATTGCATGAAAGTCTCCACCGATTGATGGAGAAAAGGTGCCTTCCATCGGGTTGATAAGTATTATCCCCTAATATGTTTTGCTTATAGTATCTGGAAGCGTGAGTATAGATTAGACATGCTGTGTGAAGCCCATATGGACAAGTTTGTCTAGATTGGTGATGATTTGTTTGTGTTGCTTGTCGGAGAAAACTTCGTGGAAATTGAATGGTTTCGGAGTTGGTTGGCAATGGCTTCGAGGGAGCTTTTGTTGTGATTGTGAAGCCCGTGTCCGGGGACACAAGGGCTACCTTGTTGAGCTGTGTGCCAGAGTGTCCAGCCTTGTTGGTCGTGAGTACCAGCCGTAGAACGGAACGTTGGTTATGATTTACGGGAAAGGGGAGGCTGACCCGCGTCGTTGTCGTTAATTGACACGATTATCTGAACAACGAGAAATAGCTGAACTGTATCCGCACTATGTCTCCTAGCTAAACATACCTAAAGTACCTGGCAGTTGTCGTTGGCATATGAGAGAGTCGTGACTGTATACCAGGCTAGTAATGCTCAGGTAAGACCGTCTAGTTTGGGTGCTAATGCACCAGTGATTGCCTGTGATGGCAAAAGGTGAGACCCTGGGTAATCTGGTACACCGTTAATGTGTCATGAGTGCATGAGACATTTGACTGGTCGTGTCATTATTTTTGATATTTGGTGCTTAAGTTACACATTCATGTTATATTTTGATCATGTTGATTGCTTGTAGGGAAGGAGTGCTATCACCCTGAGTAAGGGGGTGCAGTCGTTATAATTTGGTCAGCTAATGTTGATCGTTGCTTTGTTTGTCACTGTTTGGTAGAATGCTTTTGTGCAGGTGCTGTAGAGCCAAATAAAAAGTAGCGGGTTGAAGCCCTATTTGCTGAGTCGGCCCTCGAAGGCCCGTGTGTTTAAGTTTAACATTTTCATGTATTGCTGGCCTGCGTACCGATGTATAAAAATCATTTTTCTTGTAAACATGAACATGGTTATGTAAGGTCTTAAGATCAAACTATTTATGTGAATTTCATTCTTGTGGTTTTGTAGTGGACATTCCTGGATGGGTGATTCTTAACTGCTTATTCTTTCGCTAGAATGCAACTCTGTGTTAGGATGCGCTATTAATTAGGTTTGAATTATAGTTTCATTAAGTGATTCTTTCGTTTGTATGTTTAATATGGCGTGTGACCCCGACCGAACCTTTTGTTATATTACTCATGACGGATGTGGGTGTTACACTGCCCCCGGGTAGTTATGGGCTCATTGGAAAAGCAACCGCCCCTCCCGCAATGGGAGGGGAGACCGACGAGGCCGGCCGCCGGGGAGACGATCCCCCGGACGAGGTCGAGCGACAATGGAGGCAGGACGGGCGACAAAAATTACCGCACATCCTGGGCGGCAGCGAAGCCGCCCCGAAAGGGGCGGCACCAGAACGGGTGGCAAAAATTGTCGCCCGTCTAGGGAGACAACAAACAATAGGATGGGTGCTAAAATTGTTTCCCGTCCAGGGCGGTAATAAACAACAGGATGGAAGACAAAAATTGCCCACCGTCCTGGTCGGGCGACAAAATTGTCGCTCGTCCTTATCGGGAAAGAAGTCGCCCCAAAGGGGGCGGTGCCTGGACAGGTGGCCGAAATTCCGCCGTCCAGGGCGTCAAAATAATTAGGATGACGGCAAAATAGCCGCGCGTTCTGCTCGGGAGAGTAGGGGGCGACGCCTGGACAGGCGACAAAAATGCCGCCCATCCTGGCCGGAAGAGAAACTGACTCAAAGAGGGCGGCACTTGGATGGGCGGCAGAAATTATCTCCTGTCTAGGGCGGCAAAAAAGGGTAGGATGGGCGGTAGAAATTGTCTCTCGTCCTGATCGAAAGGAAAGCCTTCCCTGACGGGGGAGGCGGGAGGATGGGAGGCCGCCCGACTGCGAGGCGGTGGCGGATGTCGTGCGGTGGTCTCGGGCACGCCGGGTGGCAAGGGGCCGGCCGGGCCATGCGACAGAGACGACGACGGCGGCGATTACCGCGGAGGTTACGCCTCAAGCAATTACACCGTTAATGGGAGTTATACAGATACCCGCATCCCGCGCATGGGGTGTGACTAGCACTTCTAAGGTGGACCCATCCACTGTGAATCTTGTCTTAGTTTATAAACAAATTCATCATAATCTTAATCCTGTTCAATTCCCTCCCAGTAAGGTAGAGGTTGGAATTGTTATTATGTTAAGGCTCATGAGGGAGGAGTACTTTGAAATTTCAGGCAATCGTGATAGTGTGTCAGCAGCGTGATTAGGTTTTTCAGATTTATATTTTATGATAAAGTCATACCCTGAAAGTTTAGAGAGAAATGTTTGTTGTTTTTGTGTTTATATATCTTTGGTTAGCAAACAAGTAGTGCAAACTCTAATGATCTGTTAGGCTTCATTTGGGTGGGGGACTTAATTCACCGGTCAAGCGGTTACGACCACATGAACGGTTCATGCGGTCGTAACCGCTTGACCGATGAAAATAAGTTCCCCCCAAATAGAGCCCTAGTAAATATTATCATCATTTGGTCACTATCACCATTACAACAAACAATTCTCTTATATAGGTAGTTTTTTGTATTAATGATGAGAACTATTTATTGAAATAGGACATGGTTTATTTTGTTGCATAAGTACATCCCCAGTCGTATCTGATGCGTGTTTCTATTACAAAGAGTTCTTCGAAGTCTAGTAGAGCTAAAATAGGATAGAAAATCAATTTTTATTTGAGGTTTTTAAAGGCAACCGGAGACTTATTTTTTCACAGGAAATAATTTTTTTTTAACAATTCGGCAAGTGGAAAAGCAATATTTGTATAATCTTTTATAAATTTCCTATAATAACCAGCTAACTGTAAGAACGATCTTATTTTCTTTTGATTTTTCGGTACTGGAAACGGATCAATGGATTCAATATTACTCTTATTAGGGAGTGTTGTGGACAAACTCGACGTCCCGGTCGGACCAGAATTCTTGGACCGTCTTAGCTCTCGGAACGATCGAGCGCGCACACAGTCAATGAAAATTGAAAGTTGACAAGGTAATCTTTTGACGTGGAAAACCCCGAAAAGATGTGAAAAACCACGTGGCCGGATCTGTGCCGACCAAACATCCACTAGATCTGAGTGCTGTTACAGGGATTTTTCAAGAACTCGAGGGTGACATGTCGTCTCTCGTTACAATTATTGGAGAGAGAGAGAGATCCTGGAGGGTGACAGACCACCACTCACAAAGCTAATTACTTCTTTGAGTGTTGCGGGAGCGATGCGCTTGTTGTATTCTGGAGTCTTCTAATAATTCCTGGAGGCGAGAGTAGCTTGTTGCACACGTTCTGATGTCTGGAGCTTTGAGTCTCGGAGACGCGCTTAGCGCGCCTTACCCTCTACTTCTTGTCTCTAATTGTCTTTTGAAGAAGTGTCGTTTGGTTATCTTATCGGTAGATGGAGCGCTTGTTCTTGAGCGCGTAGGGCGCTTGCTGGGCTCTTGCTAGAGAAAAGCGTGCGGGGCACTTGTAGGAGGAGAGCATGCATGGCTCTTGCTGGTGGAGAGCACGTTGGTCGCTTGTTGGAGAATAGCGCGTGGAGCGCTGGGGGAAGAGCCCCGTGCAAGGGAGCAACTTGTGTGATAACGCGCGGGAGCGTGCAGGGGAGAGCTGGGCGTGATAACGTGCAAGGAGGCAGCGCGCGCGGGAGCGCGCAAGGCGGCGGCGCGCGCGGGAGCGCGCAGGAGTGTGCAAGGGAGAAATGTGTGCGGGATCGCGCAAGGAGGCGGCGTGCGCGGGAGCGCGCAAGGGAGAAATGCGCGCGAGAACGCGCAAGAAGGCGGCCACGCGGGATCACACGATCTGGCGGCGCCCGCGGGAGCGCGCAAGGACTAAGCGCGCTGGGGAGCGCGTAAGGAGACGACGGGGGAGAGAGAAATTCTGGGCGGAGAAGATGAAGATCCTCGAAGACGAAAGAGGTCTTCAAAGAATGCTTGAAGATCCTCGAAGGGGGAGAAGGAGATGAAGAAGATGGAGGAAGGAGAGAGAGGGAACCCGTAGGAGGATTTTTCCAAGAAGGAGATAATGAATAAAAAGGGGAAAGGGGGGTCCTATTTATAGGCTTCATGGATGGTTATGAAGGTCATGCGGTTATTCGCAGCCCATAACCACCATGAGTGTAAGACCTCATTTTTTTGCAACAATCACCGGGGTCTTAGGCCCAGAACCGCCGTTTGCGGTGACACCTTCGCACCCGGAAAGGTCATCACTACAAAACGCCGATCCTGCCGGCCAAATCGATCACCATCGACAGAATGTATAATGAGTGAAAGTGTAAGCATTCAAGTTCACAATAGTATAAAGGAGGAAATCACATGACAAATAAATAGTCCACACCAGAAAGTGAATACGGGCTTAAGCCGGTACATGATGAAAGATATGGTACCTAAACACCTAGAGGGGGGGTGAATAGGTGACCTAATCCTTTTCTAACTTTATTGGCAGCAATTAGTTATATCACAGCAAACTAACTAGTTTTGCACAGCAAACAGCAATAACAAAACATACACAGCACAATCACAGCACAACACACAGTGTTTTATAGTGGTTCCCCTAGATATGGGTACATCCACTTTCCCCCTTTGCCTATCTAGCAGTGTACTAGATTCGGCCAAACTCCTACACTGTCTCAGAACCAAATTTGGTTCCTACCTCAGGCCCAAAGCCTTACAACTCAGCTTTATCCCAAAGCCTACACTCAGCCAATCAAGGCCAACACTCAGCCAATCCAAGGCCTACACTCAGCCAACAAGGCCTACACTCAGAGATCACAATCTCCTACACTCAGGCTAACAAGCCCTACCCTCAGCCTTTATAATTATAGGCTTACAAATCACTCAGATCCAATGGATCCTACAAGTTAAAAATGTAATACAAGTAATAACTCTACAACTCAGAATTAAAGGAGGGGAGTTGAGAGATTCTTGATGAGTTCTTGGAAGAACTCAGCTGGATTCACCCTGACTTAGCTTTCTTCAAAGCTTCTTGAGTAGAACTGAATAAGGCTGAATCCTCTGCAGTTGTTCCTTGACCTCTGCCACTTAAGATCCAGACTGAATCTGAATCCTTCTTCTCAGCCTAGTTCCAAGGGCTGATTTCTTGGATGGAGCCCTCTCTCTCCAACTTCTTAGATCTGCACTTGGACTGCAAGATCTTCTTGTGTTGATACTCAGTATATCACTTTTCTGATTATTATCTGTTCCACTTGTTAATCACTTGATCAACTCTTTCAACAACCTCACAACAACTTTTCTGTAAACTGTGGATGCCTATTTATAGGCCTTATTCATGGTAACCGGCTGGTCTGGTTCATAACTGACTTCTGACATCTCTGACAGTTGCTGTAGACCGGCTGGATCGGCAGCTGTCATGTCAACCAGTCACTTCTTGAAAATCTCTAACAGTCAGTAAGTGTCGAGACTTTCTGTCTTTAAGTGTCGACACTTATAGTCCAAGTGTCGACACATGTTGTGTAAGTGTCGACACATGTCTACAAGGTGTCGACACAATTCTTTGTATGTCTCGACACAGATTCTTCTGCATGTGTCGACACTGAAATTGAGTGTCGACACAAGTACTTGTTCTTCTAGCTTTAGCTGAATTCTTTTATGTGTCGACACATCTCCTTTGTGGCGACACATCTTCTTGTGTTGAATCTGTCAAGTGTCGACACTGCTTCTTGGTGTCGACACATAGTCTTCTATGTTGAATCTTGCTGAGTGTCGACACAGCTCCTTGTGTCGACACACCTTCTTGTTGTTGAGACTTCAGCTGAGTGTCGACACATTCTCATAGTGTCGACACTTGTACTTAGAATAATTTGTTGTTCTTTCTGTTCTTTGCTAAGTGTCGACACAGCTCCTTGTGTCGACACTTTCTTCAAATGTTGAGTCTTTAGCTGTGTGTCGACACATTGTTCTGGGTGTCGACACATACTTCAAATGTTGACTCTTCTGTTGAGTGTCGACACATTGTGTTGAGTGTCGACACATTCTTCAAGTGCTGACTCTTCTGCTTAGTGTCGACACATTGTGTTGAGTGTAGACACTTGTACTTAGACTCTGCAGACTTTTGCTGAGTGTCGACACAGCTCCAAGTGTCGACACTTTCTGGTGTAGACACAGCTTCACTGAGTGTCGACACAGCTCCTTGTGTCGACACTTTCTGTCTGCACTTTTCTTCACTGAGTGTCGACACAGCTCCAAGTGTCGACACTTTCTGTATGGTGTCGACTCTGCATCCCAGGTGTCGACACAATGACTCCAAGTGTCGACACTGCTTGTCTGGGTGTCGACACAAGCTTTCTCAAGTGTCGACACATTCCCTCTAGGTGTCGACACATGGACTTAGAAACTTTTTGCTTCAGTCCAGTACTTTCTTAACCTGCACAAGTAACTCAAACATACATCAAATACATTATGATGTATATCATTGAGTTGGGTGAGGCTTCTTCAAATCAGGTACATTTGACCAATGTACCCAACAATCTCCCCCTATTTGGAGAAGTCATAACCCTTAGTCAATGATATACACCATTCATAATTAAAATTACAAAATGATGTAAAGCAGATTATAATCAGCAGGGTAAACATAAACATGTAATATTTCACACATGTATACACATTCAACATTGCATAACAAATAAGAAATAGATACTTCTCAGAACAACCATGAAATATATTTATCATATATTGTTCTAACATTTTTAATACACCTTTAATGGTTTACAAAAATGTTTTACATTCAACAGATTTCAACAAGCTTCAAGTTTAATTCCTAATCTATTTCTGATCAGGTTCTTTGATAACTATTCCCTTTCCAGATTGGACTTGAGCGTTAACAGTAGCTTCAGCAGTTACAGCATCAGCAGGCTTCTTGCCTTTTAAGTCCTTCTTCTTCAGCTCTTCTGCTTTGATTTTCTGCCTCTCAAAATAATGATATGGCTTAGGGAAGTACTTGCTAGGCTCCACTGCAGTAAGAGGTAGCTTTCCCATCTTAGCCTTCCTTCTATATTGAACAATGGCCTCTTGTCTGATTTCATGTTTCCTTCATTCTGCTTCAGAGAACCACTTGTTCCTTTCATGAGCATTGTCCTTGGCAGCTTTCCAGGCAGTTAGAATTATATTCCTTGAGGTAGGGCTCCACTGTTCAAAATCTGGCTTTTGTTCTGCTAGTTCCCTGAACCTCTTCTTTGACAGCCTTGTCGCTTCTTCTTTTTCTAATGCCTCTTGCATAGCAGCAGAAATAGGTTGAACAACCTTTTCAATATGAACATTTGCCTTGCCCTCAGTTGGGCTATATATTGTGCTGACATCTTCTTGAACCATGTCAAAATCTGGAGGTGGATATATCACTTGAGCTACTTCTTGTTGCTCACCTCCAAAATATGCAGTTTGTATTCCTGATTCAGCCACATTATCATCATCACAAAGTGGAGGATAGCCCAGTGTAGCTCTGATGGAGTTAGATATCCATTTGGCATGGTCAGAGCTAGCTTTGACTAGTACCATCTCCCCCTTTATGACTTCTTTGGCCATATGGTCTCTGACATCATCCTTTTGAAACCTTATCTGACTGTCCAAGTATCTGATTCCCTCTTTAAAGTAAGGTCTGAGCTTAGTGAGCTGTTCAGAGATGGCCTTCTGGGAATCTGTAATTGCAGTCTTGACAGCAGAAATCTCAGCTTGAAAGACCTTGTCAAAGTCAGCCTTAGCAGCAGTAGTAGATGTTGAAGGTTCAGCAGTCTTATTCTTCAACTCAGTGACTATAGCATTATGGGAGGTAGTCAAATTATCATGCATTCTTAACTGATTCTCCAGCACATATCCTTGCTTTAATGCTATATCATCTACCTGAGCCTTGATCTTCTCCTGGTGAGTTGCCAAATAGACCACTGCATTCCCACCCTTGTGGAAGCAGTCAGTCATTTCCTTCTTGTTCAGATTCATCTCAAATCTTAAAGATTTGATATCTTGTGCAAGATCAAACTGTAGGGACTTGTGCCCTTCATCCACATAAGCCTCTATTGCCTTTCTTTGCACATCCAACTTGATCTGCATGGCAATCATTAAAGCACTATAATCAACTGTTGGAGCTTGTTGAACTATAGGCTGTGGGGCAATGGATTGCAAGGCTTTCTTGTAACTCTGACTTCTTCTTTTAAAAACATAGAGTTTCTTCTTCTTGGCCCTAGCACTCTCCTCATCCTCAGAGGCAGAAGTGCTGGCAATATCAACCCTGTCCTTAGGGCTTGGAGGTTTGTCAGCTTGCACAGCAGTGGCCTTCTCAGGTTCTTGCCTAATAGGCTCTTCCAGAACTTCCATGTGCTTCCCCTCAGCAGCAGTACTCTTATCTTCAGCAGCAGCATCCTTATCCATATCAAAATCTTCTTGATCTAGATTTAGGAATAAATCCTCCATTGTATATTCAGGTGGAGATGGAGCTGGAGACAGTCTTTGCTCTTCAACCACTGATTCAGGTACCACTTCTTGTTCAGCAGATTTGTCTTCTAAAACAACATCTGGTACTTGACTGTTTAGCTGAGTTTGCTGATGGACATCAGACAAATCAGAATCTACTATAAAAAAATCTAAAGTGTTTAGTTCAGAGAGTACCTCTTGTATAATGGAGGTGGCTTGTTCACTCTCCAGTGTAGAGGGTTCTTCTACACCTGGAAGCTCCCCCTGACTGTGATCCCTATGGATGGGGCTAGCTGGAGGCAGCTCCCCTGGATCTCAGCAGGCTCTTGAGGAGCAGGAGTCTTTACTACTGTCTCTTCCTCTTGCTCATCAGGTGTGAACACCACCTGTTCTTCACTCTCAGAACTACTTGAGGACTCTTGTGCCTCAACAGTAGTTTTCCTTTTCTTCCTGGGAGGAGTGACTTTCTCTGTAACTGACTTCTCAGGGGTAGGCATGTCCTTTGACAACACCCTTTCCCATCTAGAAAAGATCCTTTGATCCATCTTCCTCATGTGATTGATCTTACTTCCAGCAGCAGAGCTCATTACCTCTGGGATGGTACCAGCTAGGTAGAGACTGATAATCCTGCCCAGGTTGGGCTTTTCAGACTTTCCTTTATTTTCTCATAAACTATCATAGACCAATCTGTTCTTAGGGTGAATATTATTCTGGTCATGACATTGAACATGGTGGCTGACACCCTGTCATGCCCTCCTGGCTTACTGAGGATAACCTTTCCCACAATCTCTGACATGAACTTTCCTTGGTTGTTCATGCCTTTCCTATTAAACACAGAACCTATCTTCAGTTTGGGATCAAGTCCACACCAACTAAAGCTTCCCTAATCTTGGAGGCAGTTACTTCTTCTTCATCTTGAGTCTTAGGTAGCTGGAGTACCTTCCTCAGACTTTTTGGTGAAATCTTGACCTTGGATCCATGAACTCTGGATTTGATTCTGTATCCAGATTCATCAACTGCAGCTCCAGTAAGGAATTCTAGCACTTCCTTCTTCCAAATCTTTGTTGGTTCTGAAACCAAGTATTCTAGTCCAGAATTGGCGACTAGGGTTATCACCGATTTGATTTCTTGATCTGCGTCGTCGAACGCGCCGCGCACCAGCTCATAGCCCTCGTTCACGTTCTCCTCAAGCTTAGGAGCCATTAGGGTTTGGAGAATTTGTCTTTAGAAAAGAGAGGTGTCGACACAGGAGTTATTGTCTCGAAACTTTGAAAGCGTGTCGACAAATAAAGACAGAACCCTATTTATACCTTTCTGATTTTGAAGATGAACAGGCGGGACAGCTAGCTAAACATGTGTCGACACTGGCAATAAGTGTCGACACTGACTTATAATGTCTCGACACACATGTGTCGACACAAGTTTAGTCAACAGATATTATGTGTCGACACTTGGTTATGTGTCGACACAACATAACTCGATACATCGTCGAGACTTTACTTAGAAAATTCTGAGTAAAACATAAGTGTCGACATCATATTGGATGTGTCGACACCTACTTGACATGTGTCGACACTATCATTCTGAAGTGTCGACACCACATTCCTAGATGTGTCGACACGTTTTTCCTGAAGTGTCGACACCACTATTCTGTGTCGACATAGACTTGTCTATGTGTCGACACCTTTTTACTTAGCCAATTTCTATTCTGTAAACTTAGTCTAAGTTTATCATACCTAGTTCAATTTGAATCTATTGAACTTAGCTTCTTCTAGTGGCTTAGTAAACATATCAGCTACTTGTTCATCTGTTTTAACATATTCAACTGAAATATCTTCTCTTTCTACATGTTCTCTAAGAAAGTGATATTTAATCTCAATATGTTTTGTTCTACTATGAGATACAGGGTTATTAGCTATTGAAATAGCACTTGTAGAATCACAGTAAAGTGGAGTTTTACTTACCTGAAATCCATAGTCCTCTAGCTGATGTTGAATCCACAGAAGTTGAGCACAGCAACTTGCTGCAGCCACATATTCTAACTCAGCTGTGGAGATAGCCACACTAGTCTGCTTTTTGCTGCTCCATGAAATTAGTCTTCCACCTAGGAATTGACAGGTTCCAGTAGTGCTCTTTCTATCCTCTTTGCATCCTGCAAAGTCTGCATCTGAATAACCTGTTAGATCAAAGTCTCCATTCCTAGGGTACCAGAGGCCTAGATAGGGAGTGCCCTTTAGATATCTCAAAATTCTCTTGACAGCAGTCAAGTGAGACTCTTTAGGGCAGGCTTGATACCTTGCACAAACACATGTAGCATACATGATGTCTGGTCTACTAGCAGTCAAGTATAATAGGGAGCCAACTATCCCTCTATACAAGGTTTCATCTACAGGTTTCCCTGCATCATCCTTGCTAAGAGACATACTTGACCCCATAGGAGTCTTCATGGTACTGGATGAATCCATACCATACTTCCTTATGAGTTCTAGGGTGAACTTTGACTGACAAATGGACAAACCACTCTCAGTCTGTTTAACTTGGAGACCCAAGAAAAACTTCAGCTCTCTCATACTACTCATTTCAAACTGACCTTGCATAAGTTTTGCAAACTTTTTGCAAAGGCTGCTTTCAGTAGACCCAAATATAATGTCATCTACATATATTTGGACTAGTATGACTTTGCCTCTAGATTCCCTAAGGAATAGAGTCTTATCTATTTTCCCCCTTGAGAATTTGTTCTCAATGAGGAAACTAGATAGGGTTTCATACCAAGCCCTAGGAGCTTGCTTTAACCCATATAAAGCTTTCCTAAGTCTATAGACATAATGAGGTAGAGTTGGATCAACAAAACATGAAGGCTGCTCCACATAGACTTCTTCTTTCAAATTACCATTTAGGAATGCTGACTTGACATCCATTTGGTATACCTTGAATCCTTGATAGGTTGCATAGGCCAAGAACATTCTTATGGCTTCCAGTCTAGCTACTGGAGCAAAGGTTTGATCAAAATCAATACCTTCTTCTTGCCTATATCCTTTAGCAACCAGTCTAGCTTTATTCTTAATGATGACACCTTGTTCATCCATCTTATTCCTGTAGATCCACTTAACTCCTATTACATTGTGGTCTTTAGGTTTAGGAACCAATTCCCAGACCTTGCACCTCTTGAACTGATTAAGCTCTTCTTGCATTGCTTCAGTCCATTGTGGATCTTGTATTGCTTCTTCAAATCTTTTAGGTTCAACTTGAGACAAAAAGCTGGAATAGATTGCAGCATTCATATTTCTACTCCTGGTTTGTACTCCTTGTCTTAGATCTCCAATAATCAGCTCTACTGGATGATCTCTAAGATGCCTGTGGACTGGAGGCATCCTCACTTCAGGTTGAACCACTTCAGCATCTGCATCATGCTGTATTCCTTGGATTTCTTCAGCAATTGGCACATGTAGTTCTCCCCCTGGACAACAGCTACTCTCCTCAACTTGCTGTCTTGCAGCAGGCACCTCTTCTATAGTCAGCTTGTCCATTGTCTTTGTCAAACCTGTGGGGCTGCATACATTGCTAGACAACTCATTATTAATAAGTTTAGTCTCATCAAAAACTACATGCACTGATTCTTCTACAACTTGTGAAGTCAAGTTGTAGACTCTATAAGCCTTACTATTATTGCTGTACCCAACAAAAATTCCCTCTTGGGACTTGCCAGCAAACTTAGTTATGTAAGACTTCCCATTGTTAAGTATGTAGCATTTACAACCAAAGATCCTAAAATAGGATAGGTTTGGTTTCCTGCCTTTCACTAACTTCATAGGGGGTCTTGTTTAGCCCTTTAGTGATGGTAGCCCTATTTAT
Source organism: Platanthera guangdongensis (assembly GCA_039583875.1). Lineage (NCBI taxonomy): Eukaryota > Viridiplantae > Streptophyta > Magnoliopsida > Asparagales > Orchidaceae > Platanthera > Platanthera guangdongensis. Next base: position 4,418,938 of record CM077149.1, on the reverse strand, counting down.
AACATGGCATGCAGTGTTAACTGCTTCAGCCCAGAAATACTCAGGCAGTGATGTATCACTTAGTAGGGTTCTACCAGCTTCTATCAAGGTCCTATTTTTCCTCTCAGCAATGCCATTTTGCTGAGGTGTTCTAGGTGAAGAGAATTCTTGAAATATCCCAAAGTCTTCACATAGTTTTGTCATGCTTTCAGATTGAAACTCAGTACCATGGTCACTTCTAATTTTGACCACAGTACTATTAAGTTCATTCTGAATTTGCTTGACAAAACTGTAGAAGACACTAGGTGTTTCAGATTTCTGTCTTAAGAAGAACACCCAGGAAAACCTTGAGTAGTCATCTACAACTACAAGGGTATAGACCTTCCTACCTAAGCTGTGAACTGGCATTGGACCAAAGAGATCCAAATGCAAGAGGTACAAACACCTCACAGCATCTTTGTTATCTATGCTTCTAAAAGTGGATTTAGTCTGCTTGCCTTTTGACAAGCTGAGCAAATGCCATCTTTAACACACTTAACTTGAGGACATTCCTCACTAACTCTTTACTAAAGAGTTTGCTAATTGTCTTGTAGTTAAGATGGGCCAGCCTCTTGTGCCATTTAACACAATGAGAGACTGTCTCATCAGCTACAAGACAAACTGGAGAACCATTGTTCTCAATCATAATGTCTAGGCAGTAGACATTTCTCTTCCTATAACCTGTCAAGATGATCTCTTGATCACTTGACCTCTTGATATGACAACCATTTTTAACAAATGAGATGTCATACCCTACATCACTTAACTGACTTATACTTATTAGGTTGTGTTTAAACCCTTTAACATAAGCCACTTGAGTAATGGTAACAAGGTTTGAAGAAATGTTACCAAACCCTTTGATGATTCCTTTTTCAGAACCACCAAAGGTCACTTTAGGACCATTTTTGATTGGAATGTAGTCCTTCAGTAGTCCCCTAGTTCCAGTCATATGTCTGGAACATCCACTGTCCAAGTACCATGTAGGGGTATGGCCACTTGGACTCACCTGCAAAACAGATTAATGGACCTTAGAACCCAAAGCAATCTTGGGTCCTTGGTACTTGTTAGTCTGTAACTTGACAAAGCTACCTACTGGCTTTCCACCAGGTAGCTTGCTACTCACCTTGGCACTGGCATTGTGCCAACAGTCCACTGCAAAGTGGCCAACCTTGCCACAGCACCAGCATTCAAACTTGTTGTACCTTTGCTTAGGTACAACCTTGGCTGTTTTATCTACAGCAGACCTGTTGAATGTTGGGGCTTTGCCCTTGGACTTAAACTTGGACTGCTCAGTCCCTGCAGGTCTAACAAAGCCCAGTCCAGCCTTGCCTTTATGATGAACAAATTCATCAATTAAAGGTAGCACTGATTTAGGTCTTGAAAACCTAGCAACAAGCTCTCTTTCTTTCTGAAGATTGATCTCAGTCTCTTAATTTGATCATTCTTATAGGTGATAGTTCCCATCTGAATCACAGTAATGTGTTTCAGCCTAGGCTACCTCATTCAGTTTTTGATCAAATTGTTTCTCAAAATCTGTTGCAACAGCCTTGAGATCTGCAATCTCCTTTGCCTGACTTTTGGCTAGGGTCTTGCATTTCTTGTAGGCTTGCAACAGCACCTTATATTCATCTATAAGCTGATGAATATCTTCCTCAGACTCAGATACATTCTCATCACTTGATGAAGAAGAATCTGATTCTGAACTAGAACAAGAATCTGAATTTAAACTTGAACTTTGTACCTGACTGGGTCCTGGCTGCTCCAGGATTTTGGCACTGTCTGTCAAACCCATTAGTCCTTGGCAATGACTGTCTTCTTGTTCATAAATTGACTCCAAGATCTGCATGAATTCTTCCTCTTCTTCTTCAGCAAATAGCCATATGTAGGCTTCAGCATCAGACTCAGATTCTGAAGAAGAAATGTCTGATAGAGTCTTCTCTTTCTTAGCAACAAAGGACTTTTCCTTCTTGCCTTTGAAGTGAGTCTTTTTCCTGTCACTGGATTCCTTTCTCTTCTCTGGACAATCTGCAACAACATGTCCCTGTCTATTGCAGCAATAGCAGACTATCTTAGATCCAGTTGCCTTGCTTGACTTTGTCCTCTTCCTGTCTTTCTTTGAGGCTTTTTTCTCCTGATGAAAGACTTCCTTTCCCTTTGAAGAAGAAGGGTCTTGACCTCCACTGTTTCTTCTTCAAAAACTTCTGAAAGTGTCTAGTGAAGGCAGCAAAGTCTTCATCACTTTCACTGCTCTCACTCTTTGTGCTGACTGACTCATCAGACTCTGAATCAACTACCTCTGGAGGTGGAGTTGATGACGTATTCCTGCACTTTTTGGGAACTTCTGTCTTGAAAGCAACAGTTCTTTCTTTGTGCTCAGTCCTTGTTGATTTCTCCTCCTCTTTTCTCACTGTTAACTGCATCTCATATGACAATAACTTGTCAAACAGTGTAGGGGGGGAATTTCCCCCAACTTAGCCATTTCTCTTATGGCACAGATCTTGGTGTCCCAATCTTTGGTTAGGGACCTTAAGAACTTGTCATTTAGTTCATAGTTAGTGAACTCTCTTCCATAAGACATGAGTTCATTAACTATCCTGTAAAATTTCTTATAGCACTCAGTGATGCTATCACTCTTTCCTTGCCTAAAGCTCTCATACTCCTGATTTAGCAAGGACTTCCTATCTTGCCTAACTTCTTCAGAACCTTCCATATAGACAATGAGGGTATCCCACATTTCTTTTGCTGTTTTACAGTGAATTAAGTTCTGAAAAGTGGCATCATCAATGGCACTCACTATTATGTTCTGTGCCCTCTTGTCCATGGTGGCCAGGACAATTTCATCCTTAGTCATCTCAGAGAAATCCTTTGGAGTTCTCTGGTTTGCATCCAATACTGAAATCTTCATTGGCACATAAGGCCCTTCCTTAACTGTGATGTAGATTCTAGGGTCAGAGGCTTCCATAAATAACCTTACCCTCTCTTTCCAGATCCCAAAGATCTCCTTTCTGCATATGGGTAATTTCATGGAACCCAATTCCTTGTGATTCTCATAAGAACCCATGTTCTTGATTTTCTTGATTTTCTTGAAACTGTGTTGCCTTACACTGAATCTGCCAAACAGGATCTCCTCAGACTGTTAGTCCTTGTTTTGAGGAACCTCGCTCTGATACCACTTGAAAGATATGGTACCTAAACACCTAGAGGGGGGGTGAATAGGTGACCTAATCCTTTTCTAACTTTATTGGCAGCAATTAGTTATATCACAGCAAACTAACTAGTTTTGCACAGCAAACAGCAATAACAAAACATACACAGCACAATCACAGCACAGCACACAGTGTTTTATAGTAGTTCCCCTAGATATGGGTACATCCACTTTCCCCCTTCGCCTATCTAGCAGTGTACTAGATTCGGCCAAACTCCTGCACTGTCTCAGAACCAAATTTGGTTCCTACCTCAGGCCCAAAGCCTTACAACTCAGCTTTATCCCAAAGCCTACACTCAGCCAATCAAGGCCTACACTCATCCAATCCAAGGCCTACACTCAGTCAACAAGGCCTACACTCAGAGATCACAATCTCCTACACTCAGGCTAACAAGCCCTACCCTCAGCCTTTATAATTATAGGCTTACAAATCACTCAGATCCAATGGATCCTACAAGTTAAAAATGTAATACAAATAATAACTCTACAACTCAGAATTAAAGGAGGGGAGTTGAGAGATTCTTGATGAGTTCTTGGAAGAACTCAGCTGGATTCACCCTGACTTAGCTTTCTTCAAAGCTTCTTGAGTAGAACTGAATAAGGCTGAATCCTCTGCAGTTGTTCCTTGACCTCTGCCACTTAAGATCCAGACTGAATCTGAATCCTTCTTCTCAGCCTAGTTCCAAAGGCTGATTTCTTGGATGGAGCTCTCTCTCTCCAACTTCTTAGATCTGCACTTGGACTGCAAGATCTTCTTGTGTTGATACTCAGTATATCACTTTTCTGATTATTATCTGTTCCACTTGTTAATCACTTGATCAACTCTTTCAACAACCTCACAACAACTTTTCTGTAAACTGTGGATGCCTATTTATAGGCCTTCTTCATGGTAACCGGCTGGTCCGGTTCATAACTGACTTCTGACATCTCTGACAGTTGCTGTAGACCGGCTGGATCGGCAGCTGTCATGTCAACCAGTCACTTCTTGAAAATCTCTAACAGTCAGTAAGTGTCGAGACTTTCTGTCTTTAAGTGTCGACACTTATAGTCCAAGTGTCGACACATGTTGTGTAAGTGTCGACACATGTCTACAAGGTGTCGACACAATTCTTTGTATGTCTCGACACAGATTCTTCTGCATGTGTCGACACTGAAATTGAGTGTCGACACAAGTACTTGTTCTTCTAGCTTTAGCTGAATTCTTCTATGTGTCGACACATCTCCTTTGTGTCGACACATCTTCTTGTGTTGAATCTGTCAAGTGTCGACACTGCTTCTTGGTGTCGACACATAGTCCTCTATGTTGAATCTTGCTGAGTGTCGACACACCTTCTTGGTGTTGAGACTTCAGCTGAGTGTCGACACATTCCCATAGTGTCGACACTTGTACTTAGAATAATTTGTTGTTCTTTCTGTTCTTTGCTAAGTGTCGAGACAGCTCCTTGTGTCGACACTTTCTTCAAGTGTTGAGTCTTTAGCTGTGTGTCGACACATTGTTCTGGGTGTCGACACATACTTCAAATGTTGACTCTTCTGTTGAGTGTCGACACATTGTGTTGAGTGTCGACACATTCTTCAAGTGCTGACTCTTCTGCTTAGTGTCGACACATTGTGTTGAGTGTCGACATTTGTACTTATACTCTGCAGACTTTTGCTGAGTGTCGACACAGCTCCAAGTGTCGACACTTTCTGGTGTAGACACAGCTTCACTGAGTGTCGACACAGCTCCTTGTGTCGACACTTTCTGTCTGCACTTTTCTTCACTGAGTGTCGACACAGCTCCAAGTGTCGACACTTTCTGTCTGGTGTCGACTCTGCATCCCAGGTGTCGACACAATGACTCCAAGTGTCGACACTGCTTGTCTGGGTGTCGACACAAGCTTTCTCAAGTGTCGACACATTCCCTCTGGGTGTCGACACATGGACTTAGAAACTTTTTGCTTCAGTCCAGTACTTTCTTAACCTGCACAAGTAACTCAAACATACATCAAATACATTATGATGTATATCATTGAGTTGGGTGAGGCTTCTTCAAATCAGGTACATTTGACCAATGTACCCAACACATGATAACCTCACTATAATTCACTCATAAAAGTAAAACTACTAATACTCGGCTCCGCTCACGGATCCGGATGCATGTCCACCCGAGCTACACTGGCCCATCTCCATCTGCATCGTACCCTGCTGGTGTTTCGTCTCCTGCGGCTGTTCTCTGTCTCCCATCCGGAGCACCTAAAATATGGTGGTCAAACGACCGTCAGTCAAACTAGACTCAGTCAACAATCCCCACCCCTCTACCTGTGGCTCCTAGGCACCGGGCGGAAAGGAGTGAAAAGGAGGACCAAAAGCAGGGCGTAATCAAGCAGGTGACATCTACCCTAAGGAATAAAATAATAGGGTATGGCAAGGGTATCACAATAATCATGAGTAAACAAGTATGTAACAAAAGTAAACAGTAAGGAGTAACAAGTAAGTAAAAGCAATAAGAAGAGTAAGTAAGAGTAACGAGAAAAATAACCGTTGATTTATAGGGATTACCCCTATAGACCAAGGGGTCGTTTTGCGGGGCCTATCGTATAAAACGTCTCATACCATTTTATACGATAGGTGTCAGGGGTTAAATGCAATGATTATGCTATGACATACAAGTATGCTATGGTATGCACATGCAAGTGCAACTCACACACACGACTTTATGCGCACAGACTTTTAGTTCCCCTTGTTGGAGTTAGCTAAACTCTCAGGAGCCTCTCGTCGTGGCCAACGGAGACAGTGGGTTGGGCTTCTCCACTCCTAGACTGGTAATCACACTACCCCGTCTAGCCCCTCACGTACGTTTCCATACAATTCCTAGCAAACAAGCTAGTCTTCCCGAGTCAACGTACCGACGACGGTGTGATCGATCGTCCAATACCGAGGACCCACCACTGTTATGCACATGCAACCATGATAGTTGCATCTAATTATAGTACTGAGCCTCGAGCTCTTTAGACTATCAAGCCTACTAGTTCACCATATTCCCGAGCCCACAGCTCCCTGGACTAATCAAGTCTCCTTATTTTTTTTCCAAGTCCCCGATCATCCAGCTCCCCGGACTTCCAAATCAATACCGAGTCCATTTAACTCTACCAGTAAGCCCTTAGGCCACGGGCCTACGCTATCCTTTCACTACCAATTCATCTCCCTACGTGTAAAAGTGTGAGTGTGAGGTGAAACTATTATTAGAGTTTCCTTTGCCCAAATTACTCCTAAGGTTTACGTTAGCCCAGGACTGCCTAAGGTATTCCCCGTGAAGGGCTCTCGAAGGCACTAGGAACTATGATGGGATTACGTCCAAAGCTCCCTTTTCGCAAAGCACTTATTATTATTGATTTCTACCCTTGATCAGATCTCTCATTTATTTACTCAAACCAGCAACCTACTAAGGATTCAACTCTTCAAATTCATTACTCACTCTAGTTCAGTTTCCGCAGTTACTATATGCAGACCACCCTATACTATATGAGATGTATAAAGGAGGTACTCTGGTTTGTCTTCCAAATCTCCTATAAATTTTACCAGAGGTATATCATAACAAGTTTAGTCTAAAATCAGAGAATCATAATTTTTCTAATTAATTTGATATTTATTGAATTTTCCCAAATGTTTGGCCATGGGCAATTTTGAACATGAACTATATGATCTACTCAAGTAATGGCTACCCAAAACTTTTGATCACTAAATAACAGCGATATATTACTAGATACTAATTTTCATAATTTTTTAGAAAATATGTGACCCCTAATTAATTTATCCAAAATAATTCCCTTAATCGTACGTAAAGAAGGAAGTACCAAAATTATTCATCAGAAAATTATGTAAAAATTACAGAATCTTAATATTGTTCAGAAAAGATCATTGTACAAAACTCATAATTTTAGAAGCTTGCTAGACTCCAAAATAAATTAAATTAATTTTCATGGGAAACAACACTTAATGAAGCAACCCTTAGAACTTTTCTTCCAAAAATCCCATAAATATTCACAGAGCTTTAAAATATAATAAGGAGTCCCCTGGCTAACGTTCATCAATTTCCAGCAAGTAGTTCCTTCATAATAAATTTCTAAGCAAATATTACAAATTACTAAATCGTTAATGAAGTATCCAAAATAATAATCTTAAATTCATAACAAAAATCTCCAGAGCTTTTACAAACTTTAAGCACCACTCATCCCAAATTTCAAGTGATTTTAAAGTGATTTGATAGCCTAATACTCCAAATTAAGTTTGGTGCCCTAAACTAGGGTTAGGGTTTTGAGGGGGTTTAAGACTTCCAAATTCCCTAAAATGTTAACCAGAGGACTATACTAACCCTATGGTCCTCTCCACCAATTTTCAAGTCATTCCAAGGTCATTTGACCCCATGACCTTCAAACCCTAAAAATCCCCATCAAGGGACCTTCCCTAGGGTTCTAGGGTTACCCTGCTCTTAACCACCCCAAATTCTATTGGAGGGTGTTACATGCCATATAAAGTCAGTGGACAAAATATCAGCCTCGATTGAGGTGGTTTGACCACTCAAAACTCAAAGGGAGTGTTTTGACCTAATTAATCATATAAGGGTCAAACTAGGGTTGGATAAAACCTAATCAAAACATCTCCAAAGGAGATGAAATTTTTACCAGAGCCCTAACATGCTCTCTAAGACCACCCACCCAAATCTGGGGGGATTTTGAGGTGTTTATGGCACCTAATTAATTTATACTTGGTTTATTAAACTTTTCTAAAAACTATAGGAAACTTTTTTCCAGAAATTCTGATTTTTGGATATGTCCTACATATAGTTAAGAATAGTCCATCTCCCAAATTTCAAATCATTTGGATGTCTGGTTTTGAGTAGGCATTTAATTTAAGCTCTGGACAGCCCTAGGGATATACCTCACCAAAATGAGTGTTGTGGTCTAACCAGGACTCCAAATTGAGTGATATTAATTTTAAATTACACTAGATATCAAGGGTTACATTTCCTATGTTGACCACTTTTTTTGTAGAGGGGTCTAAGTATTTTTAAAAATTAAAATCATCTATTGTTAATAATTTCCAGGAAATCAATTAATAATATTAAAATATTTGATCAAAACGGACGGCATCCGCTCATCCTCAACCTCCATCCAAGGGCCAAGATTGGCCCGACCTAGAGCCTCTTCCAGCCGACTTTCCGGCCACCCCGACCATCTCCCTGGCCGGCCACCACCACCACCTCTATTGAGGTGGTGGCTAGCGTTTGGCGGCGACCATGCCGCCGGAGGCCGCGGTTTCCGGCGAACTCTCACCACCATTTTTCATGGAATTTCAAGGAAATTTTCTCTCCGATCCAGCTCGTTTGAGCCCGACTTCTCAACCTAAACAAGTCTAGATCTAGCATGCATAGAGAGGAGAAGGATTGGACCTTGCCGGCGGCCTGAAGTCGGGAAGATCGCCAGGAAGCCATTTCTGAAAGTTGTGTCGCTCGGCTTCTGCAACAGCAAGGTGGGGAGGCTCGGTTTCTTCGGGTAAGGATTGGGAAAGCCTCCTCTCAACTCACTGGTGGTGTTTAAAGCTTCAGATGGGGAGAGGAGGGGTTGGATCATTAATGTCCTTCCAAGCCATTAATAGCTAGGCTCGGCCATGGAGGAGGGGAGGCAGAACCAAGTCTGACGGCCAGGGGAAACGGCTGGAAACTTCTCCCCTTCCCTGGGAAATTTAATTCAGCCGTTAAATGTGGCTTTTGGCGAACCATTTCCTTCCCTCTCCTTCCTCATTTCTCTCTCCTCCTCACGGCGATTCTGCCCAGAACCGCCGTATCACACCTGGTGACACGGCTGTGACACGGGCGTGTATCATCCGACACGGGCGTGTCGGGTGGGCGTGTTCCCTTCTGTTCGGCGAAATGAGCTGAGCTCGATGAAATGAGCTCGACGATCGTCGGGCTGACGACACGCCTGGCGACACGGGCGTGTCGGGGGCATGTTACCCCCTGTTCTACGAAATGAACTCGACGATCGTCGAGATGAGCTCGACGATCGTCGGGCTGACGACATGCCTGGCGACACGGGCGTGTCGGGGGCGTGTTCCCCCCTGTTCTGCGAAATGAACTCGACGATCGTCGAGCTGGGCTCGATGAAATGAGCTCAACGATCGTCGGGCTGACGACATGCCTGGCGACACGGGCATGTATGGGCCGTGTTCCCCCCTGTTCTACGAAATGAAATCGACGATCGTCGAGCTGAGCTCGACGAAATGAGCTCGACGATCGTCGGGCTGACGACACGCCTGGAGACAAGGGCGTGTCGGGGGCGTGTTCCCCCCTGTTCTACGAAATGAACTCGACGATCGTCGATCTGAGCTCGACGAAATGAGCTCGACGATCGTTGGGCTGACGACACGCCTGGCGACACGGGTGTGTCTGGGTCGACACGGGCGTGTCAGACCCGAAAGAGTTGTTTTCAGAGAATTTGTGTGGTTGTTTATTTCTTCCTAGAGGATCTGACGGTTCAGATCTCCCCTTGCTGATATAAGGCTGAGCTATAGGCAGATCAAGGTGATTTTCACCTTGGCCTTCTTCACTTGGTCCCTTTGGATTCCTAGGGTTTTGACATGACCAAAACCACTCTTGGGGGTCTCGTCAGAAATGGGATGTTACAATGAGTGATTTTAATAGGTCCACTCATGACATAATATGCACATGTAATATTTAATAATTATACTAAACACAGGCAGTCTATTTTTAGCCGCGCATTTCCCCACTACGAAAGATCATGGGGGGTAGTTACATAGGTGGTTACCCACGTAATCGATGGTGGCGATTGCAGGAGCGCGATCGGACGGCGGAGGAAAGTCAAGACAGACGACGGCCGACGGCGACGGCGACGGCGATGAACGACAATGGCTGCGGTCGTGGAGTCGGGAAATAATGGCGGCGGAGGCGGCGTTGGGAGACGGCGGCGGCGGCGTTGGGAGACGGCGGCGGCGGCGGCCGTAGGAGAAACGGACGACGACGATGGTCGTGGAGTCGGGAAATAACGGCGGCAGCTGTGGCGATGGGATACGGCGGCCGCGGGAGAAACGGACGACGACGGCGGTGGTCGTGGAGTCGGGAAATAACGGCGACGGCGGCCGCGGTGTTGGGAGACGGCGGCGGTAGCGGCCGCGGGAGAAACGGACGACGACGACGGTCGTGGAGTCGGAAAATAACTACGGCGGCGACCGTGAAGTCTAGAAATAATTGCGGTGACGGCCGCGACGTTTGAAGACGGTGGCGATGGCGGCCACGTGAGAGGAGCGATGACGGCGACGTCCGCGGGAAAGAGGTGTGACGGTCGTGATGTTGGGAGACGATGGTGGCGACGGTGGCCACAACATTGGGTGACGACGGCGGCAGCGGCCGCGGAGTTGAGAAATGATGACGACGACGGCCGTGACGCTAGGAAATGACAACGATGGCGGCTGTTTGGAAACGACGGTCACAGCGTCCGAGAAAGAAAGGAGCAGCGACGGCGACGATCATTGGAGAGAGGAGGGGGGACGCGCTGACGGCACGAGCCGGCGTCCCCTACGGAATCTGCCGCACCACCAAGGGGTGGTGCGGCAGCTTGCCCCGGATCCCTACTGGGGAGGGTTGTGCACTCCCCAACAGGAGGCCAAATATAGGTGTTGACCATGTCAGCGCCTATTTTCTAGCCAATGGGGATTTAATCCCCATTGGCTGGAAATCATCCCGCACGCGTAGGAACCAAGCTTCTTGCGCTGCACGCGCGGAAATCGAGATTCCTGCGCGCAGGAATTTGGAGCGCGCGCAGGAATTCGAGCGCATGCGCGCCCGGAATAAACCTCGCGCGCGCATGCCGCGCGAGAGGATTTCAACGTGCCCGAGCGTGGCGCTCGTCCTGCGCAGATGGGAACGTGTTGCGAGTGTGGTTGACGATCGGGTTGCGCTTGCTCGGACTGTGGCTCGACCGGGAGCGGAAACAGGGAGCCCATCATATGCCCCCAAATTTTCGGAGGTCATTCTGCTAGAGAATGAGCCCGGAAATTATTATATATTATTTTTTTTTTCTTTTCGAAGCAAGTCTTTGAATGCTCCTTCGATAGGTCGAGCGATTGCAGGCCAGCGCAGTTACATGTTTGTAGTTTGGCCGAGGTGCTAGGAAATGCGGCCATATTGTATTGTTTGTGCGTACAACAAAGTGCTCGGGATGTGCAGAGGTTAGACTGTATAGGGATTGCCTTGCTTGCCAGGATTTGCATGCACGAGACGTGTAATGTGCATTGTGCATGCATGGGGCTATGTGCACGAGGTGTGCTTAATGCGCGCAATGTGCGTTGATTGTGTGTAAGAGTGGTATGATACACTTGCCAGACTGGAGATAAAGATCCCACACATGGCGATGCCCCTGTTGATATGTGTGGTGGGGGTAGTGTGCGCGAGGTGTTCATTTGGACTTTATGCGCGCATGACGCGATATGCACAATCATGCTTTGTGTGTGCGCAAAGTGCATGACATGTGACATGTACACGAGGTGTGATGTGCACAACATGTGATGTGCATGGTGCATAACGGGTGTCGCGTGCGCAATGCATGATGCGTACGCGATATGCGCAAGGTGTAATATGTAAGGTGTATTGAGCGCTCATCTGTGGAAGGGAAGAGGTCGCTGAGATGCGGAGTTTCTGGTGCCCCCAACCGTGTCACCGTGGTACCTCGTGTTTATGGTTGGAAGAACAGCCATGTTGTGGCGTGATACAGGGATATAGACACGGCACCTCCATTCTTATCAGGGCTGAATGATACCTCAGTTGACGAGGTTCATGATGTTTTACGTAAGTTTGGCGTGCAATGTCATTTTGCGTGAGATTGACTCGCGACTATGGCTCGTACGAGATTGGCTCGTGACTGTTGCTCGCACGAGACTGGCTCGTGACTTTGTTTTGTGCGGTTTGTGACCGCAGCTTAGTTTGCACGATGCTGGCTCGCGGCTTTGCTTGTATAAGGCTGGCTCTCGTCTTTGCTTATATGAGGCTGAATTGCAGCTTGATTTGCGCGGTGGTTTCTCGCGGCTTAGTTTGCTCGAGGGTTGCTCGGGGCTTACTTTGCACGAGGGCTACTCGCGGCTTACTTTGCACGAGGGTTGCTCGCGGCTTAGTTTGCACGAGAGTTGCTCGCGGCTTAATTTGCACGAGAGTTGCTCGCAGCTTAATTTGCATGAGGGTTGCTCGCAGCTTAGTTGGCTATGAGCCGAAGAGGCCAGAATCTCTTTTGCGAAGATCTGAAGATTCTGCAAGAAGAGAGGTCAGGGTCCCTTGTTGGGAGCACTGAACACTCTGTAATAGGATAGGGCAGAGTCCCTTGTTGGGAGCACTGAACACTCTGTAAGAGAAGAGGCCAGAGTCCCTTGTTGGGAGTACTGAACACTCTGTAAGATGAGAGACCAGAGTTCCTAGTTGGGAGCACTGAACACTCTGTAAGAGGAGAGGCCAGAGTCCCTTGTTGGGAGCAATGAACACTCTGTAAGAGGAGAGACCAGAGTCCCTTATTGGGAGCACTGAACACTCTGTAAGTGGAGAGGCCAGATTCCATTGTTAGGAGTGCTGAACACTCTATAAGAGGCGAAGCCAGAGCCCCTTGTTGGGAGCACTGAATACTCTGTAAGAGGAGAGGCCAGAGTCCCTTGTTGGGAGCACTGAACACTCTGTAAGAGGAGAGACCAGAGTCCCTTATTGGGAGCAGTGAATACTCTATAAGAGGAGAGTTCAGAGTCCCTTGTTGGGAGCACTGAACACTCTGTAAGAGGAGAGGTTGGAGTCCCATGTTGGGAGCATTGAACACTCTGTAAGAGGAGAGGCCAGAGTCCCTTGTTGGGAGCAATGAACCCTCTGTAAGAGGAGAGGTCAGAGTCCCTTGTTGGGAGCATTGAACACTCTGTAAGAGGAGAGGCCAGAGTCCCTTGTTGGGAGCACTGAATACTCTGTAAGAGGAGAGTCCAGAGTCCCTTGTTGGTGATGTAGGCCCCGTCCTAAAAGATCCTACACGGACGGCGTGACGACGACGCTCGCAACTCTCAACGCTCTCTAACCCGCACACTATGAAACACAGCCGTCACAATGATTTAATTTATCGCTCGCGCTAACAATACGGATCGCCGTTCCGCAAATAGATCGAGTGTTGGCTATAGGCCAAACTCTTTCCTGCTAAATGGGATAATCTTGATCCCGAACGAGCTTTTGGGTTGTACCAAAATAGATCCATCAAGAACAAAATGATTCGAAAGATGGTAGGATCTATCCCAACAAAAAGAAAGCGAGGCTCGCCAATCCTATTACGAATCTTTCGGAAATCCAAACGAAAAATACCGATCTATTAGGAGATTAACCGCGAAGAAAAATGAATCGGAAAATAACGCAAAAATTCGTCCACCACAAGAACTATCTAGAGAAAGAAAACTCTTGGTAGAAATTTTCGTTACCCCTCTCGGATTTGTAGATCCGTGATGCGTGGATCCACCAAGTTTGATCGCTCCTCCGTTGAAAGTCCACGGGAAGCGCGCTACGGATGATGAACGTGCTAATCTCCTTCACTTCATGCCGTGGAGGAAACCCCTATCTTCTTCCTTGCAAACAACCTCTCATGCATGGGCCAAAGTATCCTTGGAGAGAGAGGATCTCGGGTGGCCGTGAGCAAGAGGGAGAGGAGAGTAGCCGAGCACTAGAGAGGAGGGGGCGGCCGAGATCAAGAGGGAGAGAGGAGATGGCCGAACTCTTGAAGGAGGGAGCCTTGAGGCCGGCGGTTTGGAGGAAGGAAGAAAGAGGGGGGGCGGCTAGGAGAAGAAGAGAGGGAAAAAATTAGGGTTGGCAAAATTCAAGTTTTGATTTCAATTTAATTCTACCATCAAAAGAAAAGTTCAAGGCCTTATATAGGCTTACATCTCAAAGCAAATAACAAGTGGCTAAAGGCACACCACATAAAGAAAATGCAGAAATTAAATAATGTTTTTTAAAAGAGCCATCATGAAACGGCTATTAGCACACCAAAGCTAAAATATCAAATATGAGTCTTGTTGCGAGGGCGAAGCTTGTAACTATGACCGCTACGACGTTGCACGTCCTTTGCCGGCACATCTTCAACATAGTCATTCCCAAGTTGGCCATCCTGGTGGCCGTCGTCATCACCGTCGCCATCACCGTCGCCATCAATTCTTCGCCGCTCAAAAGGACTCATCTCCGATGAGCGGGCTGAAATATAATGGCGTACGAGGTCCGCGTCAAGAAGATCCACCTGTGCAGCAGAGAGCCAAGAGTCGTCTGAAGCCGGACGACCACGCCAATGAACCAAAAATCTGTGAATGTCGCCGTCGGGAGTGGGAAACACATCATCCTGTAAAATCTTGTCAGGCAAGAAATCCGTCCGGGGAAACCTCGGAAAAACGTTAGGTGAAGCAGAAAAACAAGTTTCATCATCAATAGACAGCATACCTCCCGTAGATTTCGAAGGAGAAAGCGATCCAGAATTGAGCTCACCCCCCACCCCATTAGATTGTATAGTGGGATTATTAAACGGAGAGACAGACAGTTCAGGTGGTGGAGCAACAAAAAGCGTTAAATCCGAAATGTTAAACACAGGGGAGATTCCCCAATCAACGGGTAATTCTAACAAATAAGCATTTTCGCCTAATTTCTTCAAAATTCGAAAAGGACCGGCTTTCTTATTCGCTAATTTTTTTATGGTGCCCGAAGGCATCCGTTCAGGGATAAGACGAACCATAACCAAATCGTCAATGTTCAAGGAGACTGCTCGCCTATGTACGTTAGCATTCGATTGATAGAGAGAATATTGCTTAGCTAACGTCTTGCCAATATGCTCATGGAGAGTGTGAACGTGTGAAGCGAAGTCCTGTGCAAATTGACTTGACTTAAAAGAAGGCGGTAACGGAACCAAGTCAAGAGGCACTGGCGCCTTATAACCATGCACTATCTCATTCGGAGACAAACCGGTGGACCTATTCTTTGAATTATTGTAAGCTAATTGAGCATGAGGAAGGATAAGGTCCCATGTACCTTTATGATCTCCCATTAAGCAACGAAGTAATACGCCCAAGCTTTGATTGACCACTTCCGTTTGCCCATCCGTTTGGGATGATAGGCCGACGAAAACATGAGTTTTGTACCCATAAGCAACATGAGTTTTGTACCGTGTGAGGTGAACCCATGTGCAACATGACTAGAATTAATAGTAGAAAATAACAGAACTATGTCAGGTGGTACGGGTTCTTTAAATTCAAAAATTATTTCAGTGGAGCCTAACGTTTTCGTTTTAAATTTGGAATTAAATTTTGATTTAAAAATTTCGTAATGAATAGCCAGCAGAAAACGCTCGTCACCAACTATGTTTACCCACATCCATCTACGTAAGCCTAATGGGGAGGCGGTAATAATAAACTTCTCCAAATATAAAGGGCTAGGAATGACTAGCTCGTGTCCTAACAAATCATCTACTCGAGTTAAATGAACCGGAGGGAGAAGTCGACATGGGCGATTCCAGAGGAGGAACTAAATCATACTCACCATCAAAACATGGATTTAACGTCCAAGAAAAATCCTCCGGGTGCAAGCCATCAAATCAAAGGAAAATCAAACAGTAGATTCGTCCTTACCGAAAACTCAGCTGGATCGTCATCATCTAACTCACTATCAGATAAACATTCATCATGGGTGACTCTACCAACTCAGCTGACATGTCTTCCAACCCACTAGATAATTCGTCCAAATCAGAATAAGTATTGGTCTCAAAAGTAGGCAAAATCGTACTCGACAAAATTTCGAATCCATTTCGGACTTCTGGCGAAGGATCTAACATCAAAGAAATGTCTATCGGGTCCTCAGTGCTACCATCATCCACAAATAGCCTTCCCACACAGGGTAAATCTTCCAGAACGTCACATCCTTCGCTAACCAAATCTTCCCACGAAGTAGGTACATTGTCTAAATCATGATGGAGGGTTGTGCAAACCGAATCCCGGGGAGAATCTAAATTAGTATGACCCTCAAGCAACGATGATAATATCAATGAACTATCTCCCGGATGTGCACCACTAAGATTATCCCAAGATAAACATCCATCCCAAGGTGACTCTTCCAACACCGTTGAAACATCTACCAATCCTGGATCAATCATTATAATATTGTGATCCTCACTCGCACTGATCCGACTGGATTGACCTATCGGGGAAGCTAAAGAAATGGGCACCTCAATATGTTCCGGGCTAGAAGGAACTAGCTCGTGTTCAAGCAGGTCATCACCTAAATCAGTAATAGGTAAGCTCTCAACATAGGGTGACTCAGCCAGAATGTCTTCTGACTCAGGGTCATCAGAAGACTCCATAACTGTCAAGGGAGACGCCTCAGAAACATCGTCGAAAGGAAGAGGAGACGATTCCTCAGAGGAGAAATCCTCGTCCAGGTCGCTAGGGTAACCAAACTCCTCGTCATCACTAAGCTCATCAATTAAGTCGGTCTCACCCACAGTGGCGTGCTCAGTCTTAGACACTACCGCAGACTCATCAGAAGAGTCAACAACTAGATCAGGCAGCTCAGGAGAAGACTCAAAAAGAACTACGGGCGTATTCGGAATAGGACGCACAATAGAGCCAAGATCAGATATGTCACTAGACTCAAAGGTAATAATCTTCTGACGTGAGTGAACCTTTCTCCTAGGAGGTCGGCGCTTCTCAATCTCCAAAGCCGTACTAAAGGTGAGGTCTAGGTCGGTGTGACAATAATGTAGTAAGTTGTACTCACTCACAGGCTCGGTGTTGGTAGTACGGAGATAGACGGGATCAAATTGATCTGAAAGGAGGCTACGCATCGCCTGCCAATTATGTTGATAACCACCAACACGACGCTCTTCGTTCAGCCAAAATAACTGAGCCTGACCTATTAACCGTTCTCGGGCAAAGTGAATCTTTTGGGGGTCATCCCATCCATAACACTTAAAATGAAGTTCTATACCCTTAAGCCAATCCCTAAAAATTTTAGGACACCCTAAACCGTTATAAGTAGGACAAGTGTGGCATTGCCTAGGGGGAAACTTAGTCATGGCTTTATCATACCAAAAGTCCAACCGGGACGAATCTCTAGGATATACCCTGCATCAAATTGATGTAGGCCCCGTCCTAAAAGATCCTACACGGACGGCGTGACGACGACGCTCGCAACTCTCAACGCTCTTTAACCCGCACACTATGAAACGCAGTCGTCACAATGATTTAATTTATCGCTCGCGCTAACAATACGGATCGCCGTTCCGCAAATAGATCGAGTGTTGGCTATAGGCCAAACTCTTTCCGACTAAATGGGATAATCTTGATCCCGAACGAGCTTTTGGGTTGTACCAAAATAGATCCACCAAGAATAAAATGATTCGAAAGATGGTAGGATCTATCCCAACAAAAAGAAAGCGAGGCTCACCAATCCTATTACGAATCTTTCGGAAATCCAAACGAAAAATACCGATCTATTAGGGGATTAACCGCGAAGAAAAACGAATCGGAAAATAACGCAAAAATTCGTCCACCACAAGAACTATCTAGAGAAAGAAAACTCTTGGTAGAAATTTTCGTTACCCCTCTCGGATTTGTAGATCCGTGATGCGTGGATCCACCAAGTTTGATCGCTCCTCCGTTGAAAGTCCACGGGAAGCGCGCTACGGATGATGAACGTGCTAATCTCCTTCACTTCACGCCGTGGAGGAAACCCCTATCTTCTTCCTTGCAAACAACCTCTCATGCATGGGCCAAAGTATCCTTGGAGAGAGAGGATCTCGGCTGGCCGTGAGCAAGAGGGAGAGGAGAGTAGCCGAGCACTAGAGAGGAGGGGGCGGCCGAGATCAAGAGGGAGAGAGGAGATGGCCGAACTCTTGAAGGAGGGAGCCTTGAGGCCGGCGGTTTGGAGGAAGGAAGAAAGAGGGGGGGCGGCTAGGAGAAGAAGAGAGGGAAAAAATTAGGGTTGGCAAAATTCAAGTTTTGATTTCAATTTAATTCTACCATCAAAAGAAAAGTTCAAGGCCTTATATAGGCTTACATCTCAAAGCAAATAACAAGTGGCTAAAGGCACACCACATAAAGAAAATGCAGAAATTAAATAATGTTTTTTAAAAGAGCCATCATGAAACGGCTATTAGCACACCAAAGCTAAAATATCAAATATGAGTCTTGTTGCGAGGGCAAAGCTTGTAACTATGACCGCTACGACGTCGCACGTCCTTTGCCGGCACATCTTCAACATAGTCATTCCCAAGTTGGCCATCCTGGTGGCCGTCGTCATCACCGTCGCCATCACCGTCGCCATCAGTTGGGAGCACTGAATACTCTGTAAGAGGAGAGGCCAGAGTCCCTTGTTGGGAGCACTGAACACTCTGTAAAAGGAGAGGCCAGAGTCCCTCTTTGGGAGCACTGAACACTCTTTAAGAGCAGAGGCCAGAGTCCCTTGTTGGGAGCACTAAACACTCTGTAAGAGGAGAGGCCAGAGTCCCTTATTGGGAGCACTGAACACTCTGTAAGAGGAGAGGCCAGAGTCCCTTGTTGGGAGCACTGAACACTCTGTAAGAGAAGAGGCCAGAGTCCCTTATTGGGAGCACTGAATACTCTGTAAGAGGAGAGGCCAGAGTCCCTTGTTGGGAGCACTGAACACTCTGTAAGAGGAGAGGCTAGAGTCCCTCTTTGGGAGCACTGAACACTCTTTAAGAGCAGAGGCCAGAGTCCCTTGTTGGGAGCACTGAACACTCTGTAAGAGTAGAGGTCAGAGTTCCTTGTTGGGAGCACTGAACACTCTGTAAGAGGAGAGACCAGAGTCCCTTGTTGGGAATACTGAACACTCTGTTAAATTTTCTCAAAGCGGTCAGCAAGGTAGCCTAAAGCCAAATTAATATTCTCAGCACTACCTAGTTCACACTTTGATCATGCAGAAACCCAAGGAGCAAGTTAAAAACCAACCACAAATGGAAGAATAAGCAGGTCTTATATTCATTCACACTTCTTTACAAGGCGAGGTATACGTAGCGAGACATGATTTCGCTAGTACACAAGCTACAAACAGAAAGAACAAAACAAGTCGGGCGGACTGCACTGGAGACCGCCTAGTCCGCCAAGGTTCTCGAAGCCGCCCGAGCTGCAACTGCTACAAGCCGAATAGCACACGGAGTCTGCCGAGACCGCGAGGTCAAGCGGACGCACTGTTATTCGCTGCCTGCTGAAGAACTGAGGAATAGACCGCCTTCCCGCCTGAGACCGGCGGACATGTTATTGGAACTTGAACATGTTGAAGTAGAAAACTGACAAGCCGTCGAAGCGACCAGCTGAGACCGCAGAGACTGCACACTTCAATGCCCAACTCCTGGCTCCTTGAAGCTAGCCGCGCGACCTGCACAAATCACACCGTCAGCACTACTCAACCGGCGCGGACAGAAAACCGCAGACCGCAACACTTGCCCAAGCCCAACTTACTGTTCACTACGTTACTGTAGATGTGCCGGGGGGTTCTATTTATAGGCGAGGTGAGGAGTGTGGTCACCACCCTAGTGCATAGAATCACCACCCCAGCCCGCGCACTAGCAAAACATCTGTCTGCTGAGTCCGCAAAGACTAAGCCGGATTCCAAGAAACCGCCAAAAGCAAGACACCGATGTTCACTTCTAGGCGGCCTGGAACCAGACCGCCCACACTGTTCGGACAAGGTACAGTCCGCACAGTCCGCACACATCATCACACTTGGACAGCCACAACTCCTTCAACAACAGTCCGCACACGAAAGAGGCAGTCCACATAGTACAAGACCAAAGCCTCCATCCGCCACAAGTCCACGACCAAAGGCAGGCCGCCCGGTCAACAGCGGACTTGGCGGATACTACGGACACACTGGACTTGTCACAAAATATGACCAACTCCAGTAAATCACCAAAGGCCTAGCGCGAGCTCGGCGGACAAGGCCCAGTCCGCCAAAACTACTCGCACAGCTGTCCAAACAACTGACCAACTGTCGGACTCCGACATTATTGAAACCGATTTCTCGGTCTCCTATGGAGTTCACCCTTGGGGAAGGGGTGACCGCGCACCTACTACCCTCAAGCGAACGATCTAGGCACAAGACTAGGAACACAAGGGACAGACCCAAGGTCTCAGCGTGGAGTTCCCGCCGCATACCCGGAAGACTAACAAACTCTTCCCCTCCCAAGCCAAAGGCTGAGCTAAGGCACCTTCAGAGGGCTCTCTTGGCTGATCAGAACCTCTAAGGAGAGCCTCAAGACCAACTCTCTCCTGACTAGAGGTGCCTCCTCGGGTCTATACAAAATGTTCCTCACCTGCCATACCATTGGCGCAATCTCGCCGAGCAACTCTACGACACACTGCACAAGTTGGGTCACTAACAGCGGAACTCCGTTATTCTGAAAGGATGACAACAGACCATCAGGGGCTTCCCGGCAACTATACCTCGGGGCCCCCACGGGGCGAGCGGTTCACGAGCACACCACTCTCCCAGGATAGAAAAGGAAAACTACACATCCACAGAGCATCACAGATATTTAAATAATTACAGGAATATGAATTCCATACTTCGGCACACAGGCCGGCAATATAAGCAAAAATAGGCCTTTGAGGGCCGGCACAAGCTTGGGCTTAAGCCCGCTACTCCCCGCCTGGTACTGCAACACATGTACGCCAACGTCTTGACATACGACTGCCAGCAGAACAACCGTCGGCTAACATAAGCTGGCCAAATATATTGCACATACCCCTTCTTTGGGGGTTGTGGCGTGCATTCCCTGCAGATAGATGATATACAACTTCCTCGAAGTCTTCTCCGGGAACCCCAGAACATCACCAATCCGACTTACACATCCGGATGGGTTTCACACAGCATGCCTAAACCCGTACTCACGCTTTCGGGTGCTAATGCAGTTAATTGCAGGGACGTACACGTCAACCCGCCGAAAAGCTCCCTTCCCCCCACCTGTTGGTGGAGAGGGGCTTTCATGCAAATATGGAAACTAAGGGCTTCGCCTGCCCAAGTAGAAACATCGTTACCCTTGACGCGTGTTTGGCGGCGGTGCCGGGAGAGGAGCTCTCGACCGTTGTTGCTGGAGGCGGCGCCGGGAGAGAAGCTCCTGGCCGATCTAGCTGAAGGCGATGCCGGGAGAACAAATCTCGGTCGATCTTGCCCCGGGCGGCTGCGACGGGGAAGTAGGGCAAGGGTTCGGGCCTTGCTTTGAGCGGCGCGTGCAGCGGCGCTCCGGCTGCCCTTTTTAGCCGGCGACGGGAGAGAAGAAGGGGGGCTGGGCTCGGCCTTGCCTTTCTGCGACACCGAGGGATAGAGGGGCGAGTGAGATCGGGAGGCAAGGGGGGAGTGCGGCTATGCTTTTTCTTTCCTCCCAAAAATCAGGTCTCTACCTTTCTCCTTCTTCTTTTTCCGGCTCACCTGTACCCCCGCCCCCTTCCCTCTTCCATTTCTTTTTTCTGTTTTTCTTTTCTTCCCTGCTCCACCCCCACCCCTTCCTGCTTCTATTTCTCTTTTTTATTTTTTGCTGTCCTATCTTGCCCCCCCACCCCCTGGAAGGCGATCGAGGCCAACGGCGCAGACATGCCGCGATAGAATCTGGTGGAGCCTTCCGACCGGAGAATGGATCGGAATAGTGAGGCGGCGGAGGTGCGGCGGCTGGTGAGTTCCCCTGCGGCGGGCTGCTGTATGCGGATCCGAAGGGTGTCAAATGGGTAGTTGGAGACGACACCAGCCATGCCCCCGACTCCTCCTGCGACGAACTCCTTTCCCCAGCTTCTCGCCAAGAACTCCGTCCAAAAATTCCATCCGCCATCCCACCTTCCCTTCTAAATCAGTAAGCCTTAGGTCACAATGCTCCCCAATCTCTCTCACTCTCCCTCTAAAAAGTTGCCCTGTGGCACGTGATGGCTCGGCCCCGAAGAAGAGTCCACTTGCACCGGAACTCTAACGAGGAGAAAGGTGTTTTCCCCCTGGACCTCTTTCTCTCTCTACCTTTTTTATGGGTATTGTTATTTATACACCTATTTTGGATATTTGGCACCCAAAATATGTCAAATTTAAAGTATTTTTTTTAAAACGGGAACTGATATTTATACCCAAACGTAATCCGTCTAACCCTAAACCCATTTTCCCGCATACCCGGCCGCTCGCAGACTTGCAGGGGTGATCTTCCCTGACCGCCTGCCCTAGGCTCGCCTCCTTCCTCCCTCACATCCGCTCCTCCCTCGCATCCGCTCCCTTGCCGACAACCTCTCGGCGAAACTCATGGAAATGAGCTCTCGCCGCTAACTCCCTCGCACCTCCCGCAAAGGCATTTGATCGCCGGCCTTCCTTCCACCCTCACGGTCGTTCGCTCGCCGTCAACTCCTCTTCCAGAACCTTTACAGGTAACTTTCGTGTCTTCCCAAAGAGCCTTCAAAAAAAATAGCATAGATTTGAAGAGCATTGTCAAACAATTTTACATGGCAAGAAGTGAAGATCATTCAAATAATAGCATTGTTACAGCAATCTTTCATCTCCTTTTTTTGATAATGCGTTGATTTTTGGTTTTCATTTTAAACTCCATCTAGGGGATATTATTGAAGGCAAGAAAATAGTTCCCAAAATCCTTGAGCCTTCCCCAACTTTTGATCCTGCAGTCACTATCATAGAGGAGTCCAAAGACCTATCACTTACTAAACTAATGGGATCTATGAAATTTCATGAAGAAAGAATAAAACGAGACACACAATCTTTGGATCAAGCTCTACAAACCAAAACACACTTCAGCAAAACATTTCCCGGTGAAAAGAAGAAAGCAGAAACCTCACAAAAATAGTTCATTTATTAGAAAGAAAAGTCACAAAATTGGAAACCTTCATTTAAGGCAAAGAGGCAAATTCCATGTGCATTCCTTTATCTTTTCATGTTGATTAGTCAGTGCTCGAAAGTGGAATCTTAATGAATACATCTCTTCGTTGATAACAATTTTTAAGCCAGGAATGTCTACTTGTTGAGTTATATGTGGTCAATGCTTCTTAATGCTGGAGTTTTTGGTTTAGGACAACAAATATTGAATAATCATCCAAAATCCTAATTGTTGTGGCACTCAAAGATGATTTATACATAAAGAAAAAATTTGGAAGTATGGAAATCACCGAGAAACATGAATGGAGGAAAAAAATTGCAAAGCAGTTCACCACAAATAAAGCTCTATTTGTTCCTGTGTTTTTGACAAATATACTTATATTTGTCTCTCTCAGGCGTTTGATCTTTGCTAAGCTTTATTTCCCTTAATAATTTGGGATTTAATTGCAGGGCAGTTGAGGTTTTTTGATCCGAACAAGCAAGGAGCCCCAAAAGATTACTTGAAATTTCTGAAGGTATACTTTGTGCTGTAGTTTTATTTTTTTGGTTGATTTATGTACGTTTTTTATGTTTATGAGTGGTACGATTATCATTAGTATGCATGTTATGATTGTCTTTAGGAGCCTAAGTAATCATGAGCTCAAACTAGTTAGTGCTCTTTGAAAATGAGAAATTTTTCAAAGACGTTGGAATGCACTTTCACACATCCGCTTGTTTTCAAAGCAAAGAAGATTTGATTGAATGGGCTAGGAATGTTGCCAAACAGTTGGGGTTTGTCATTATTATAACAAGGGCAGATAAGCTCGGTGACAGAGCAACACCTAGAGTTATTTTGGGGTGCGACAGAGGTGGGTTACCTTCAAGTACTCAGAAAAATAAAGGCTATGTTAAAAGAAATATCAGAAAATCAAGTTCCAAGCGGTGTGAGTGTAAATTTGCACTTAAAGGACATAAAAATAAGAACAATGAATGGGAACTTGAAGTTACACATGGTGTGCACAATCACGAGTTTGTTCATCTTGAAGCACACCCATATGCCGGCATGCTAGATATCGATGGACACAAGATTGTCGAGGAGATGTACGATGATGGATGTAACCCAAGAAAAATTTTAGCCATGCTAAAAAAGAGAAATCCGGGTAATACTACAACCATTTGAGTAATATGTTCTCAAATGTTTTTATGGTTGATTGCACTTATAAGACCAACCGCTACCGTTTGCCATTACTTTCAATAGTTGGCGTTACATCGACCAACCAATCATTTTTCTGTTCATTTGCCTTTATGTCTAATGAAAATGAGGGTTACTATAAATGGGCACTTGAATGTTTCAAGTTTACTTTTGATAACAATGTGCATCCTAAGGTATTTGTAACGGACCGGGAGCTTGCATTGATGAATGCAATAAAAGTTGTATTTCCACAAGCCAAAAACATTCTATGTCAAGTTCATATACACCGAAATATTTTGGCGAATTGCAGAAAATTTTTTTCACAAGGAAAAGAATGTGATGTTTTTTTGGGTGTTTGACAGCTTATAGTAAATGCAAATACTGAAAATGAGTTTCAAGTGCGGGTTAATGAAATGTTCAGTGATTATTCTAGCAAGTATCCTGATGTTCTTGGTTATGTTACAAATATGTGGTTAGAGTCGTACAAGGAAATGTTTGTTTCTGCATGGATTGACAAGTACTTGCATTTGGGAAACACTTCTACAAACCGTGTAGAGGGGGGTCATAGCCAAATCAAGAAATTTCTTGAGGTATCAATTGGAAATCTAACGACAGTCTGGAAAAAATTCCATAACATGATTAATTTACAGCATACCGAAATCAAGCGACTATTTGGGGAAAGTAAAATTCAAGTTTTTCAGGTTTCAAAAGTATATTATATGCAAATCTTGTAGGAAGTGTCTTCAATGCTGCTTTAGATATAATCAAAAAAGAAGAAGAGTCCATAAAATCTGGGGTCTTTCAGTTTGGGCAGTGTACTCATAAGAACAGGTATACACTTGGATTACCTTGCGCGCATGAACTAGTACCCTACATGAAAGAGTGTAATGCATTGCCATTATGAATGGTACACAAACAATGGGAACAGTTAACATTGAATGAGAAACCTGATTTACACATAAAGGAAGAACAAAAAGAATCAATGGACATAGAGAATGATGTGGAGGGAATATTGAAAAAATATAGTAGTATAAGTGATCTCCAAAGAAGAGAAATTAAAAGAAAATTGCGTGAAATCGTCAACCCGGAAGCTAGCCAAACAAAGGATCCTACATTGCCTACAAAATTAAGAGGTCGTCCCAGAGGGAGTTTGAAAAAGTTCATTGAAGATTATAAATCCACAAAAAGAGACCCATCACATTTTGAGCATGTTTTGAGGGAAGAACAAGATGCGTTAAAGATTAAAACAACCAGGTTGACAAAGAAATGTAGAAGTACAAGGAGTGGTTTCCTAGAAATTGTGCGTAATTAAATGCCACCGTGTGTGCAATCACATCTCCTTGATGTTGTTGATGTTATGGGTGATGGGCATTGCGGATATAGAGTTATAAGCATCGCTCTAAATATGGGTGATAATTGGATGCAAGTGAGACATGATCTTGCAGGAGAACTTCATGAAAAGAAATTATTATACACAGAAATTTTTGGAACATCAAGGAGATTATAATTACTAAAATCTCTTGATTGTTGGGTGGTGCCAGCCCCGCTTGATAGATGGATGTCAATGCCCGACATGGGTCTACTTGTTGCATCATGCTACAACATACAATTTGTTCATTTTTCAAGTAAACAATCATTCACCTTTTTACCGCTTCATTCAACTCCACTGACGAGTCGAAGGACAATTCATATGGGATTTATAAATGACAACCATTTCGTGCTATTGAGGATGAAAGAAGAATGTTTGTTACCTCCTATATTTCCGGTGTAGCGAACATATCATGAACAAATAGCCGAAGAGTGGGACATTCCATATATTACACGTCTAATTTAATTAGCCAGGTATGTCTATTTAAATAATTTGATTGACAAGTACATTAAAGCTTTAAGTAATCATCAATTAATTTATTTTGTATTTGTTGATTGCAGATTATTTTATGACTAGAGTTCTTCAAGAAACACAGCGCATTAAGTTCAAAAATATGTAAGATATTTACGCAGTTATTTCTTGTTTTCAATATACTTACTGATTCAAATTATTTTTTTTGTAGGCGGATATTTTTTTGGCAGGACAGATAGGACTTGCAAATGTTAATGACATTTTGAAAGATTAAATATATTTTTGTTGAATACACTATGTACTTTTTTTGAAAATGTTGTTTTGATGTTATAACATTTAGAGAACACATTAAGTATGCAAATGTTGTTTTTTGTAGGCGGTACAAATATCAGCTTTGGGTACAAATATCCATGGGTTACAAATATCCATTTATGGGGTATAAATAACAATGCCCTTTTTTATTTGTTCATCGCTTTTGCTGTACTCCCTGCCTGCCTTATCTCCCTGCTCCTCATATATATATATATATATATATATATATATATATATATATATATATATATATATATATATATATATATATATATATATATATATATATATATATATATATATATATATATATATATATATATATATATATATATATATATATACACATAATAAATGTACATGAATTTATACATAATAAATGTATAAACATAAGATTTTCGCACGCACGCACGACTACTTGCACGTCCTCGAACGGGGCTGCCCCAAAACATCGCTCACGTAGCATGCCCCGAGTCCGCCACTTGGGGAGGATCCCACTCGGCCGGATACGGGGTTGTACACAATCCCCGCTCTTTTTGAGGTTGGCACAAGCTCTAAAAGAAACATCCAACCCCAAGTATCTGGCGAGTGGGAGCCGACCCTAAAAAATGTTTGAGAGAAACTGAAAATTGCACTTAAATAACTAATCTCTCCATGCCCCTTTTGATATATTTTGGAGCACTCGATACCTGTAATGCTCCCTGCTATTCAATTACCCTTATACTATTTCTTACCATCAGTATACAATTTCTCAAGATATTGCGAAACAACAAAGCCATATATTTTGTAATGTGTTGAACACGCGGAGCTAATCCTTTCCCCCCAGGTGTGCCTACAGCCCTGCCAGCTAATGAGAGCCTGACAGCGAGTCTACCCGAGGCCGAGCAGCACTCGGGGTCCCTTACCCCCCAGGCGAGCCTACGGACCTGCCAGCTAGTAGGAGCCAGGCAGCGGGTCTACCCGGGGCCGAGCATCACTCGTGGTCCTGCAAAAACCTCCAAGAACCAATCCTTTCCCCCCAGGTGTGCCTATAGCCCTGCCAGCTAATGAGAGCCTGACAGCGAGTCTACCCGGGGCCGAGCAGCACTCGGGGTCCCTTGCCCCCCAGGCGAGCCTACGGACCTGCCAGCTAGTAGGAGCCAGGCAGCGGGTCTACCCGGGGCCGAGCATCACTCGGGGTCCTGCAAAAACCTCCAAGAACCAATCCTTTCCCCCCAGGTGTGCCTACAGCCCTGCCAGCTAATGAGATCCTGACAGCGAGTCTACCCGGGGCCGAGCAGCACTCAGGGTCCCTTACCCCCCAGGCGAGCCTACGGACCTGCCAGCTAGTAGGAGCCAGGAAGCGGGTCTACCCGGGGTCGAGCATCACTCGGGGTCCTGCAAAAATCTCCAAGAACCAATCCTTTCCCCCAGGTGTGCCTACAGCCCTGCCAGCTAATAAGAACCTAACAGTGAGTCTACCCGGGGCCAAGCAGCACTCGGGGTCCCTTACCCCACAGGCGAGCCTACGGACCTGCCAGCTAGTAGGAGCCAGGCAGCGGGTCTACCCGGGGCCGAGCATCACTCGGGGTCCTGCAAAAATCTCCAAGAACCAATCTTTTCCCCCCAGGTGTGCCTACAGCCCTGCCAGCTAATGAGAGCCTGACAGCGAGTCTACCCGGGGTCCACTACTATCACCATCGAGTGACTCCCAGCCCTGCCAGCTAGGTGAGAGCCTGACAGCGGGATCTGCTCGAGGCCCAAGGATGACACCGAGTGACTTCCAGCCCTGCCAGCTAGGTGAGAGCCTGACAGCGACATCTGCTCGGGGTCCACTACTACCACCATCGACTGACTTCCAGCCCTGCCAGCTAGGTGAGAGCCTGACAGCGGGATCTGCTCGAGGCCCAAGGATGACACCGAGTGACTTCCAGCCATGTCAGCTAGGTGAGAGCCTGACAGCGGGATATGCTCGGGGTCCACTACTACCACCATCGAGTGACTTCCAGCCCTGCCAGCTAGGTGAGAGCCTAACAGCGAGATCTGCTCGAGGCCCAAGGATGACACCGAGTGACTTCCAGCCCTGCCAGCTAGGTGAGATCCTGACAGCGGGATCTGCTCAGGGTCCACTACTACCACCATCGAGTGACTTCCAGCCATGCCAGCTAGGTGAGAGCCTGACAGCGGGATCTGCTCGAGACCCAAGGATAACACCGAGTGACTTCCAGCCCTGCCAGCTAGGTGAGAGCCTCACAGCGAGATCTGCTCGGGGTCCACTACTACCACCATCTAGTGACTTCCAGCCCTGCCAGCTAGGTGAGAGCCTGACAGCGGGATCTGCTCAAGGCCGAAGGATGACACTGAGTGACTTCCAGTCCTACTAGCTAGGTGAGAGCCTGACAGCGGGATCTGCTCAGGGTCCACTACTACCACCATCGAGTGACTTCCTGCCCTGCCAGCTAGGTGAGAGCCTGACAGCAGGATCTGCTCGAGGTCTAAGGATGACACTGAGTGACTTCCTGCCCTGCCAACTAGGTGAGAGCCTGACAGTGGGATCTGCTCGGGGTCCAGAGTGCACTTCACCCTTTCATACGAATTATTGCGATAGAACTGACACATCAAGGGATTTTATTTAAGAATAAGAAACCACTTACACAACTTATGGAAAAAAGCGCTTCAAAAAGGTACAAATCCTACCCCGAGTGCTACGGGATTCCAACAATATCTATAGGATGGGCCGACTCCGGGTATGAAGATATTATACACAAAGTGTCAGCGCACGACCCTGGTCGTCACCTGGTTCCACTTCTATAGTCATAACGTTCGCCTGAGTTCTTCTGTGTTGGTCACTCTCCACGATCACCGCACCAAAATGTTGAAACCGATTTCTCGGTCTCCTGTGGAGTTCACCCTTGGGGAAGGGGTGACCGCGCACCTACTACCCTCAAGCGAACGATCTAGGCACAAGACTAGGAACACAAGGGACAGACCCAAGGTCTCAGCGTGGAGGTCCCGCCGCATACCCGGAAGACTAGCAAACTCTTCCCCTCCCAAGCCAAAGGCTGAGCTAAGGCACCTTCAGAGGGCTCTCTTGGCCGACCGGAACCTCTAAGGAGAGTCTCAAGACCAACTCTCTCCTGACTAGAGGTGCCTCCTCGGGTCTATACAAAATGTTCCTCACCTGCCCTACCATTGGCGCAATCTCGCCGAGCAACTCTACGACACACTGCCCAAGTTGGGTCACTAACAACGGAACTCCGCTATTCTGAAAGGATGACAACAGGTCATCATGGGCTTCCCGGCAACTATACCTCGGGGCCCCCACGGGGCGAGCGGTTCACGAGCACACCACTCGCCCAGGACAGAAGAAGTAAACTACACATCCACAGAGCATCACAGATATTTAAATAATTACAGGAATATGAATTCCATACTTCGGCACGCAGGCCGGCAATATAAGCAAAAATAGGCCTTCGAGGGCCGGGACAAGCTTGGGCTTAAGCCCGCTACTCTCCGCCTGGTACTGCAACACCTGTACGCCAACGTCTCGACAAACGACTGTCAGCTGAACAACCGTCGTCTAACATAAGCTGACCAAATATATTGCACACACCCCTTCTTTGGGGGTTGTGTCGTGCATTCCCTGCAGATAGATGATATACAACTTCCTCGGAGTTTTCTCCGGGAACCCCAGAACATCACCAATCCGACTTACACATCCAGATGGGCTTCACACAACATGCCTAAACCCGTACTCACGCTTCCGGGTGCTAATGCAGTTAATTGCAGGGACGTACACGTCAACCCTCCGAAAAGCTCCCTTCCCCCCACCCGTTGGTGGAAAGGGGCTTCCATGCAAATATGTAAACTGAGGGCTTCACCTGCCCAAGTAGAAACATCGTTACCCTTGACGCGTGTTTGGCGGCGGTGCCGGGAGAGGAGCTCTCGACCGTTGTTGCTGGAGGCGGCACCGGGAGAGAAGCTCCTGGCCGATCTAGCTGAAGGCGATGCCAGGAGAACAAATCTCGGCCGATCTTGCCTCGGGCAGTTGCGACGGGGAAGTAGGGCAAGGGTTCGGGCCTTGCTTTGAGCGGCACGTGCAGCGGCGCTCCGGCTGCCCTTTTTAGCCGACGACGGGAGAGAAGAAGGGGGGTCGGGCTTGGCCTTGCCTTACTGCGGCACCGAGGGAGAGAGGGGCGAGTGAAATCGGGAGGAAAGGGGGGAGTGCGGCTATGCTTTTTCTTTAATCCCAAAAATCAGGTCTTTGCCTTTCTTCTTCTTCTATTTCCGGCTCACCTGTACCCCCGCCCCCTTCCCTCTTCCATTTCTTTTTTCTGTTTTTCTTTTCTTCCCTGCTCCCCCCCCCCCCGCCCCTCCCTGCTTCTATTTCTCTTTTTTATTTTTTTTCTGTCCTATCTTGCCCCCCCCCCCCTGAAGGCGATCGAGGCCAACGATGCAGACATGCCGCGATAGAATCCGGCGGGGCCTTCCGACCGGAGAATGGATCGGAATAGTGAGGCGGCGGAGGTGCGGCGGCTGGTGAGTTCCCCTGCGGCGGGCTGCTGTATGCGGATCCGAAGGGTGTCAAATGGGTAGCCGGAGACGACGCCGGCCATGCCCCCGACTCCTCCTGCGACGAACTCCTTTCCCCAGCTTCTCGCCAAGAACTCCGTCCAAAAATTCCATCCGCCATCCCACCTTCCCTTCTAGACCAGTAAGCCTTAGGTCACAATGCTCCCCAATCTCTCTCACTCTCCCTCTAAAAAGTTGCCCTGTGGCACGTGATGGCTCGGCCCCGAAGAAGAGTCCACTTGCACCGGAACTCTAACGAGGAGAAAGGTGTTTTCCCCCCTGGACCTCTTTCTCTCTCTACCTTTTTTATTTGTTCATCCCTTTTGTTGTACCTCCTGTCTGCCTTATCTCCCTCCTCATCTATATATCTATATATATATAAATATATATATATATATATATACATAATAAGTGTACATGAATTTATACATAATAAATGTATAAACATAAGATTTTTGCACGCACGCACAACTACTTGCACGTCCTCGAACGGGACTGCACCAAAACATCGCTCACGTAGCATGCCCCGAGTCCGCCACTTGGGGAGGATCCTACTCGGCCGGATACAGGGTTGTACAGACATCAGTCCGCGTAGTCCTCCACAGCAGCTAACACCTGTTGTACTTGTAACGCCCCGAAACTCAAAAGAGCGACGGGGGATGTTTTGGGCCAGATTTGGAATCTGGCAGGAGGCACACGGCCTGGGACACGGGCGTGTCCCAGGGTGTGTCAGGCTTGAGTCGACGACTTGGCCGCGAAGTAGACAAATTTCGCTCGACAATGTGTCGAGACAGGGCACACGGCCTGAGACACGGGCGTGTCTCAGGGCGTGTCGAGCCCGTGTCGACAATCGGCCCGGGGAGTCGACGAATTTCGCTCGACGAAGTGTCGAGACAGGGCACACGGCCTGAGACACGGGCGTGTCTCAGGGCGTGTCGAGCCCGTGTCGACAATCGGCCCGGGGAGTCGACGAATTTCGCTCGACAAAGTGTCGAGACAAGGCACACGGCCTAGGACACGGGCGTGTCCAAGGCCGTGTCAGGCAGTCGACGAACTTCGATCGACGAAGTGTCGAGACCGTGAACACGGCCTGGAGCCCAAGCACGTTCGAGTAGACACGGGCTAGGAACGGGCGTGTCCAATACACGTGTGAGTCTCGGGTTGTTTTCAGGGCTGTGTCGATGGAGGCACACGGCCGACCACACGGCCGTGTCAGTTGGAACACGGGCATGTCAGGTCGAACACGGGCGTGTTGGATGCCCGTGTGTTGTTCCAGGCGCGTCGATTTTGACGGCGAATGAGGGACACGGCCCTGGACACGGGCGTGTGTCAGGCCGTGTTCGGCGCAGGTTTTACTTTTCAGCTACGAATCGTAGCCATTCGTTTCCTTATTTTGGGATCCGACGGTTGGGGGTTGTTCCTACTGGGATATACCCGGGATTGGGCCTTTGAAACCCTCACTTTTACTTGAGTGGTTCTCTTTCTAAGTCAAGAGAGAGGTGAGAGCAAAAGAGGAAGAAGAAGCTAGATCCGGCCATTGGAGGAGCTTCGAAGATCCAAATCGCGAGCCGACTCCGGATCTACGGAGGCAAAGAGAGTGCGGTACTTTTCATCCGCTTACATTTCCATGGCGCCAAGGAAGAACGCTAGGGTAACGATTCTCTTCTTGAGCATGTGAAGCTCTCCTTCTTTGCATAGGAAGCCCGCTCTCGCGAGTTTGCGGTGAGTTGGAGGCGTTCCTTCGAGTAGATATGTAATGTCCCCATTGTTTAGAGTCCTCATTCGAGAACGGACATAGGCATGATGTGTGAAGCCTACCCGGACATGTTGGTCCGGATCGGTGATGTTGCATTGCATAAATGCCGGAGAAGACTCCGTGCGATTGTTTGTTTTTCGGGTTTTCTACGTGGTAGATTGCAACAGGGAGCCTTGGGGATTAACCCAAAGGTGCACCCGGAAAACTGGGCGGATGCGTGATCTTGCCAACTTGATGGCCTGAGAGCCAACTTGAACATAACCGGGTTATGTGAATTGTGATGGAAATGGTACTCGGGAGAAGTTTGACCCGCGCATATGGCTTGAATTGTCATTGCGATGTGAGCACGGGTTAGATGGAACCGTACCTGTTCTATGTCGTTCGGTTAAAGAGACCTAAGGGTACGTGGCACTTGCCGTTGGCATAGATGAGGGTCTTCGGTGGTCTATGGCTTAAACTGACGTGACCCATGCCAAGAAGACAAAATGCTCATAGTGTGGCCGTCAAAGTGGCGGTGGTGAGATCGGAATGTCTATGGCTTAAATTGACGTGACATAGACCGGATCACCGAGAATGTGCCCTGAGAGCACGGGGTGTGTGGCCTTGCGTGCCAATGCCTGTGATGCAATGTATATTTATATACTGCTTGGTTATGCTAATAAGTGCAGGGAAAGAGCATTGCCGCCCCAAATTGGGGGCGGGATCGTTATAATTTGGTCAGCATAGCTGACCGTTGCCCTTTGTTTGCCACCGTGCGGTGGTTTTGTTGCTTGCAGGTGCTGCTGGACCAAGCGGTCAATAGCGGGCTAAAGCCCAAATTGCGAAGCTGGCCCTCGAAGGCCTAATTGGAGTGTTTACTGCTTTTATTCATGTATGACCGGCCTGCGTGCTGTGGTTTGTAAAACATTTAATATTAAGTAAACCCTTTTGTAAGGCCTTAAGGCTTCTACTTGTGTATGTACTACATTCTGTTGGAACACCCTATTACTAATTTGGGTCAGGATCACTATGTCTCTAGGAATCCTTTGCTTGACCTCCTGTATAGCTTAATAGGTCAATTTGAATTGAGTCTAAGGGTTAGAAGTCTAGGTTTGGAAGCTGCCCTGAAGACCAAGTTTTTGTATTTGGAGACTAAGTCATATCGTCGAGCTCAGCACGACGATTCGTCGAACTCCGGTCGACGATCGTCTAGCTCACTTCGACGATTCGTCGAACTCCGATCGACGATCGTCTAGCTCAACTTCGACAAGATCGTCGAACTCCATTCGACGATCGCTGAGCTCAACATCACTATATCGTCGAACTCCATTCGACGATCGGTGAGCTCAGGTCGACGATTTTGACTCTGCTTTGGATCTTTATCTCTGAGCTCAGTTCGACGATCTTTGAGCTCAGATCGACGATATTTTGCTGCTGTATATTTCCAGATCGCTGAGCTCAGCTCGACGATAGCAGAGCTCAGTTCGACGATTTCAGATAACTTCCAGGATATTTCTTAATTCAAATTCAAATCAGTTAGGAGTTATTCTGCAATTAATTCAGAGATTTGCTAGCCGTTTTCATTCATTTCTGGACCAAGTTTCAAGGATTTTTTAAAGGAATGTTTCTATGGACTTTCCTCCAGAAGAGATTATGCAATTAAGGATGCAATTAATGCAGGCCAACGGCTATACTTGACAGAGAATGTTATTCTATTCTGTATCAGAGAATAAAAGACAGAATGTTTTTGAATCTCTAACAAGAAGAACACACACAATACAGAGAGAGAATACAGATTACAGAGACACATTCAAAAATCTTCTGTCACAAAGAATTCTGAAGAACACTCATCCAAGGAGATCAAGCTTTCTAAAAATCTTCAGATCTCTGTAGTTTTCAAAGTGTTCAAGGCCAACATATTTCCAGACTCCAGACATTCAACATTTCAGTTATTGCTGAAATCATCTATTGCTGGAGTTCAACCTTTGAAGGCCTATCACCCTCAGCAAAGCTTTTCTTCCTGAAGATCTCAAGGATTCAGGGGGAGCTTTGACATCAACAATCCACATAGTCTTCTCAGTTGTTTGAGAAAGAGAAGACTGCCATCACTCTCTCACCCCCTCTCTGTAAAGGGTTTCTCAAACTCCCTTCAAAAGTTTGAGCTTGGTTTTTGAGCACCTTGTCAAAAGCTCATTGGTGGCAAGACACCTGATCAAAAAATCTGATTTGGTTTTTGAGCGCCTTATCAAAAGCTCATTGGTGCCCAGGACACTTGATCAACTCATCCTGCAGTGGATTCCTACCTAGGGTGGTAGAAGAGTGGATGTACCCAAGTTTGGGGAACCACTATATTTCCTTGTGTCTTCTGGTTTTGCTTGCTTTCTTTTTTGTTTCTGGCCTTGATTTTTTTGTGCTTAATTTTTATTTAACTTAGTGCTGTGATTAGATTTATTATTGCTTCCCTGCTCACACATATTACAACAATTGTTGTAAAAAGTTTCAAAGCATCATATACTCTATTCACCCCCCTCTAGAGTATATCAGATCTAGTTGCACTCTCACATTCCTATTTGGTGTATTAGTGGACATTCATGCTTTAGTGTTGAGTTCTTATTTGCAACTTAAATTGCTTCTGCTAGAATGCTCTGAGTAGGACGTTGGATTGGTTGGATGGTTTCCATTGAGTAACCACCCGGTCTGTCTGTGGTATATGGCGTCGGGCCCCGGCCGGACCTACTGCTATATGCTATGTGACGGATATGGGGTGTTACAATTTGGTATCAGAGCTAGGTTTTGATCTGGGACCTGTGGGTTATGGGCCCACCACGCTTCCGCTGCGCATGTGTGTGTCATCGTTATAACAGTAAAAGAACCCATGAATGTCCACTTAGGAATGAAAATACGCGTGTTTGGGGAACCTGCGTGTTCCTATAATTGTTGTTTTCAATTTTATTTGGTCGCTTAACGGTGTTTTGTACCACTATAGGTGACCAGAAGTGGTGCTGGTCGTCGGAATGTCGAGTTTCTGAGGCTAGCAGTGCACTAGATGTTGCTCCTGCAACACCTCCATCGGCTGAGACCATACGATTGGTGGCCGAAGCAGTGTTGGTCATGATTAATGCGCAGCCTGCAAGGCAAATGCAGCAGCCCGCTCCTGCGATGGAGCAGGAACCTCTTCCAGAGGTTGAGCCGAGGAGAGTGGAACAGGTAATAGTGGAGTCGTTGGTGCCAAGGAGGGCAACCGAGAGACAGCTCAAACATGTCATAAGCTTTAATCCTCCGGTATTCTCGGGGTTGGGAACCCCATCTCAAGCTGAAGACAGGCTCTCCAGGGTGAAGAGAGTCATGACAGCAACGGAGACGGACGAGTGGCAAATGACCACCATTGCTACGTTCCTTTTGGACGGTGAAGCGAGATTGTGGTGGGAAGGATTGGAGCTGCACCTATTGAGAGGTAGGCAACTTGTAGATGTCTCGATGGAGGAGTTCTCGAGATTGTTCTTGGCTAGATACCTCCCTTCGGCGCAGAGGATAGCGTTGGAGAACGAGTTCCTGAAGTTAGTATAAGGGGACAGTAGCGTGGATGAATATCTCCACGAGTTTACTCGTTTGAGTCGATATGCTAGCTCCACCATCGCGGATGAGGAGCGCAAGACGAATCGATTCTACGAAGGGTTGAGAGATGAGTTGAGGTTACTACTCTCGGGGCCGATGACGCAGGGTTTCTTGACCTTGGTCAACACGGCCCGATCCTTGGAGAAGGACATGAAGAATGTACAAGCAAAGAAAAGCTTGGGTGACAAGAAATCTGAATTCAAAGTGCCGACTACTTCAAAGTCCGGCTACCGAAGATTCTTCAAGAAGCATAAGACTTCGGGTCCAGCTCCTTCTGGTGCTTTTGGGGCGACTACGGGTCGGACCCCGGGTGCATATTTTACTAGTGGGAAGCCGGGGCACTTTGCCTGTGACTGTTGTAGCGGACGTCCCAAGTCTGAAAGAAAGCCGGGAGCAACTTATGAAGAGAAGGGCAAGGCGGTGGAGTCAACCGCGTCCCATTATGCTCCGGCCAAACCAAGGGTGTATAATCTTGGCCAACATGAGGCCATCAAACAGGCGGATGTGGTGACAGGTACAGTTTAATTTATAACAAGTTAATTTCTTGAAATACTTGTTATGCACATGTTACCTTACCACTGCTTGTTTAGGATTTGTTTTGATTTGTGAAAATCCGGCAAGAGCACTCTTCGATACAGGAGCTTCACACTCCTTCTTGTCCGAGGGATTTATATCACGCATCGGAGTCCCTTCTTCGATGGAGAAGGATAAGTTGGATATGCTGTTGTCCAATGGGTGTTCGATGCGCGCGGATAGGATTTGCGATGTTAAGATTCGTATTGGGAATCAGAAGTTCGATCTGCAGGCGTCGTTACTTCCGTTGGTGGAGTTCGACGTTATATTTGGCATGGACTGGCTCTCGGAGCAGCAAGCCTTTATTGATTGCGGTCGCAAGGAAGTCAAGTTGGGAGCAAGTCGTGAGACGACTTTCACGGGCTTAAAGGGGTCGAGCAAGACATTGATGTCTGCTCTTCAGGCGCTGAAGGCGGTTCGTGCCGGTGTAGAACTGCTCTTTACAATAGTGGAGGTTGCAAAGCCGAAGCCCGCGTTGGATAGTATTTCAGTGGTATCGGAGTACCCTGATGTGTTCCCTAGAGATCTTCCTAGAGCCCCGCCTCAACGGGAGATAGATTTTACGATAGAGCTCGTACCAGGTGCAAAGCCTGTGTCACGCTCTCCATATCGGCTAGCGCCTAAGGAAATGGCGGAGCTGAAGGTTCAACTGCAAGAGTTGTTGGAGCAAGGGTATGTGCGCCCAAGTTCTTCGCCTTGGAGCGTGACGGTCCTCTTTGTTAAGAAGAAGAACGGAAGCTTGAGGCTATGTATTGATTATCGGGAGCTCAACAAGTTGACGGAAAAGAATAAGTACCCGATCCCCCGGATCGATGATCTTTTTGATCAGGTTGTCGGGTCGACGGTGTACTCAAAGTTGGATCTCAAGTCTGGGTACTATCAGCTGCGAATAAGGGAGAGTGATATCCCGAAGACAACATTCAGTACGAGATACCGGCATTACGAGTTTACGGTCATGCCGTTTGGGCTGACTAATGCGTCGTCAGTGTTCATAGATTTGATGAACAGGAACTTCAGGGAGTACTTGGACCATTTTGTGATCGTCTTCATCGACGATATTTTGGTGTACTCGCAGAGTGAGGAAGATCACTTCAAGCATCTTCATTTGGTTTTGGAGACGCTAAAGAGGAATCAATTGTATGTCAAGTTCTCGAAGTGCGAGTTTTGGTTATCCTCAGTGGCGTTCCTCGGTCATATAGTGAGTGGGGAGGGGATTGCAGTAGATCCGGCGAAGATTGTTGCGATACGGGAGTGGCCTGAGCTTTCGACGGTAGCGGAAGTCCGGAGCTTTTTGGGGCTTGCCGGCTATTATAGGCGCTTCGTAGAGAACTTCTCGCGGATAGCATTACCTCTCACTACTTTGACGAGGAAGGAGCAGAAGTTCGTTTGGACGCCGGAGTGCGCGCGAGCTTTTGAAGAGTTGAAATGTCGGTTGACCATGGCGCCTGTGCTGAGTTCGCCATGTGGGACCGAAGGTTATGAGATTTATAGTGATGCTTCGAGCAGCGGTTTGGGTTGCGTGCAACTACAACACGGAAGTGTGATAGCTTATGGCTCGAGACAGCTGAAAGTGCACGAGAGGAATTATCCGGTCCATGACTTGGAGTTAGCGGCC
This sequence comes from Platanthera guangdongensis, assembly GCA_039583875.1. Taxonomy (NCBI): domain Eukaryota; kingdom Viridiplantae; phylum Streptophyta; class Magnoliopsida; order Asparagales; family Orchidaceae; genus Platanthera; species Platanthera guangdongensis. The sequence continues at coordinate 4,380,391 of CM077149.1, read as the reverse complement.
GTGATTTTTGCCTTGAAGTTGTGGAGGCATTATTTGTACGGTGTGAAGATTGATATCTACACCGATCATAAGAGCTTGAAGTATCTGATTGATCAGAAAGATCTGAATATGCGGCAGCGTAGATGGATGGAGTTCCTGAGGGACTATACATTCAAGATCCACTACGTGCCTGGTAAGGGTAATGCGGTTGCAGACGCGTTGAGTCGTCGGGCCCCAGCTCAAGCCAATTGGCTATCGGTGCATGATGAGCGGTTGGTTCGGGAGTTGGAGGTGTTAGAGATTGTTTGTGTGGATAAGCAATCAAGTGCTGAAGCAGTACTGAATTGGACTGAAGTCCAATATGACCTGGCTGATCGGATTCGGCAGGCTTTGGATTTGGATGTCCATATGAAGCAGTTCATGGATGAGGCTCTGGATGGGTCAAATTCCCAATTCGTTGTGGAGGACGGATTGCTTTGGAAGGACGGTCGTCTGTGCGTCTCAAGTGTGGGCAATTTGCGGGTGGACTTGTTGTACGAGGCACACCATACCAAGTACTCAATTCACCCGGGGAGCACAAAGATGTACCGCGACGTTAAGAAACTGTTTTGGTGGCCGGGTTTGAAAAAGGATGTGGCGCTCTACGTAGCGAAGTGTCAAACTTGCGCCTTGGTGAAGGCGGAATGACAAAAGCCGGGAGGATTTCTGAAGTCCTTGCCTATTCCGGAGTGGAAATTCGACGACATCTCTATGGACTTTGTGCACGGTTTGTCGAGGTCGCAAAAGGGGAACGACGCCATTTGGGTGGTCGTAGATCGGTTAACGAAGGTGTCGCATTTCATTCCGCATAGGAAGGATGATCCGGTGGAGAAGTTGGCAAAACTTTATATGGATAATATAGTACGGCTTCACGGTGTGCCCCGCAGCATCGTGAGTGACCGAGATGGGCGGTTCACGTCCAATGATTGGAGGCTTGTGCAGCAAATGCTGGGAACAAAGTTAAAATTCAGCACAGCCTTTCATCCACAAACAGATGGTCAGACTGAGAGGGTCAATAGAACTATGGAAGACATGCTCCGCATGTGTGTCTTGGACTTTGGAAATCAATGGGAAGACCATCTTTATTTGGTGGAGTTTGCATACAACAATAGCTACCAGGCGAGTATTCAGATGGCGCCCTTCGAGGCCCTATATGGTAGACAATATCGCACGTCGTTGTCTTGGTTAGAAACGGGTGAGTCAAAGTTGTACAAGCGATTAGAAGTGGAGGATGCTACTTCGTTGGTGCGAACCATTCGGGAGAGGTTGCTTATCGCTCAGGACCGGCAAGCGAAGTACTATAATGTCAAGCACAGGAACGTGGAGTTCGCTGTGGGCGACTGGGTGTACTTAAAGATCAAGCCGTTCAAGGGTGTCTCGCGGGTGCGGCGATTGAAAAAGCTAAGCCCGAGATACCTTGGGCCGTTTGAGGTTCTGGAGCGGGTTGGTGAAGCAGCCTATCGGTTGAAGCTTTCGGTGGAGCTTAGTGGTTTACATGATGTATTCCATATTTCGGTGCTACGGAAGGCGGTGCAAGAGCCTACGCAAGTGATCGCGGTCGATCAAGTGCCGATTGATAGTGGGTTGACGACAAAGGTCAAGCCCGTGCGGATTGAAGACTCGGAAGTCAAGCGGCTACGCAATAAAGAGATCAGGATGGTCAAGGTCCGATGGGACAATTGCGGTCGTGAAAAGCTCTCTTGGGAGCGAGAGCAGACTATGCTTGACGAGTATCCGGAGTTGTTCCGCTCAGGTACAAATTTTGGTTTTGTACTTATCTTTCTTTATGTAATTTCGTGGATGAAATTCTTTTAAGAGGGGGAGAGTTGTAACGCCCCGAAACTCAAAAGAGCGACGGGGGACGTTTTGGGCCAGATTTGGAATCTGGCAGGAGATACACGGCCTGGGACACAGGCGTGTCTCAGGGCGTGTCGGGCTTGAGTTGACGACTTGGCCGCGAAGTCGACAAATTTCGCTCGACAATGTGTCGAGACAGGGCACACAGCCTGAGACACGGGCGTGTCTCAGGGCGTGTCGAGCCCGTGTCGACAATCGGCCCGGGGAGTCGACGAATTTCGCTCGACGAAGTGTCGAGACAGGGCACACAGCCTGAGACACGGGTGTGTCTCAGGGCGTGTCGAGCCCGTGTCGACAATCGGCCCGGGGAGTTGACGGATTTCGCTCGACGAAGTGTCGAGACAAGGCACACGGCCTAGGATACGGGCGTGTCCAAGGCCGTGTCAGGCAGTCGACGAACTTCGCTCGACGAAGTATCGAGACCGTGAACACGGCCTGGAGCCCAGGCGTGTTCGAGTAGACACGAGCTAGGACACGGGCGTGTCCAATACCCGTGTGAGTCTCGGGTTGTTTTCGGGGCTGTGTCTATGGAGGCACACGGCCGACCACACGGCCGTGTCAGTTGGAACACGGGCGTGTCAGGTCGAACACGGGTGTGTTGGATGCCCGTGTGTTGTTCCAGGCGCGTCGATTTTGACGGCGAATGAGGGACACGGCCCTGGACACGGGCGTGTGTCAGGCCGTGTTCGGCCCAGGTTTTACTTTTCAGCTACGAATCATAGCCATTCGTTTCCTTATTTTGGGATCCGACGGTTGGGGGCTGTTCCTACTGGGATATACCCGGGATTGGGTCTTTGAAACCCTCACTTTTACTTGAGTGGTTCTCTTTCTAAGTCAAGAGAGGTGAGAGCAAAGGAGGAAGAAGAAGCTAGATCCAGCCATTGGAGGAGCTTCGAAGCTCCAAATCGCGAGCCGATTCTGGATCTACGGAGGCAAAGAGAGTGCGGTGCTTTTCATCTGCTTACATTTCCATGGTGCCAAGGAAGAACGCTAGGGTAACGATTCTCTTCTTGAGCATGTGAAGCTCTCCTTCTTTGCATAGGAAGCCCGCTCTCGCGAGTTTGCGGTGAGTTGGAGGCGTTCCTTCGGGTAGATATGTAAAGTCCCCGTTGTTTAGAGTCTGTATTCGAGAACGGATATAGGCATGATGTGTGATGCCTACCCGGACATGTTGGTCCGGATCGGTGATGTTGCATTGCATAAATGTCGGAGAAGACTCAGTGCGATTGTTTGTTTTTCGGGTTTTCTACGTGGTAGATTGCAATAGGGAGCCTTGGGGATTTATCCAAAGGTGCACCTGGAAAACTGGGCGGATGCGTGATCTTGCCAACTTGGTGGCCTAAAAGACAACTTGAACATAACCGGGTTATGTGAATTGTGATGGAAACGGGACTCGGGAGAAGTTTGACTCACGCATATGGCTTGAATTATCATTGCGATGTGAGCACGGGTTAGATGGAACCGTACCTGTTCTATGTCGTTTGGTTAAAGAGACCTAAGGGTACGTGGCACTTGCCGTTGGCATAGATGAGGGTCTTCGGTGGTCTATGGCTTAAACTAACGTGACCCATGCCAAGAAGACAAAATGCTCATAATGTGGCCGTCAAAGTGGTGGTGGTGAGATCGGAATGTCTATGGCTTAAATTGACGTGACATAGACCGGATCACCGAGAATGTGCCCTGAGAGCACGGCGCGTGTGGTCGTGCGTGCCAACGCCTGTGATGCAATGTATATATATATACTGCTTGGTTATGCTAATAAGTGCAGGGAAGGAGCATCGCCGCCCCGAATTGGGGGCGCGATCGTTATAATTTGGTCAGCATAGCTGATCGTTGCCCTTTGTTTGCCACTGTGCAGTGGTTTTGTTGCTTGTAGGTGCTGCTGGACCAAGCGGTCAATAGCGGGCTAAAGCCCAAATTGCGAAGCTGTCCCTCGAAGGCCTAATTGGAGTGTTTACTGCTTTTATTCATGTATGACCGGCCTGCGTGCCGTGGTTTGTAAAACATGTAATATTAAGTAAATCTTTTTGTAAGGCCTTAAGGTTTGTACTTGTGTATGTACTACATTCCTATTTGGTGTATTAGTGGACATTCATGCTTTAGTGCTGGGTTCTTATTTGCAACTTAAACTACTTCCGCTAGAATGCTCTGAGTAGGACGTTGGATTGGTTGGATGGTTTCCATAGAGTAACCACCCGGTCTGTCTGTGGTATATGGCATCGGGCCCCGGTCGGACCTACTGCTATATGATATGCGATGGATAGGGGGTGTTACAGTACTACCAGAGCTCGGCAAGGGCCACAACCAAACTCCAAGGCCAGTTCGCCACAGCGGACAATGTGAACACTCCAATCCGCAAGCCTCCCGCGGATAAGGCAGCCAACCCGCCGGTAAACATAAGCTTGCAACACAAGGCCACTGAATAAGGCACTGCCTACAGCCCGCAAACCCCAGTCCGCTCAGTCTGATTCGCTAGAAGCCCGTCATCCTTGGCCACAGGCCAACCAGACCGCACAACAGACCAAACAAAGCCGCATACCAGGCCGCTCAAGCCGCTTCTCAATTAGCCGAACCACCAAGACAGCCAACACCCAGGCCATAACCTGTAGTCCGCCCAGGCTGTGGACTCAGACCGCTCAGGCCGCACAATCTGCTCTTCAACAGCCAAGCCAGCCAAGGTCACCAGGCCGCACCAGGAATCCGCCCAGGCCGTGGACTCAGTCCGCACAGGCCGCTTAGACCGCCCAGCCTGTCCATCACCCACTTCCACTTCACAAATTTCAACACTCCCCCTTGAAGTGAGAAGTGGTGATCAAGCCCAGCAAGCTACGTAACCGCTGAAAAGGCCCCTTCGACAGCGACTTCATGAAGATGTCAGCAAGATTATCTTCACTCCGAACATGCCCGACCAGAAGATATCCCTCCAACACCTTCTCCCTTATGAAGTGTTCGATCTCAATATGCTTGGTCCTTGCGTGACACACTGGATTGTTTACCAGTTTGAGAGCACTCTCATTGTCACCCCAGAGTAAAGTAGGCCTTTGCACTTCCTCATGAATATCCTCTACAAGCCTCCACAACTAGATGGCTTCCCGAACAGCCAAGGCCAAAGCCTTATACTCAGCTTCTGTAGTAGACACGGACACTAAATCCTACTTCTTGCTACACCACGAAATACAAGCTGAACCACAAGTGAAAACATAACCCGAAGTTAACCTCTGATCATCCGAGTCACCACCATAGTCAGCATCCGTGTATCCAAGTAAAGCAAAGTCCGTGTCTCTACTGTAGAGGAGTCCCCTATCAGAAGTTGACTTGACATACTTCAGAATGTTCTTTGCCGCCACCAGATGAGACTTCTTTGGTTCAGCCATAAACTGACTTACTCGGCCAACAGCATAAGCAATGTCTGGCCTTGTAATCGTCAGGTAAATCAAGCTCCCTACAAGAGCCTTGAACACCAAAGGATCAGAAAGAATTCTTCCTTCATCTCGTCGAAGCTTCAGCCCATGTTCTAGTGGATTAGAGCAACTCTTCCCTTCGCCCATGCCAAATCGACTTACAATGCGATCTGCATACCCCTTCTGGCAAATGAGAATCTCGCACTCCTTCCTCTCCACTTCAAGACCGAGAAATTTATGAAGCTCTCCCAAGTCTTTCATCTTGAAGCGTATAGCTAGCTCGGCCCTAATCCTAGCTACTTCCTCCTCTGAATTCCATGTGACGATCATGTCATCCACATACAGCAGAACCAAGACTTGAAGCTCCCCCTTCTTCTTGACAAACAAGCTAGAATACGAGTTGGAAGCAAGATACCCGTAGAATTACAAATACTCTGCTATCTTCCCATACCAAGCTCTAGGAGCTTGCTTCAACCCGTAGAGAGCCTTCCTGAGCTTACAGACATAGTCCGGATGAACTTCAGAAACAAATCCAAGTGGCTGATCCATGAAGATGTCCTTGTCAATTTCTCCATAAAGAAAAGCATTCTTCACATCAAGCTACCACATCCTCCATCCCTTGCAAGCAGCCAAGGAAATCACCACTCTAACCGAAGTCATCTTTACAACCGGACTAAATGTCTCCTCATAGTATTCTCCATACTACTGTGAGAATCCTCGAGCAATCATGCGAGCTTTGTACCTATCAATGCTCTCATCAGCCTTCTTGTTCAACTTATACACCCACTTGCAAGTCACTAAAGTAATGCCATCAACCTTGGGCACAAGATCTTAGGTTTCATTCTTCTTGAGAGCAGCAATCTCTTCCTTCATGACATCATCCCACTCCTTGACTCCAGTGGCCTCATTGAAGTTTACAGGCTCTCGCTCATCCAGAGGACCTGCAAAGAAGCAGTAGACAAAGCTCACTGCATTCCCATCACAGTACCGAGCAGGTGGCTTCACAACCCTCTTCGATCTCCGAAGAGGCTGTTCCTTGCTTACTACCTCTGTTGCTTATTCAGGCTCAACACTACCTTCAGGCAAGCTTTGAGCACTGCTCCCCCTGCTTCCTGAGCCAGAAGTCTCAGCACCAGAACTTGAAGCAACAGGAGCTGCTGGTGAGACAGCAAGCTCCTCTTCCAAACCTTCAGCAACCACCTTCGGTTCTTCATCAACCTTGCTTCTGGTTAGCTCAACCGAACCACCTCCATACGATGTCAGTTCGTCAAAGACTACATCTCTTGACACAATAAACTTCTTTGTCGCAGGATCCATGCATTTCCATCCCTTTTTCTGCTCATCATAGCCAACAAAGACAAGCATTCTTGCCTTTGCATCAAACTTTGTCCGTGAAGCATCCGGGACATGCACATAGCAAGTTGAACCGAACACCCGAAGGTGTTACACACTAGGCTTCTCCTTCAGCAACATCTCAAAAGGAGTCTTCATGTTGATCGGGCTAAGTGGCATCCGATTGATGACGTAAGAAGCACAAGACATCCCCTCCGCCCAGAAGGACCTTGGAATGTCTTTCGCATGAAGCCAGCATTTGCAAGTCTCCGTCAGATGATGGATCTTCCGCTCCGCTACTCCATTTTGTTGTAGTGTGTGAGCACAAGTGAGCTCTCGTTGGATCTCGTGCTTCCTGCAGAAGTTAGAAAACTCGGAGGAGATAAACTCACCACTGTTATCTGTTCTAAGCTTCTTGATTCGCAAGCCAAGCCTGCCCTCCACCAACTCCTTGAACTCCACAAACAAACGGAAGGCTTCAGACTTCTCCTTCATGAAATATACCCAAGTGCATCTTGAGTAGTCATCAATCAGCACAAGCATGTATCTGCTCCTGCCAAGGCTTGTATTGACGGTTGGTCCCATCAAGTCTCCATGGATGCACTCCAATGGTATCTTGCTCCTCATTTGTGATTTATCAAATGGAAGGCGATGAGCCTTGCTGTACTGACATCCCGCGCAAACGTGACCATCACCAAATGAAGAAAGCTTAGGCAAGCCTCTTACAAGGCTTCTGTTAGCCATAGCCTTCAACTTATCCATTCCTACATGCCCCAGTCGTTCATTTCATATAGCAGCGCTATCGTTTGCTCTCATCCGATCAACATAAGAGTTAGTAGCAAGAACAAACAAGTTCTTCACTATCCTCCCAATATGAGCAACATCAGTCTTAACCGCGGATATGTTGCGAAGGAACTTCACTTCTGTTGGCCCAAACAGAACGTGATAACCCGCGTCGACCGCATTGGTCATAGAGAAGAGGTTCTTCTTCATGCCCGGTACGTGATACACACTCCTTAATGTGAGTGACCCCTTATCACTACCCAAAGACACAACACCCTCCTTCTCAACTGCATAAACAGTATTATCAGCAGTTATAATAGCTTCATTAACTGAGTAGGCTTGCAGAGAAGAGAACTTCGACTTGTCTCCAGTGAGGTGATGACCACACCCGGAGTCCACGATCCAATCATCGCTGAAGTCGACAGCGGACAAGGCACGGACACAAGTGCCCGTCATGAAGGCTCTGCCCCATCCAGCTTCCTCGCTCTTAGAGCAAGCTTCCTCCTTGCCTGCAGCATGCCCAGGCTGCAGTTTGACCTTGCAGTCACGCTTGAAGTGTCCCCGCTGATGACACCTGTAGAACTTCAAGTTCTTCTTCCAATCCTTCTTAGGAGCAACGCTCCTCTCTGACTGATAAGAAGTTGAAGACTCATTTTTAGCAGCGGTCTTCTTCTTCTTCCCTTCCCATCCTTTTTTCTTCTTGCCTGAGAAGAGAGCTTCACTGCCTTCCTCAGTGACAGTGACTCCAGTCATCTGTCTTGCCAAACTTTCCTGCAAAGCAAGCAGGTTCTCAAGCTCCAGCAGCGATGGCTGAGTAGCCCAGCCTTGAACAGATGTCACAAAGGCAACATACTCCTTCCGCAAGCCGCGGATTATGTGCCTTTTCATCTTAGCCTCAGAGATAGGCTCATCCGGATCAAGCGCTGACAGCTCTGCACACAAGCTCTTCATCTTCAGAAAGAATTTTGAGATGGTCAGGTCTCTTTGAGTTGTAATGGCCAACTCATTCTCCAGAAACTGAAGTCTTGCCACATTCTTCCTATTGAACAACTCATCAATAGTTGTCCAAATATCAGCAGCAGACTCACATGCAATGATGTGATCAAACAGTTATGGTGACACGGCCCTCTTGAGAACAAACTACTCCTTGGCATTTGTTTTTCTCCAGAGCCTCACCTGCTCAGCAGTACCAAACGCAGCAGTCACTTACTGTTTGTCGTCACCACCGATGACCTCCCATAGCTCCTTGCCCAGAAGGTCACACTTCATGCACGACTTCCACTTTTTAATGTTAGTCGGCGTCAAGAGTTCAATACCAAGACCTCTTGCATAGCTTACTTCCATTGCAACAACTGTTGGTTAAGCTTCCAGAAGCACAGAGCACCAACACAGGTTGATCACCACTCAAGCACAGAGCAACAACACTGGTTGATCGCTCAAGCAACTGAACCTCCCTCTGATACCATGTTAAATTTTCTCAAAGCGGTCAGCAAGGTAGCCTAAAGCCAAATTAATATTCTCAGCACTACCCAGTTCACACTTTGATCATGCGGAAACCCAAGGAGCAAGTTAAACACCAACCACAAATGGAAGAACAAGCAAGTCTTATATTCATTCACACTTCTTTACAAGTCGAGGTATACGTAGCGAGACATGATTTCGCTAATACACAAGTTACAAACAGAAAGAACAAAACAAGTCGGGCAGACAGCACTGGAGACCGTCGTGACCGCCTAGTCCGCCAAGGTTGCCGAAGTCGCCCGAGCTGCAACTGCTACAAGCCGAATAACACACAGAGTCCGCCAAGACCGCGAGGTCAAGCAGACACGCCGTTATTCACTGCCTGTTGAAGAACTGAGGAACAAACCGCCTTCCCGCCTGAGACCGGCGGACAGGTTATTGGAACTTGAACAAGCTGAAGCAGAAAACTGACAAGCCGTCGAAGCGACCAGCTGAGACCGCAGAGACCGCACACTTCAATGCCCAACTCCTGGCTCCTTGAAGCTAGTCGTGCGACCTGTACACAGCACACCGTCAGCACTACTCAACCGGCGCGGACAGAAAACCACAGACCGCAACACTTGCCCAAGCCCAACTTACTGTTCACTCTGTTACTGTAGACGTGTCAGGGGGTTCTATTTATATGCGAGGTGATGAGTGTGGTCACCACCCTAGTGCATAAAATCACCACCCCAGCCCGCGCACTAGCAAAACATCCGTCCACTGAGTCCGCAAAGACTAAGCCGGATTCTAAGAAACTGCCAGAAGCAAGACACTGATGTTTACTTCTAGGCAGCCTGGAACCAGACCGCCCACACTGTGCGGACAAGGTACAGTCCGAACAGTCCGCACACATCATCACACCTGGACAGCCACAACTCCTTCAGCAACAATCCGCACACGAAAGAGGCAGTCCACATAGTACAAGACCAAAGCCTCCATCTGCCACAAGTCCACGACCAAAGGCAGGCCGCCCGGTCAACAGCGTACTTGGAGGATACTGCGGACACACTGGACTTGTCACAGAATGTGACCAAGTCCAGTAAATCACCAAAGGCCTAGCGCGAGCTCGGCGGACAAGGCCCAATCCGCCAAAACTACTCTCACAGCTGCCCAAACAACCGTCCTACTGCCGGACTCCGACATCAGTCCGCGTAGTCCTCCACAGCAGCTAACACCTGATGTGCTACCAGAGCTCGGCAAGGGCCACAACCAAACTCCAAGGCCAGTTCGCCACAGCGGACACCGCGAACATGCCAGTCCGCAAGCCTCCCGCGGATAAGGCACCCAACCCGCCGATAAACACAAGCTTGTAACACAAGGCCGCTGAACAAGACACTGCCTACAGCCCGCAAACACTTGTTGGGAATACTGAACACTTTGTAATGCTGTCATCAATAAGATTGGAAATAACACATGTTGTTCGTCTCACAAATGTTAAAAATACAAAATACAAGCAGTAGTGATGGAGCTCTGGATGCTCATTTGGCAGAAAGCAAACTCTTCTTTGAAATGTTCATCCTGGGGATCATCTCAGTGCCAGATCATGCTTGACATGTTGATTCATAGCCTTTATTTTGGAGAGAGCTCTCGAGATACCCAAGGCGAACGAATCGTTCGATTTCTGTCTTCAGTCTTGAACAATCTTCTGTCTTATACCCGTGACCTTGGTGGAAGTTGCAATACTTAGATTGGTCCCCTAAATTTGAAGTAAGAGTCATTGGCTTTTGGAGAGACAGATGGTTGCGTATGGCGAGCAACACTCCTGCTCGTGAAGAGTTGTGGGGAGTGAAGGCTTGATGTTGGTGATGCCCCCCCAGTCTGTCGAGAGTTGTCGCGACACGAGTTGCTCTTTGTGGGAACCGATAGCGGTATCAACCCCTGCTCTCGATGTCTTTTTGAATTGCTTTTGAATTGTTGGCGGTGTGCTTCGATTGCACCGTCAGCGGCGATCTGGACATCGATTCGTTGAACAAGATCAGAATAGCTCAGTAGAGTTTCTTGTACTGGTGCGGAGTGGAAGCCACCAGGGCGGAGCCCTCCAAGAAGAAATCTGCGTAGGAGTTCCGCTTTTATTCCTGGGATTCGTGGTGCTTCAGTGGTGAAATGACGGAAGAAATCTTTAAGGGTTTCCCCATTACTTTGACTAATACCGGACAGGTGGGAAGGATCGTTGAATATTCGGCGGATGGCGATAAACTGATCCGTGAATTGTTGTGTTAGTTCAGCGAAATCTTTGATTTCTCCTTCCTTCAGGGACATGAACCATGTACGAGCTTGCCCTTTCAAAGTTGCTGGGAAAGCTTGGCACAATAGTTGATCTGGGGCGTTGCAAAGTTGCATCATGATTGTGAAGTGTCTGACATGCTCTGACGGGTCACTTATACCATCATATGCCTCGATCTTTGCGAGCTTGAAACCGTGAGGGATTGGGTGTGCTCGAACCTCGGGTGCAAATAGCGAGTAATGATGGAGAGGGCGGCTGGCGGGAGCGGCATATTGCTTGGCTCGCTCGCGTTCTTCTGTGATTAAGTTGAGAACTTCTCTGCGTGTGAGCCCTTCAACTTCTGTTGGACTGATGCTTGTTGCTTCTGGGAGATTGTAGTGATGCTGAACTTCAGATCCTTTGTCTAAATGGGCTCTACGACCGTGGACATCCGCACTAGGGAGTTCTCCTTCTAGTATGATGACATGCCGGTGAGGGGGAACTGGACTAACCCGCCCTTCGAGTGTTGTCCCTTCTGTCGTGCGGGCAGCTTCTCCCGCCAGAGTATTTAGTTATGAGTAATGTTGTGTTGATGGTACTGTCTTTTGAGGATGCTGAGAAGTTGCTTCCCACAGGCGACGCCAAACTGTTGTGGACTAACTCGACGTCCCGGTCGGATCAGAATTCTTGGACCGTCTTAGCCCTCGGAACGGTCGAGCGCGCACACAGTTAATGAAAATGGAAAGTTGACAAGGTAATTTTTTGACGTGGAAAACCCCGGAAAGATGTGAAAAACCACGTGGCCAGATCTGTGCCGACCAAACCTCCACTAGATCTGAGTGTTGTTACAGGGCTTTTTCAAGAACTCGAGGGCGACATGCCGCCTCCCGTTACAATTATTGGGGAGAGAGATGAGCGAGATCCTGGAGGGTGACATGCCACCACTCACAAAGCTAATTACTTCTTCGAGTGTCGCGGGAGCGATGCTCTTGTTGTATTCTGGAGTCTTCTAGTAATTCCTGGAGGCGAGAGTAGCTTGTTGTACATGTTCTGATGTCTGGAGCTTTGAGTCTCGGAGGCGCGCTTAGCGCGCCTTACCCTCTGCTTCTTGTCTCTGATTGTCTTTTGAAGAAGCGTCGTTTGGTGATCTTATCGGTAGATGGAGCGCTTGTTCTTGAGCGCGTAGGGCGCTTGCTGGGCTCATGTTGGAGAAGAGCGCGCGGGGCGCTTGTAGGAGGAGAGCGTGCAGGGCGCTTGCTGGTGGAGAGCACGTTGGACGCTTGTTGGAGAAGAGCGCGTGGAGCGCTGGGGGAAGACACCCGTGCAAGGGAGCAACTTGTGTGATAACGCGCAGGAGCGTGCAGGGGAGAGACGGGCGTGATAACGTGAAAGGAGGTAGCGCGCGCGGGAGCGCGTAAGGAGGCGTCGCGCACGGGAGCGCGCAGGAGCGCGCAAGGGAGAAATGTGTGCGGGATCGCGCAAGGAGGCGGCGTGCGCGAGAGCACGCAAGGGAGAAATGCGCGCGAGAGCGCGCAAGGAGGCGGCCGCGCGTGATCACACGAGAAGGCGGCTCCGGCGAGAGCGCGCAAGTACTAGGCGCGCGGGGGAGCGCGTAAGGAGGCGACGTGGGAGAGAGAAATTCCGGGCGGAGAAGATGAAGATCCTCGAAGACGAAGGAGGTCTTCAAAGCAAGGTTGTCTGGATCGCGATCTGGATCATAGGATCTTATGATCCTAATATCTAGATGTTGTAAATCGATCCTGATTTTGTAAAGTGATCCTCGATCTAAACCTACTATCCAATCTGATCCTACCTCAAAATGATCTCATCTAGGATCTTGATCCTGACAACCTTGCTTCAAAGAATGCTTGAAGATCCTCGAAGGGGGGAGAAGGAGATGAAGGCTCTGTTTGACAAACCGGCGGGGCGCCGTTTCGGTGGGGACGATCCGGAGTGGAGGCGTTTGGGAAACCATCGCGAGCTCCGTTTTAGAATGGTCGGCATGAAAGGGTGATTTCTGGCCGTTTTGGCGCTGGTCATCCGAGCAACAGCTGCCGTTTCAACCAACCGTTTTGATTTTTTTTAATTAATTTCCCGCAGGCTTCCCCGGCGTACCTCCTCCCAACAGGGCTTCCATGGCGTTCCTCCCCCAGCAGGGCTTCCATGGCGTTCCTCCTCCCACCGTTTGTCCTCTCGCAGGGCTTCCGCGGCGAGTTTGTGCAAGGGCTGCGAGGAAGAAGCATTAATGGGGACCATGAATTAATTCTTTGGGAAGATGAATAATATTAAATAATGTTAAATAATATTAATTAATACTTTGGGACAGACATCCACTCCTTGAATTGCTGCAACTTAAATAATGTTAAATTTTATAATTATACACTTATATAATTTTATTAACAGTTATATAATTTTTACTCCTACAGACCGGTGGTTATCCAAACATAATATCAGTTTTAAAACCTCAGTTTTAAAAATACAGTTTAGAATCTCCCTTTTGAACTGCTCACTTTTAAAACGGCACCGGTATCTGAAACAGACCCAAAAAAGATGGAGGAAGGAGAGAGAGGGAATCCGTAGTAGGATTTTTCCAAGAAGGAGATAATGAATTAAAAGGGGGAAGAGAGGTCCTATTTATAGGCTTCATGGATGGTTATGGAGGTCATGCGGTTATTCGCAGCCCATAACCACCATGAGTGATATTAATAGGTCCACTCATGACATAATATACACATGTAATATTTAATAATTATACTAAACACAGGCCAGTCTATTTTTAGCCGCGCATTTCCCCACTACGAAAGATCATGGGGGGTAGTTACATAGGTGGTTACCCACGTAATCGATGACGGCGATCGCGGGAGCGCGATCGGACGGCGGAGGAAAGTCATGACGGACGGCGGCCGACGGCGACGCACGACAATGGCGGCGGTCGTGGAGTCGGGAAATAACGGTGGTGGTCGTGGCGTCGGGAAATAACGGCGGCGACGGCAGCGTTGCGAGACGGCGGCCGTGACGCTAGGAAATGACAACGACGGCGGCCGTTTGGAGACGCCGGTGACAGCGTCTGAGAAAGACAGGAGCGGCGACGACGACGATCGTGGGAGAGAGGAGGGGGGACGCGCTGCCGGCACGAGCCGGCGTCCCCTACGGAATCTGCTGCAACACCAAGGGGTGGTGCGGCAGCTTGCCCCGGATCCCTGCTGGGGAGTGTTGTGCACTCCCCAACAGAGAGGCCAAATATAGACGCTGACCAAGTCAGCGCCTATATTCCAGCCAATGGGGATTAAATCATCCCGCATGCGCAGGAACCAAGCTTCCTGCGCTGCGCGCATGGGAATCGAGATTCCTGCGCGCAGGAATTCGAGCGCATGCGCGCACGGAATAAACCTCGCGCGCGCGCATGCCGCGCGGGGGGATTTCAACGTGCCCGAGCGCGGCGCTCATCCTGCGCAGATGGGAACATGTTGCTAGCGTGGTTGACGATCATGGTGCGCTTGCTCGGACTACGGCTCGACCGGGAGCGGAAACAGGGAGCCCATCAGGGAGCACCCCTCCTTTGATGGCATGACCCAAAACTATATTTCTTGAGATAGAAAATAACATTTAGATAGTTTTTCTGAAGATTTGTTTTTCTCCAAAATACTCAAAGTTAATTTTAAATGCTCCAGGTGGTTGCTTTTCCTTGGACAAAATATTAATATATTCTCGAAAAATATGACAATAACTGTTGGAACACCCTATTACTAATTTGGGTCAGGATCACTATGTCTCTAGGAAACCTATTTTTGACCTCCTGTATAGATCTAAAGGTCAATTAGAATTGAGTCTAAGGGTTAGAAGTCTAGGTTTGGAAGCTGCCCTCAAGACCAAGGATTTTCAGTTTGAGACTAAGTCATATCGTCGAGCTCAGCACGACGATTCGTCGAACTCCAATCGACGATCGTCTAGCTCAACTTTGACAGATCGTCGAACTCCATTCGACGATCGATGAGCTCACCTTCAACAAATCGTCGAACTCCATTCGACGATCTGCGAGCTCAGTTCGACGATCTTGACTCAGTATTGAATCTCTATCTCTGAGCTCAGTTCGACGATCTTTGAGCTCAGATCGACGATTTCTGTTGCTGTCTAAAGTCCATATCGCTGAGCTCAATTCGACGATAGCAGAGCTCAGTTCGACGTTTTCTGATGAGTTAAAGGATTTTTCAAGATTCAAATTCAGGAGTTATTCAGCAATTAATTCAGAAGATTTTCTAGCCGTTTTCATTTATTTCTGGACCAAGTTTCAAGGGATTATCAAGGAATGTTTCTTTGGACTTTCCTCCAGAAGACAATTGCAATTAAGGATGCAATTAATGACAGGCCAACGGCTATTCTTGACAGATGATTTTTTATTCAGTACCAGAGAATAAAATACAAGAATTTTTTGAATCTCTCCATCACTTAGGATACAGAACAGATTCTCTGGATAACATTCTCTGTCTCAAAGAATTCTCTCAAGAACACACATCCAAGAAGATCAAACCTTCTGAAATCTTCTGATCTCTCTTGTCTCAAGTGTTCAAGGCCAACATCTTTCAAGACTCCAGACACCTAACATTTCAGTTATTGCTGAAATTATCATTTGCTGGAGATCAACTTCTCAAGGCCTATCACCCTACAGCAAAGCTTCATTTCCTGAACATCTCAAGGACTCAGGGGGAGCTTTGACAACATCAAATCCACATAGTCTTCTCAGCTGCTCTGAGAAAGAGAAGACTTCCATAACTCTCTTATCCCCATCTCTGTAAAAGGTTTTTCAAACTCCCTTCAAAAGTTTGAGTTTGGTTTTTGAGCACCTTGTCAAAAGCTCATTGGTGGCAAGACACCTGATCAAAAAATCTGATTTGGTTTTTGAGCACCATATCAAAAGCTCATTGGTGCCCAGGACACCTGATCAACTCATCCTGCAGTGGATTCCTACCTAGGGTGGTAGAAGAGTGGATGTACCCAAGTTTAGGGGAACCACTATAGCTCCTTGTGTCTTCTGGCTTGCTTGTCTTTATCTTTTGTTTCTGGTTGTGATTGTTTTGTGATTAGTTTAGATCTGTGATTGATTTCTGTTGTAGGTTATTCTGTGATTAGATTTAATAATTGCTTCCCTGTTCACTCAGATTACAACAATTGTTGTAAAAAGTTTTCAAGCATCATATACTCTATTCACCCCCCTCTAGAGTATATCAGATCTAGCTGCACTTTCAATTGGTATCAAAGCCAGGTTGGTTAAACATACCACACCTTGGTGGTTGCACAGACTAACACTTGAACCCAAAGATTCCTAGTTAGATCTGTTTTCTTTTGAGTTTATTATTAGATTTTGTTTGCACACATCATGGCCCAAAACAAAGATTATGCTAGCACCAGACCTCCAGTGTGCAACTTATTTAAGTTTGTACTTTGGAAAGCAAGGATTAGATTATATATGAATTCTATTGACGAGGATATTTTTAATTCTATTTTGATAGTCTGTCCAAGACCTCCAGAGAACTCAAATACAAATGCTGTTCCACCTCCATCAGGAACAGATGCTGACATCAAGAAGTGGAAGGTAGCTGATGCCAAGGCTATGAACATCTTATCCCAGACCATGTCTGATGACATCTTTCAAAAGGTGGCTGAATACAATTCAGCAAAGGAAATCTGGGATAAATTCTCTGAAATAGTCTCAGGCTCAGCTGATGAGAGAAAGGACAGGAGATCCCACCTCATATCTCAATATGAGAATTTCAAGAAGGGAGAAGCTGAATCAGTTGGAGATATGTACAATAGACTTAGTCTGATAGTCAGTGAACTCAGGACTTTGGATAAGGAGATATCACTGACTGAACTTAATGACAAAATTCTAATGTGCTTCCCTAGCACTTGGGAGTCAAGAATCTGGCAAATCAAGGATGCCAGAAGTTTGAATGAGATCACCACTGAAGCTCTATTGGGTAAGCTCAAATCTTATGAGCTACTCATTAATAATAGAGAAGAAGAACAGAAGGCTGCCTCACCAGCCACAAGAAAAGAAAAGACAATAGCCTTCAAAGCAACTGAAGATCAGCCTGAAGACAAAGTCACAGGCAATGATGAACTGCTCAGTCTGTTGGCCAAAAGATTCTACAAGATGGCCAGAAAGGACTTCAGAAAGAGATCATACAAGGAGCATGATAAGCCAAGGTATGATAAGTCTAATAATAAGGAAATTGTCTGCTTTGGTTGCAGGAAACCAGGGCACATTGTACCTGACTGTCCAGAAAACAAAAACAAGGACAGAAGGGACAAGAAAGAAAGAAGAAGAGAAAAGGACTTCAAGAAAAGTAACAATGGCAAACCCTCCACAAGCAAGAATAAACACACAAGGAAGGGATTTGTTGCTGAATCCTGGAGTGAAACTGAAGAGGAGTCAGAAGCCTCATCCAGCTCCAGTGATGATGAAGATGATGCAGAAGAGAAGGAGTTCTGCATGATGGCAATCAATGCCTCTCAACATAATTCAGATGAAGAAGAGTCAGAGTCAGACTCAGAGACTCAACTTGAAGAAGATCAGGTAATCAGTTCTTTTGATTTCAATTCAGAGGACTTTAAATCTGAGTTTAAAGCTTTATGTTTAGACCTGCTAAAATCTGAGAAAGAAATTATCTCTCTCAGAAATCATTTATCTGAACATAATACCTTAAAGTCAGAAAACCTCAAACTCTCTCAGGAGTTGGAGTGTTGTAGGGAGCAGATAGCTTCACTGAAAGGTGAGCTATCTGAGGCCAAGAAGCTTGAAGAATCCCTCAATGGGAGAAGTATCAAGCTGATGGACATCACAAGCACAGTGAACTCCAGATTTAATAGTACACTGGGCTTGGTTACTTCATCCAGCCAACCCATAGTTCTAACAACTCCAATCAAGTTCATTTCTGACAAAGGGAAGGGAGTTGTAGAGGTAGCTAGGAAGAATTCTGATCTGCCCAAGAAAACTAAGTTCCAGCAGAAATCGTCGAACGGAGCTCGACGATCGCCGAACGCAGATCGACGATCTGAGGCAAAATCGTCGAACTCAGGTCGACGAACTCAAATTCCTGAACTCTGCCATAGTCGATCGTCGAACGGAGCTCGACGATCTGACCCAAGATCATCGAACGCAGCTCCACGATCGTCGAACATAGATCAGAGCTCTGGGAATCCCTTCAAGGGCAAATCAAAATCCAATCCTAGGGGTCCTTCATCCCAAATCTTTAACCCTTATACTGAATGGATTATACCTCCAAGGAGATATCATCTTGAAGGTTATAAGAGTCAACCTGGGATGTCTTTCATTTCTGAGTTTAAAGGTTATCAACCTAGGCCCAAGGTAAACTGGGTCAAAAACAAATGAATTATTTTATGTGCAGGTGAAGACCTATCCAACATCAAACCAGCAATGGTACTTGGATAGTGGGTGCTCTAAGCACATGACAGGAAACAAGGACAACCTCACATCCTTTAAAGCCAAGCTTGGACCCAAAGTTATCTTTGGTGATTCAAACTTTGGACAAACTAAAGGATATGGTGCAGTCCAGATTGGATCAGTGACATTTAAGAAGGTAGCTTATGTGGAAGGACTGAAGCACAATTTGATAAGCATCAGTCAGCTATGTGATGAAGGCTACCAGGTGACCTTCAGCAAAGCATTATGCAAGATCAAGTCAGAGGACAACACAACTATGTTGACAGGTAACCGGAAATATTACATCTATCTAGTAGATTTTCTTTCAACAGATGTAGATATTTGCCTACTCAATTCTGTTTGTAGACCAAACATTTTATGGCATAAGAGACTACGACACTTAAACCTTAGAACTATTGCTAGGCTATCCAAGGACAACCTTGTTAGAGGACTACCTTCTGGCCCCTACAAGAAGGAAGGACTCTGCAGGGCTTGTCAATTAGGCAAGCAAACTAAAAATAGTTTTAAGTCACTTAATAATAGTGATTCACCTAGGATATTGTATCTGTTACACATGGATCTTTTTGGACCCATCACAGTACAAAGCCTAGGAGGGAAATCTTACACTTTAGTAGTTGTAGATGACTTCTCTAGATTCACTTGGGTGTTCTTTCTGAGGAAGAAGTCTGATAATTTTAAGTGTTTGACAGAGTTTCTCAAATGCATACAGATTGAGTTCAATACTCACATTGCCCTGATCAGAAGTGATCATGGGACAGAGTTTGATTCTCTTCTTATGCAAGAGTTCTGTCAGAGTGAAGGGATCAGGCATACTTTCTCAGCTCCTAGAACTCCTCAACAAAATGGGGTAGCTGAAAGGAAAAATAGAACCCTTATTGAATCTGCCGCTACATTGTTGTCAGATGCTCACCTTCCTCTATCCTTTTGGGCAGAGGCAGTGAACACCTCCAACTATGTGCTGAATAGAAGTTTGATACATAAACTAAAGGGAAATACTCCCTATGAATTACTCAAAGGGAAGAAACCTAAAGTTGATTATTTTAGAGTTTTTGGTTGTATTTGTTATATACATAATAATGACAAGAAATATTTAGCAAAATTTCAAGCTAAAGCTGATGAAGGAGTGTTTCTGGGATACTCCATGATCAGTAAGGCTTATAGGGTTTATAATAAATCATCTCTAAAAATTGAGGAATCTGTTCATATATCATTTGATGAATCTAACATGTCTTTCAAGGAGAAGATCTCTTCTACCATAGAACCTTTGCAGGAACATTCTCTTGTTGAAGACTTGAACAAGTTACAGGTTACTCAAAAAGAGGAAAGCAGTGAAGATGAAGAAAGTATTCAACATATTGAAGAATAACTTGAAGAGCCAGTTGTTGTACCACAAGAGGAAATAACAACACGGGTTGGTGAACAATCAACACCCCATGTTGATTTAGTAACATCAAGAGATCATCCAATTTCCTAAATAATTGGAGACATCTCAGCTGGTGTGCAAACCAGAAATTAGGTCAACCAAAACCTGTTGCACACTTGCTTCCTATCTCAAATTGAACCTCACTCCATTCAAGATGCAGAGCAAGATCCACACTGGATCATTGCAATGCAAGAAGAGTTGCATCAATTTGAAAGGAACAAAGTTTGGGAACTAGTGCCAAAGCCTAAGGATCACTCCATTGTTGGAACAAAGTGGGTGTTCAGAAACAAACTGGATGATCAAGAAGTAATTGTAAGGAACAAGGCAAGGCTAGTTGCTCAAGGATATTCTCAAGAAGAAGGAATAGACTATGACCAGACTTTTGCACCAGTTGCAAGATTGGAAGCCATCAGAATATTCTTAGCTTATACAGCACATTAAGGATTCAAGGTATATCAGATGGATGTCAAAAGTGCATTTCTCAATGGAGACATCAAAGAAGAAGTATATGTCAGACAACCTCCAGGTTTTATCTCTCCAACTTATCCTGATTATGTTTTTAGGTTGAACAAAGCATTATATGGTCTCAAGCAAGCTCCTAGATCATAGTATGAGACTCTAGCATGTTTCCTTTTGGAAAATGGATTTATAAGGGGTAGAGTAGACCAAACTCTTTTCATTAGAACCCATAAGTCACATACCCTACTAGTACAGATTTATGTAGATGACATTATGTTTGGTTCTACTGATTCACATTTGTGCATAAGGTTTTCAAACCTAATGCATGCCAAATTTGAAATGAGTAGCATGAGTGAGCTATCCTTCTTCCTAGGATTGTAAGTCAAGCAACATGCTGAAGGCATCTTTATTTCTCAAACCAAGTATGCAAATGAATTGGTTAAGAAATTTGGCATGTCTGAAGCATCTTGTATGAAAACACCCATGCCTACCAATGTTGTATTGGATGCTGATGAACATGGGAAACCTGTTGATCAGACAACATATAGAGCAATGATTGGCTCTTTATTGTACCTTACAGCTAGTAGACAAGATATAATGTTTGCTACATGTATATGTGCTAGGTTCCAAGTAAGCCCTAGAGAGTCACACCTAACATTAGTAAAGAGGATTCTCAGGTATGTTAAAAGTTATCCAAATCTAGGTCACTGGTATCCAAAAGATTCAGCATTTGATTTAACTGGATTTTCTGATGCTGATTATGCTGGATGCAGAATTGACAGGAAAAGCACCAGTGGAACTTGTCAGTTCCTTGGTGACAGACTTGTCTCTTGGTTTTGCAAGAAACAAACTTCTGTGTCAACTTCAACTGCTGAAGCTGAATATATGGCTGCAGACAGTTGTTGTTCACAAATCTTGTGAATTCAAAACCAACTCCTAGACTATGGCTACAACTTAGAGAAGTCTAAAATCTTTTGTGATAACACCAGTGCTATTTCTATACCTCAAAATCCAGTCCTCCATAGTAGGACAAAACACATAGAAATTAGGCATCACTTCTTAAGGGATAATGTTGAAAAGAATAAAATTGAACTGCAATATATCCCAACTGATTTATAAAGGGGAGATATTTTCACTAAGCCCTTGGATGAAAAGAAACACACCTTCTTCCTAAATCAGTTAGGAATGTTAGATGGAGGAAGTCTAAAATAATATCCAAGATTTTAAAAGTTCAAAAATTGACCAAGACTAGACAAACATCTTGATTTTTCTTAGTGTCTAGAGTTTTTCTTTGTCTCTGAACTGCGCTCGACGATTTTCCCCCAGATCGTCGAACGGAGATCGACGATTTCCGAAATCGTCGACCTGAGTTCAGCGTTTCTTAGATAGTATGAACTATCTCTTCCAGTCAGCGATCGTCGAACGACGCTCGACGATTTTGTTCTCTGAACGATCGTCGAACAGAGCTCGACGCTCTCCAATATCGTTGAACGGAGATCGACGATATTGAAGACTCTTCATATTCCTTTAGAAGCCCCGATCGTCGAACTGAGTTCAACGATCTTTCCTTTTCTGCGTCGAACCCTAATATAAAATTCATTTTTCGCCGTCGTTCTCCTCTTGCGCTTTCGATTTCTCTGCAAAAACTTTTTTTCCCTCCAAACATTTCTACACTTGGTCGTTTTGTTTGTTGATTCTCTGCAGGTAACCATGGTCGTTTCTGTTGCTGTTCTTGCCGCCATGAAATTCGATGCTGACTTTGACATTGACATGGAGTCCTTCAGCACAACAGATCAAGTTTTCCAGGACATTTTGGAGTTGTTCAAGGAGCAGAAACTTGCGACAATCATGACCACCAGGATTAAACTTGCTGCTGATGAGATTAAAGAGTGGGTCTACACTGCCCACAACCAGGATCAAAACACCATAGTTGGATCAATTTCTGGCACCCAGGTACCCTTGACCCCAACTAATCTGACAGAAGTTTTTGAGTTAAGCTCTGGAAGGGATTCTGCTGATTTATCTGGAGAGGAATTTGCTGATTTACTTGCAAGAATGGGTCATTCTGAGGCTAACCCTAGCAAGCTGCTGAAGAAGAATCTGTCTGTGGAATATAGATTCTTGGCTGATGTAGTTGGGAAAGTTCTGTTGGCTAAGCACTCAGCACATGATACCATTTCTAGGTATCAGCTCTGCTTAATGAGAGCCATAGTGGACAAGAAGAATTTGAACTGGGGAGAGCTCTTTTTTGACCTAATTAAAAAGAAAATTAATAAGAGTTTTGTGAATTTTGGGAGGATTTTAGGCCTTTTTCTGCAGAACAGATGTCCTGCATTGCTAGTATCTTCTGGGATCCACATTAATGCATCTAAGAGATTGTCCTGTGCCCTATTTGGTAAATGGGACAGGCAGATCATCAAGCCCAGCAGGCCCTCCTCAAGCACACCTTCAGGCACCAGGACTGTAATAGTCACTTTTCCTCAAGTCTCTGCCTCTGCAGATGACTTGTCTGCTACTGCCTCTCCTCCTACTCTAATTCCACCTTCTCCAGTTCCATCCACCATTCAAACTCCATCCACTATCATCATCTCCAGCCCATCTCCAACATCAATACCATCTCCAATTCCAACTGTCACAGAAGAACCATTCCATCCATTATATTCCTACCCTCCACCAAATATTGAAACATCCGCAATTCCATCCTTCAATCTTATTGATGATTACTTCATGGATGACTCACCCTCATCACCTCCTGAGCTACCCTCCTCATCAACCTCTTACCAGGAACTTCTCCAAGAGATCATTGATCAACTCACCTTCACACCATCTATCTCAATCCCACTGTCTTTCATCACCACTTTACCCACACCTCAACCATCACTCCTACCATCACCAGTAGCTCCACCTCCATCCTCTACCTCTGCTCACATCCCTGTTGAGCAAGTAGATCTTCCAGCCCTAGCTGACAGGATATATGAATTGCTAGCCCCCAGGCTATCTCTTCTATTGGAGACCTCCTTGGCTCCATTACTCCAGTCAGTGGCAGCTTTTTCTGCCAGGCTCTCCTCCTTATTCCCTCAGGCAACCCCTTCATCAGTGTGCCTTGATCCAGCCTTATCTGAATCTAGGCAGGGGGAGATGCCCTATGAAGTGAGCTTGTCTGTTGTTTCTTCAGTTTTTGTTATTGTTGCTGCTGCTGTTCTTCCTCAAGCTCCAGTTCCACCTCTAGTTGCAATCTTCCCAGTGGACATCAGGTCCTTACTTTCAGTATGTGATTCAGCCTACTTCAGTTATCTTCCAGAGAGAGTTGTTGTCCAGCCTCCAGAGGATCTCTCCAAGGCCCTTGTGCCCTTCTCATGTTGTGACCCCAGCATCATAACTTCTTTTGTCAATTCAGTATATGCTGCTGCTACTCCTGCTGAAAGCATGGTTGCTGTTTCTGATGCTACTGCCCCTCCTGCTGAAGATATTGTTGATGTATCTGCTGCTGCTGCTGTCAATAATGATGCTACTGTTGTTCCAGTTTCTGATGATATCCTTATGACAGAGGCACATGATTTTGAGCCTTCTATGTTTACTGATGATATTCCTGATGTTGCTGATATTGTTGTTTCTGAAAGTAAAACTGTTGCTACCCCAACTGCTATTGTTATTACTGCTGCTTCAACTTCTATTGCTACTAGTGTTGTATCTGCTGCTGCTCCAATCACTGCTGCTTCATCTGCTTCAACCCAGCTCAAGAAAGAATTGATGAAAAAGATTGATGCTCTTTATGATGAGCAAAGTTCTGAAAGTGATGAGTTCAAGACAGATTCTGATGATTCTTTTGCCACTATTGCCAGAAAGAAAAAGACAAGGAGCAAAGCCATGAAGAGT
The DNA here is from genome assembly GCA_039583875.1 of Platanthera guangdongensis. Classification (NCBI taxonomy): domain Eukaryota; kingdom Viridiplantae; phylum Streptophyta; class Magnoliopsida; order Asparagales; family Orchidaceae; genus Platanthera; species Platanthera guangdongensis. Next base: position 4,356,074 of record CM077149.1, on the reverse strand, counting down.
GTACCTCCAGTCAAAGTCAAGGACAAAAATGACATTCCATATTATATTCTTCATGACTGCCCCATAACTGAGCACTGGATGCAGTATTCAAAGAACCAACTCAAAGCAATGAAGAAGAAGAGAAAGTATGAAAAAGGATCTTCTCAATTTCAACATCCTCATCCTCCTCCACCACCTCCTCCTGATGCAGGTGCAGGTGGAAGTTCAGCTGCTCAACCCTCTGCCAAAAGCCAAACCCCCTATCAGCCTCATGCTAGATCTTATCATAGGGGAAGCCAGTCTAGGGGTTCTCAATCCAGAAGAGGAAACTATAGAGGAAATCAAAGAGAAGTCCAGGTTTATTCAAAAGGTTATTCAAGTCAACATCCTTACTCCAGGGAAGGACAAACCTCATCAGACACAACCTTAGGTCATTTTCCCTATAAACTAAAGGAAGTAGTTTCTTCCAGGCCTCCTCAGGACAATCCATCAAATAGATATGAGCCACCAGTGCCATTTGAAGATTCTGAAAATAATCCAACTGCTTGGACTGCCAGGATGAAAGAGCTTGCTGCACTGGACCGCATTAAGAAAGCTAAAGAGCAAGGAAGAGACTCCTCCAACATCACTACATTGTCTGAACAGAGAAAGAAGGAATTGGAAAGATATGGCTCAAGCAATTTCTTTGATTCTGATAGATACATGGAGCTGCATCCTGAAGCTGTAGTTCCAAGGCCCAAACAGCAAGCCTCTTTAGGTGCAGCAGATGACACAAGATCAAAGAAGGAAGCTCTCAACCTCAATAGAGAAATCAAACTCATAAAGACCAAGGAGAAGAAATAACTATGTAAGGTGACAATCTTTCTGAATTCTGATTATTGTCTGGGATGATATGTTTCTGTGGCTCTGCAATGTCCAGCTTATTGCTTTTCTGTATTATTGTTGTGTATGTTGTTATTTAATTTTTCCAAATTCTGTAAATAGTAATTTTAACCCAAATAGGGGGAGATTGTTGGAACACCCTATTACTAATTTGGGTCAGGATCACTATATCTCTAGGAAACCTGTTTTTGACCTCCTGTATAGATCTAAAGGTCAATTAGAATTAAGTCTAAGGGTTAGAAGTCTAGGTTTGAAAGCTGCCCTCAAGACCAAGGATTTTCAGTTTGAGACTAAGTCATATCGTCGAGCTCAGCACGACGATTCGTCGAACTCCAATCGACGATCGTCTAGCTCAACTTTGATAGATCGTCGAACTCCATTCGACGATCGCTGAGCTCACCTTCAACAAATCGTCGAACTCCATTCGACGATCTGCGAGCTCAGTTCGACGATCTTGACTCGGTATTGGATCTCTATCTCTGAGCTCAGTTCGACGATCTTTGAGCTCAGATCGACGATTTTTGTTGCTATCAAAAGTCCATATCGCTGAGCTCAGTTCGACGATAGCAGAGCTCAGTTCGACGTTTTCTGATGAGTTAAAGGATTTTTCAAGATTCAAATTCAGGAGTTATTGAGCAATTAATTCAGAAGATTTTCTAGCCGTTTTCATTTATTTCTAGACCAAGTTTCAAGGGATTATCAAGGAATGTTTCTTTGGACTTTCCTGCAGAAGATAATTGCAATTAAGGATGCAATTAATGACAGGCCAACGACTATTCTTGACAGATGATTTTCTATTCAGTACCAGAGAATAAAATACAAGAATTTTTTGAATCTCTCCATCACTTAGGATACATAACAGATTCTCTGGATAACATTCTCTGTCTCAAAGAATTCTCTCAAGAACACACATCCAAGAAGATCAAACCTTCTGAAATCTTCTGATCTCTCTTGTCTCAAGTGTTCAAGGTCAACATCTTTCAAGACTCCAGATACCTAACATTTCAGTTATTGCTGAAATTATCATTTGTTGGAGATCAACTTCTCAAGGCCTATCACCCTACAGCAAAGCTTTATTTCCTGAACATCTCAAGGACTCAGGGGGAGCTTTGACAACATCAAATCCACATAGTCTTCTCAGCTGCTCTGAGAAAGAGAAGACTTCCATAACTCTCTCATCCCCATCTCTGAAAAGGGTTTTTCAAACTCCCTTCAAAAGTTTGAGCTTGGTTTTTGAGCACCTTGTCAAAAGCTCATTGGTGGCAAGACACCTGATCAAAAAATCTGATTTGGTTTTTGAGCACCTTATCAAAAGCTCATTGGTGCCCAGGACACCTGATCAACTCATCCTGCAGTGGATTCCTACCTAGGGTGGTAGAAGAGTGGATGTACCCAAGTTTAGGGGAACCACTATAGCTCATTGTGTCTTCTGGCTTGCTTGTCTTTATCTTTTGTTTCTGGCTGTGATTGTTTTGTGATTAGTTTAGATCTGTGATTGATTTCTGTTGTAGGTTATTCTGTGATTAGATTTAATATTTGCTTCCCTGTTCACTCAGATTACAACAATTGTTGTAAAAAGTTTTCAAGCACCATATACTCTATTCACCCCCCTCTAGAGTATATCAGATCTAGCTTCACTTTCAATAACTTTCGAAGGAATGGTTGGAAAATTAAACTGAAGGGCATCAATACAAATTTATAGTGTCCCTGATTTGTTCTGAAAGCCGTTTTATGTATGTCTTTCTCAGCCATTCTGATCTAGTGATAACCAGACTTTGAATCTATTTTTGAAAAGTAACGGGCCATATATAATACATCTAATAACTCATCAATAGTCGGAATAGAGAATTTATCTTTGATGGCCATCTTATTAAGGGTCATATAATCTACACAGAAACACCACGTTTTATCTTTCTTTTTAACTAAAAGAATTGGAGAATTGAAGGCCAAAGTACTTGCCCTTTTTTGACCATTTCTAAGCATTCATGCTACCCTTTTTTTCAATTTCATTTTTTGTGTGATAAGTGTAACAAAATGCGCGAAGATTGGGCGTCGTGGAATTACTTGTCAAGTTAATTTTATGATCTATCCTTCTACTTGGCGGTAGGGTAGAGAGTTCATCAAATAATTTTGAAAACGAATTGAGCAATTTTCTAAACGGGTTTGACAGTTTACTCTCTATTTCTGATAGTTAACATAGAGTTAAATTGAGTAATGGAGCTTTTTTTGTTGTCAACAATCATAGAGCAGAGGGTTTTAAGGCCATCATCCTTATAAGTTGTGATGATGAAACCTTACTAACCTGAGATGCATTTTGATGCCCCATTAACTTCACTTGTCCTTAGTGCCTAAATAAAATATTGTTAAGTTTATCATTATCAGTTGTTACTGGCCTTAGTTTCCTTAATCATCTTTGTCCCAATATAAGCACTGCGCCTTCGATTTCTAGGACATATAAGTGAACAATATAAGAGTTGGTATGTATGAGCAATGGGATGTCCTTACACTTTCCCTTGCAAGTTTATGTTGCACCACCCATGAACAATGAATTCGTTCACTTTGAGAATTGAGAGTTTTAGAAATGCTGCCATCCTATATGAAATAAACTTATGTGTACTTCTTCCAATAAACAATTTTTAAGGCTGAGTATTAATATAACTAGTCTTTCTTCGTCCGTGGTCCGGTAATGCCCTAGTGACGGCATGTAAATAGATTACAGTAGTAGTGGTCTTTTTTTTCTAGGATTATTTTCCAGGTATTGATTTCTTGTTCTTCCTCTTCTTTAGTACCTCGTCAATATAATACAACCCCTTGCCTTTACATCTATGTCCCGCATGATAACGTTCATCACAGTTGTAATAGAGTCCTTTCTCACTTTTTGCCATGAGCTCTGCAAGTGTTAGGCTTTTAAGAAAGAGGACATTAAAAATTTAAATTATTGGGTTGGCTAGAAACAACTTGGGTTTCATCGAGTGCCAGAGTTGATCTAAGAATTCCATTTGATGATTGCGCAAAAAATAATTTTATAGGTCGATGATGATGACTCTAAGCCTCCTCAATGATAGGTGGACGATGATGATCATTTTGAGTCCCCTTGACCATAGTTTTATGCAGGTTCTCAAACTAGGCCATCATGTCACGTATTAGGCCTCATTTGTTTCCGCTTTTACATCCGCGCGTTTCATCAAAACGCAACTGTCGTTCCCGTATTCTATTTGTTTTTTGCCTTATGTTCCAGTCGCTGCGCGTTTGCTCTAGGTTGTAAAGTCGTGACCCGAAAACCTAGCTGGAGAGCTCTGGTTCCCCGCGTTTAGGGGAGGAGAAATCAGCAGTATCGCGCGACTCCTCTATCGTATCTCCCGTCGCCGCGAGAGGAGGAACTCCATGGACGCCGCATCTTCTTCGGCGTGCATAGGTATTCCGATCGATCTGCTCGACATGACATAGCAGTAGAGCTTCGGTCTGCATCAGAGCTATCGATCTCCGATGACATCTAGGTATTCCGCTCCTCTCATCCGGAGTTCTGACGAAGCAGATCCTTCTTCTTTGTGTTGATAGAAACCAGTGGCGTGGTCAATTGCTTCTCTTTCTGATGGAGTCAAAGGTCTTCAATAATGGCAATTTTCCCTTTTGCGTGAAGACAATGCAAAGGCACGGGAGTTCTAATTTTGCCTTGGGAGAAATTATCTAGTGTATAGTCTTGAATTCAGATCACTGTATTGTTGATGTATGTTGAATTTGTTGGGTACATTAGAATATATGTACCTGATTTAAAGAAGCATCACCCTACTCAATGATATACATCAAGATGTATTTGATGTGCTTTGAGTTTATTTGTGCAGGTTAAGTAACTGCAGGTTTGCAGGAAAAGTTTCTAAGTCCATGTGTCGACACCTAGAAGAAAAGTGTCGACACTTAAGAAGGCTTGTGTCGACACCTAGAGGAGCTGTGTCGACCCTTGGAGTAATTGTGTCGACACCAGGAAGGCAGAGTCGACAGCAAAAGGAAAGTGTCGACACTACAGGCAGTGTCGACACACAGTGAAGAATTGTCTACATAATCAGTGTCGACACTTAGAGGCAGTGTCGACACCCAGATAAACTTTGTCGACAGCAAATGTGTCGACACTAGGAGGCTGTGTCGACACTCAGCAAACTTCAACAAAGTTCAAGTACATGTGTCGACACTAGGAGGCTGTGTCGACACTCAGCAAACTTCAACAAAGTTTAAGTACAAGTGTCAACACAAAGGAGATGTGTCGACACTCAGCAAAGTCTCAACACATGAAGAATGTGTCGACACAAAGGAGATGTGTCGACACTCAGCAAAAGTTTCAACACAGAAGGCATGTGTCGACACAAAGAAGATGTGTCGACATTTAGCGAGTTTCAACACAAGAAGATGTGTCGACACAAAGGAGTTGTGTCGACACTTAGCAGAATTCAACTAAGTATTAAAGAAGAAGACTTGTGTCGACACACAGGATCAGTGTCGACACATTCTGAAGAAGCAGTGTCGAGAAGCTATTTCAACAACACAAGGAGTTGTGTCGACACCATGAAGGCTAGTGTCGACACTTAGTCTACTTGTGTCGACACTTAGTCTATTTGTGTCGACACATAAAGGCTATCTGTCTCAACACTTTCAGACAGTGATAGAGATTTCAAGAAGTGACTGGATGACTTGACAGCTGTCATTTCAACCGATCAACTACTACTGTCAGAGCTATCAGAAGATTGTTAGAAACCGGATCAGCCGGTCACCATGAAGAAAGCTTATATAAAGGCTTATTCCTTCAACAGACAGCGATCGATTGACAAGCAATCAATGAAGTGAAAAAACAACACAACAAGAAGAAGACCTTCAAGTGAAGATCTAAGAAGTTGGAGAGAGAGAGAGCTCCTTCTAAGAAGTGCAGTTGCTGAACCGGGCTGCTAAGTTAGATTCAGATTGAGATCTGAATCCCAAGACAGAAGTTGATTAAAGATCATCTTCAGGAGATTCAACCATACTGTGTTCTAATTCAAGAAGCTTTGAAGAAAGCCAGGGGAGGTTGATCTCAGTCAAGTTCTTCCAAGAACTCATCAAGAAGCCAGTCAACTCATCTCTCTCTATCAGAGTTGTGGTTATATATTTTGTATTTTCTAATTTCTGTAGGATCTTGTATAGATCTGAGTTGTAAGCCTAAATCTATAAAGGCTGAGGTAGGGCCTGTGAGCCTAAGTGTAGGAGATTCATTTCTCTGAGTGTAGGCCTTGTTGAAGGCTGAGGTAGGGCTATTGTGCCTGAGTGTAGGTCTTGTTGAAGACTGAGTGGTAGGGCTTTTGTGCCTGAGTTGTAGGAGTGGGATCACTCTGAGTTGTAGGAATCTATTTGGGGTTCTGAGTTGTAAGATCTGAGGATCTGAGGAGAAGTGGAGAAATTAGGCCGAATCTAGTACACTACTAGATAGGCGTAGGGGGAAAGTGGATGTACCCAGACCTTGGGGAACTACTATAAAATCTGTGTGTACTCTGTGTGTGATTAATTCTGTGATTGCTATGTTATCTGTGCTGAATTGCTGTAGAGAATTGCATAAACAGGTCTAATAATTCAGTGTTTCTGCCTTAAAAGTTAAAAAGATTAAGTACACATATTCACTCCCCCCCCCCTCTAGGTGTTTAGGCACTAGTTCTTTCAAGTGGTATCAAAGCGAGGTTCCTCAAAAAGGACATAACAGTCTGAGTAAAGATCCTGTAGGCAGAATCAGAATAATCAAGAATCAAAAAAATGGGTTCAACTGAGAATCACAAAGAGCTAGGATCCATGAAATTGCCAATCTGCAGAAAAGAGATTTTTGGCATATGGAAAGAGAGGGTTAGACTCTTTATGGAAGCATCTGACCCAAGAATATACATCACAGTCAAAGAAGGGTCATATGTGCCAATGAAGATCTCCATTCTAGATGCAAATCAGAAAACACCTAAGGATTATTCAGAAATGACCAAGGATGAAATAATCTTGGCTACTATGGATAAGAGGGCTCAGAACATCATAGTAAGTGTCATTGATGACTCTACCTTCCAGAATTTGATTCATTGCAAGACTTCAAAGGAAATATGGGATACTTTGATAGTCTATATGGAAGGGTCTGAAGAAGTTAGACAAGACTGTGATACCAAGATTTGTGTCATTAGGGAAATGGCCAGATTAGCTGATATACCTCCTCCAACCTTGTTTGGAAAACTGCTATCTTATGAAATGTAGTTAATGGTTAGAAAGGAGGAAGAGAGGACTACTAAAGTGGAGCACAAGGAAAGATCTGTGGCCTTCATAACTGAAGCCACTAGGAAGTACAGAAGCAAGTCTTCATCTCCACCACAAACAGTTGCTGAGACTGCTTCAGAAAATTCAGAGAACCAGAACTCAGACAACAGTGAAAGTGATGAGGATTTTGCTGCCTTTACAAGACAGTTTCAAAAGTTTCTGAAGAAGAAGCAGTGAAGGTCTAAGCCATCCACTTCACAGTCTAAAGATGACTACTATCAGAGAAGGAAGTCATCAAGGAATGACAGAAGAAGGTCCAAGCCAAGCAAAATTACATCCTCAAAGATTGTGTGCTATTGTTGTAATAGGCCTGGACATGTAGTGGCTGACTGTCCTGAAAAGAGGAAGGAGTCTACTACAGATAAGAAGAAGAATCAGGTTAAGGGCAAAAAGAAAAAGTCTTTTGTTGCTAAGAAAGACAAAAGTCTGACTGATCAATCATCATCAGAAACAGATTCTGAAGCTGAAGCCTATATTGGCTTGTTTGCTGAAGAGGAAGAAGATGAGTTCTTGCAGCTAATGAACTCAATTTATGAGCATGAGGACAATCAGTGCAATTGACTGATGGCCTTAACAGAAGGAGACAAGATCCAGGATCAGCCTGGACCAAGTAAGGTACAATGTATTTCAGATTGTAGTACTGATTCAGAATCAGATACATCTGCATCAAGTGATGTGGGTGGGTCTGAATCTGAGGGAGATATTCATCAGTTGATGGATGAATATAGAGATGTATTGCAGGCACTTAAGAAGAGCAAAAATCTGGTCAAAATACTAACTAAGGAAATTGCTAATCTTAAGTTAGCAGCTGCTGATTCAGATAAAGTGTTAGATCAAAAACTAAATGAAATAGCCAGGCTGAAGAACATTATAGTTATTCAGATGGGAACTATTACATTTAAGAATAATCAAATTAGGAATCTAGAGGTTAGACTTCTGAAGGAGAGAGAGATTGTTGCAAGTTTTTCTAAACTAAAATCAGTTTTACCTTTGATAGATGAGTTTATCCCTCAAAAGGGTAAGACTGTATTGGGGTTTACAAAACCTGCCAGGACAGTTAGGTCCAAGTCTAAGGGCAAAGCCCCAGTACTCAACAAGAAGCCTGCTGTAGATAAGACAGCCAGGATTGTACCTAAACAAAGGTACAACAGATTTGAGTGCTGGTGTTGTGCCAAGGTAGGCCACTTTGCCATAGATTGCTGGCACAATTCAAGTGTCAAGGAGAGTAGCAAACTGCCTGCTAGAAAAGCTACATGTAGTTTTGTTAAAAGTCAGACCAACCTGCACCAAGGACCTAAGAATTATTTGGGTTCTAAGGTTAAGTAATCTGTTTTGCAGGTGAGTTCAAGTGGCCATGCCCCTATATGGTACTTGGACAGTGGATATTCCAGGCATATGACTGGAACTAGGGGATTGCTGAAGGACTATACACCAATCAAGGATGGTCCTAAAGTTACCTTTGGTGGTTCAGAAAAAGGAATCATCAAAGGCTTTGGTAACATTTTTAGCAACCTTATTATAATTACTCAAGTGACTTATGTAAAGGGTTTGAAACATAACCTCATTAGCATAAGTCAGCTGAGTGATTTAGGATATGACATCTTATTTGTCAAGGATGGCTGTCATATCAGTAGGTCAAGTGATCAAAAGATCATTCTGACAGGATATAGGAAGAGAAATGTCTATTGTCTAGACATTATGTATGAGAACCTTGTTTCTTCTATCTGTCTTGTAGCTGATGAGAAAGTCTCACATTGTGTTAAATGGCACAAGAGGCTGGCTCATCTTAACTATAAGACAATTGACCAACTCTTTAGCAAAGAGTTAGTGAGGAATGGTCCTCAGGTTAAGTGTATAAAGGTTGGGATATGCTCAGCTTGTCAAAAGGGCAAGCAGACCAAATCCACCTTTCATAGCCTTGAGAACAAAGATGCTGTGAGGTGTCTATACCTCTTGCATATGGATCTTTTTGGTCATATGCCAGTTCACAGCCTAGGTAGGAAGGTCTACACATTTGTGGTAGTTGATGACTACTCAAGGTATTCCTGGGTGTTCTTCCTAAGGCAAAAATCTGAAACACCAAGTATCTTGTATAGTTTTGTGAAACAAATTCAGAATGAATTGAACAGTACAGTAGTCAAAATCAGAAGTGACCATGGTACTGAATTTCAGTCTGAAAGTATGACAAAACTGTGTGAAGAGTTTGGTATTTTTCAGAAATTTTCCTCACCAAGAACACCTCAGCAAAATGGTATTGCTGAAAGGAAAAATAGAACCTTGATAGAGGCTGGTAGAACCCTATTGAGTGACACATCTCTCCCAGAATATTTCTGGGCTGAGGCAGTAAACACTGCTTGTCATGTGATCAATAGGGCTACAATCACCAAGAGCCACAAGAAGACCCTCTATGAGATTGTGAAGGGCAGAAAACCAAATCTATCCTATTTTAGGATCTTTGGTTGCAAGTGATATATCCTTAACAATGGTAAGTCTTATCTAACCAAGTTTGCTGCCAAATCCCAAGAGGGAATCTTTGTTGGGTACAACAACAACAGTAAGGCTTATAGGATCTACAACTTGATTACTCAAGTTTTAGAAGAGTCAGTTCATGTAGTTTTTGATGAAGCTAGACTCATTAACAATGAATTGCCTAGTAGTGTTTGCAGCTCCACAGGTGTAACTAAGAAGATGGACAAGCTTACTATTGCAAAAAGTTCTACAGCAAGTCAGCAAGTAGTATATAGTGGCTGCTGTCCAGGGGGAGTACAAGATACACCAGATGCTGAAGAAGACCAAGGGATGCAGCAAGTTGAAGAGACTGAAGGTATACAACCTGAAGACAGGCTGCCTCCAGCAAATAGGCATTTAAAAGATCATCCAGCAAATCAAATTATTGGAGATCTCAGACAAAGGGTACAAACAAGGAGCATGAATCTAAGTTCAGTTCTCTACTCCAGCTTTCTATCCCAAGTAGAGCCAAAGAAATTTGAAGAAGCAATCTTAGACCCTCATTGGATTGAGGCAATGCAAGAGGAGCTGAACCAGTTCAAAAGATGCAAAGTCTGGGAGCTAGTTCCTAAACCAAAGGGCCACAACATAATTGGAACTAAGTGGATCTTTAGGAATAAGTTGGATGAGAATGGAATTATTATAAAGAATAAAGCTAGACTAGTTGCAAAAGGATATAGGTAGGAAGAAGGTATTGATTATGATCAAACATTTGCTCCAGTAGCAAGACTGGAGGCAATAAGGATGTTCCTTGTCTATGCAACATTTCAAGGATTTAAGGTATATCAAATGGATGTTAAGTCAGCTTTTCTAAATGGAAACTTGAAGGAAGAAGTCTATGTAGAGCAGCCATCATGTTTTGTAGATTCTCTTAATCCTGATTATGTATATAGACTTAGGAAGGCTTTGTATGAGTTAAAACAAGCCCCTAGGGCTTGTTATGAAACCCTGTCTAGTTTTCTCATTGAGAATAAAATCATAAGGGGGAAAATAGACAAGACTCTATTCCTTAGGGAATCCAGAGGCAAGATTATCTTAGTCCAAATATATATAGATGACATAATATTTGGGTATACAGAAAGTAGTCTTTGCATAAAGTTTGTAAAATTAATGCAAGGATAATTTGAAATGAGCAGTATGGGGGAACTTAAGTTCTTCTTGGGTCTCCAAGTTAGACAGACTGAGGATGGTTTATCCATATGCCAGTCTAAGTTCACCCTAGAATTGATAAGGAAGTATGGTATGGAATCATCCACTACCATGAAAACTCCTATGGGGTCAAGCATGTCTCTAAGCAAAGATGATGCAGGGAAACCTGTAGATGAAACTTTGTATAGAGGGATAGTTGGCTCCCTATTGTATTTGACTGGTAGTAGACCAGATATCATGTATGTTACATGTGTCTGTGCTAGGCACCAAGCTTGCCCTAAAGAATCTCATTTGACAGCAGTCAAAAGAATTTTGAGATATCTTAATGGCACTCCTTATCTAGGCCTTTGGTACCCTAGGAATGGAGATTTTGAACTGACAGGTTATTCAGATGCAGATTTTGCAGGCTGCAAAGAAGATAGAAAGAGTACCACAGGTACCTGTCAATTTCTAGGAGGAAGGCTGGTATCATGGAGTAGCAAGAAGCAAACCAGTGTGGCTATCTCCACAGCTGAGTCAGAGTATGTTGTTGTAGGAAGCTGCTGTGCACAACTACTATGGATACAATACCAGCTAGAAGATTATGGTATTCAAGTAAGTAGAACACCTTTATTTTGTGATTCTACTAGTGTCATTTCTATTGCAAATAATCCTGTCTCTCATAGTAGGACTAAGCACATAGAAATAAAATACCATTTTCTAAGAGAACATGTAGAAAAAGAAGACATTTCTTTAGAGTATATAAATACAGATAATCAGTTAGCTGATATGTATACTAAGCCCTTAGATGAAACCAAATTCAATAAATTTAAAATTGAATTAGGGATGATAAACTTAGAATAATTTACAAAATTGGCTAAGTAAAATGGTGTTGACACACAGAGTTGTCTGTGTCGACACATAGTAGTGGTGTCGACATTTCAGAGAAATAGTATCGACACATCTAGGAAGTCTGTGTCGACACTTCAGAGAATTAGTGTCGACACATGCTGTGTAGGTGTCGACACATCCAGGGTGGTGTCGACACTTAGGATTTACACAGAATTAGTCTAGTAGAGTCTCGACTAAGTGTCGAGCTAAGTGGTGTCGACACATATATAAATGTCGACACATATATTCTGTCGACTACATTTGTGTCGACACATTGCTGTCGAGACATTAGAAGAAAGTGTCGACACTTTTCAACAGTGTCGACACAATTCAAGTATCTTGACGCGCTTTTTCACCTTCGATTCTAGAAAGGCATAAATAGGTTTTCCCCAGTGTTTGTCGACACGCTCACCAAAGTTTCGAGACCAAACTTGTGTGTCGACATCTCTCTTCTCTAAATTCAAAATTTCTTCAAACCCTAATGACGCCCAAGCTAGTAGAGAACATTAATGAAGGATATGAGCTCGTGCGACACGCCTTTGATGACGCGGAACCCGAAATCAAAGGTGTGGTAACCCTAATTGCCGAGACTGGATTGGAATACCTTGTATCAGAACCTATCAAGATCTGGAAGAAGAAGGTCCTTGAATTTTTGAGTGCAGCTTCACTTGATGATACTGGACTCAAGATTAAGTCCAGAGTTCATGGGACCAAAGTCAAGGTCACACAAAAAAGTCTAAGGAAGGTACTTCAACTACCAAGAACAAAAGAGGAAGAAGATGTATCTGCTTCTAAGACTAGAGAGGCATTGAGATGGTATGGACTGGATTCAAACCTGAAAATTGTATCAGTTTTCAATAGAAAAGGGATGAACATCCAAGGAAAGTTTCTGTCTGAAATAGTTGGCAAGGTCATCCTGAGCAAGACTGGACGACATGACAGAATTTCAGCTCATATGTTCAGTTTGATGACAAGGATTATCTTCAAACTTAAGACTGACTGGTCAGTAGTTCTGTTTGATAAGATAAAAGAGAGCCTCAAGAAGCCCAATCTGGGTAGAATTCTGAGTCTATACCTAGCTGGAAGTATTCCTGATGTGATGAACCAAGCTGCAGGTTCAAAGATAAACCACATGAGGAGAATGGATGTCAGAATTTTCTCAAGGTGGGATAGGGTGCTGACAAAAGAACTGCCATCTCCAGTAAAGGACACACCTCAGAAGAAGAAGAAGAAGACAGTCATTGTGGCTCAAGAATTCTCTAGCAGCTCTGAAGAGCTAGTGGTGTTTAGTTCTGATGATGAATAGGGTAGAAATGCTGAACAGTCTCCAGCAGGACTAGAAGATGCACAGAGGCAGGGGGAGCTACCACCAGCTAGCCCAATTCACCTGGATCCACTCCAGGGGGAGCCTCTACTTGTGGAAGAGCCAACTCCACTAGAGAGTGAAAGGGATACTCAAACCATTCTAGAGGTAATCACTGCAATTAATCAATTAGTTTTCCCTATTGAGGATGAAATTTTGACTGATTCATTATCTGATGTTCATCAGCAAACACAGATACAACCTCAACCACAAGATGTTGTCATGGAGGACACATCTGTTGTTGATAAAGTGATTGATGAGATCAGAGATTCTCCAGCCCATTCTCAACAGGAATTCACCTTAGAGGAGCTATTCCCTGATCTTGTACAGACAGATCTTAAGAGAGAAATAGTTGCTGTTGAGGGGGAGAAGGAAAATATTGAGGGGGAGCATGTGGAGATTGTAGAGGAAACTGTAAGGAAGGAGACTGAGGAGCCAAGAGATGCTGAAGGGCTACCAAGGACTGAGAAGGATTCACATCCTAGTCCTAAGGACAGAGTGGATATTGCTAGCACTTCTGCATCAGAAGATGAAGAGGCTATTAGAGCCAAGAAAAGGAAGTTTCAGGTCTTCAAGAGAAGAAGTCAGAACTATAAGAAAGCTCTACAGACAATTGCTCCACAGCCTGCCACCACTACTGATTATAGTTCACTGATGGTGGCTTTGCAGATTAAGCTGGATGAGCAAAGGCAAGCTCTAGAAAAATATATGGATGAATGACATAAATCCCTGCAATTTGATCTGGCACAAGACATCAAATCAATCAGATTTGAAGTGAATCTCAACAAGAAAGAAATGACTGATTGTTTCCATAAAGGAGGCAATGCAATGGTCTATCTGGCTACACATCAAGAGAAGCTAAAGACACAACTTGATGACCTAACACTAAAATAAGGCTATGTTCTGGAGAATCAGCTGAGAATGAATGATAATCTGACTGCTTCTCATAATGCCATCATCACTGAAATGAAGAATATAGCTACTGCCCAGACTACACACAGTGCTGCTGCCAAAGCTGAGTTTGATAAGCAACTCCAAGAAAGCCTACTTGCAGTTCACACTGCTATTGCAGATTCTCAAAAGGTTATTACTGACAAACTACAAAAGTTAAAACTTTTCTATAAAGATAGAGTTAACTATCTGAATGCCCAGATCAGGTTTCAGAAAGATGATCTAAGGGATCACATAGAGAGAGAAGTCATAAAGGGGGAGAGGGTATTAATCAAGGCAGACTCTGATCATGCCAAATGAATTTCCAATTCCATCAGAGCCACCCTTGGATATCCACATTTATGTGATGATGACAATATGGCAGAGTCTGAAATAAATCCTGCATACTTTGGAGGAGAGCAAGCTGAAGTGGCTCAAGTGATATATCCTCCTGCAGATTTTGATATGATACATCAGGAGGTACAGTCTATGTATAGTCCTCCTGAGAGTAATCAGAATATCATTCTTGAGAAAGTTGTCCAGCCTGTGCCAGAGGCAATCTTAAAAGAGCAAGAGACTATGTTAAAAGAACAAGAGGCCCAATTATCTAAGAAAAGATTCAGAGAGCAAGCTGAATTAAGGCCAGATTTTGAACAATGGAGCCCCACATCCAGGAATATCATCTTGACTGCTTGGAAGGCTGCTAAGGACAATGTCCTAGATAGAGACAAGTGGTATTCTGACCTGTAGTGGAGAAAACATGAGAATAGGCAAGAGACCATATTACAATATAGAAGAAATGCTAAACTGGGAAAGCTACCTCCTAATGCACAGGAGCCTAGCAAGTATTTCCCTAAGCCTTATCACTATTTTGAAAGGCAGAAGATAAAGGATGAAGAGCTGAAAAAGAAAGATCTCAAAGGGAAGAAGCCTACTGCTGCTGATGATAATGAAGCTCCAGTTCAAGCAAAGATTCAATCTGGAAAGGGGATTGTAATCAAGGAACCAGAGTAGCCATAGGATAGTATTTTCTTTAGTTTATAATTTGAAATCATTTGTATTAAACTCTATGTAAACTTTTGATTAATGAAAATGTTGGAATTTGTAAGAACAATGTTATATGTTCAATCTATATACATTAATTGTTCTGAGATAATTGTTTATACATGTTCTGTTCATACATGTTTAAGTATTTTCCCTGTCATATAATACTGTTTTACATCATACTAAAAATTTGTTATGTATGGTGTATATCATTGACTAAGAGTTATGACTTCTTCAAATATGGGGAGATTGTTGAGTACATTGGAATATATGTACCTGATTTGAAAAAGCCTCACCCTACTCAATGATATACATCAAGATGTATTTAATGTGCTTTGAGTTTATTTGTGCAGGTTAAGTAACTGCAGGTTTGCAGGAAAAGTTTCTAAGTCCATGTGTCGACACCTAGAAGAAAAGTGTCGACACTTAAGAAAGCTTGTGTCGACACCTAGAGGAGCTGTGTCGACACTTGGAGTAATTGTGTCGACATCGGGAAGACAGAGTCGACACCAGAAGGAAAGTGTCGACACATACAGGCAGTGTCGACACACAGTGAAGAATTTTCTACATAATCAGTGTCGACACTTAGAGGCAGTGTCGACACCCAGAGAAACTTTGTCAACAGCAAATGTGTCGACACTAGTAGGCTGTGTCGACACTCAGCAAACTTCAACAAAGTTCAAGTACATGTGTCGACACTAGGAGGCTGTGTCGACACTCAGCAAACTTCAACAAAGTTTAATACAAGTGTCAACACAAAGGAGATGTGTCGACACTCAGCAAAGTCTCAACACATGAAGAATGTGTCGACACAAAGGAGATGTGTTGACACTCACCAAAAGTTTCAACACAGAAGACATGTGTAGACACAAAGAAGATGTGTCAACACTTAGCGAGTTTCAACACAAGAAGATGTGTCGACACAAAGGAGTTGTGTCGACACTTAGCAGAATTCAACTAAGTATTAAAGAAGAAGACTTGTGTCGACACACAGGATCAGTGTCGACACATTCTGAAGAAGCAGTGTCGAGAAGCTATTTCAACAACACAAGGAGTTGTGTCGACACCATGAAGGCTAGTGTCGACACTTAGTCTACTTGTGTCGACACTTAGTCTATTTGTGTCGACACATAAAGGCTATCTGTCTCGACACTTTCAGACAGTGACAGAGATTTCAAGAAGTGACTGGATGACTTGACAGCTGCCATTTCAACCGGTCAACTGCTACTGTTAGAGCTGTCAGAAGATTGTTAGAAACCGGATCAGCCGGTCACTATGAAGAAAGCTTATATAAAGGCTTATTCCTTCAACAGACAGCAATCGATTGACAAGCAATCAATGAAGTGAAAAAACAACACAACAAGAAGAAGACCTTCAAGTGAAGATCTAAGAAGTTGGAGAGAGAGAGAGCTCCTTCTAAGAAGTGCAGTTGCTGAACCGGGCTGCTAAGTTAGATTCAGATTGAGATCTGAATCTCAAGACAGAAGTTGATTAAAGATCATCTTCAGGAGATTCAACTATATTGTGTTCTAATTCAAGAAGCTTTGAAGAAAGCCAAGGGAGGTTGATCTCAGTCAAGTTCTTCCAAGAACTCATCAAGAAGCCAGTCAACTCATCTCTCTCTATCAGAGTTGTGGTTATATATTTTGTATTTTCTAATTTATGTAGGATCTTGTATAGATCTGAGTTGTAAGCCCAAATCTATAAAGGCTGAGGTAGGGTCTGTGAGCCTGAGTGTAGGAGATTCATTTCTCTGAGTGTAGGCCTTGTTGAAGGCTGAGGTAGGGCTGTTGTGCCTGAGTGTAGGTCTTGTTGAAGACTGAGTGGTAGAGCTTTTGTGCCTGAGTTGTAGGAGTGAGATCACTCTGAGTTGTAGGAACCTATTTGGGGTTCTGAGTTGTAAGATCTGAGGATCTGAGGAGAAGTGGAGAAGTTAGGCCGAATCTAGTACACTACTAGATATGCGTAGGGGGAAAGTGGATGTACCCAGACCTTGGGGAACCACTATAAAATCTGTGTACTATGTGTGTGATTAATTCTGTGATTGCTGTGTTATCTGTGCTGAATTGCTGTAGAGAATTGCATAAACAGGTCTAATAATTCAGTGTTTCTGCCGTAAAAGTTAAAAAGATTAAGTGCACCTATTCACCCTCCCCCTCTAGGTGTTTAGACACTAGTTCTTTCAGAATTCCTCATCTGATTTATAAAAACACCAGTGCACTGTTGAGGATGACATCGATTGCATGTCAAGAGGCCGAATTAAAGAAGAACACGACAAATTAATGAAAGCTCAAATAGAGATCATGTTAGAGGGATTCAGGTAGGGGTGGATGAGATAGTGACATTACGTGACTTTATTGTCGAACAACTACACAGAGCTTGAAAGTGTTTGAAATATCTGTATTGTCAACAGTATATATTTGAGTTGGGCCTCACAGTCACGCCCACTGCCATCGCAGTTTTGCTTATTACCAATTAATTATTTTCAACAATTATATCTTATTATATAAAGCAATATAAATATTTGAGGCACACCATAGATCAAACAAGAGCCATTGGATCATGAGAGAAAGTATGAGATGGGGGGAGAGAGTTGGGAGAGAGAGAGGAGGAAGAGAGAGATATATAGAGAGAGGGGAGGAGAGAGAGGGAGAGAGAAAGGGAGAGAGATGGCGGAAGGAAGAGGAGAAAGGGGGCAGAGAGAGGGGGGAGGAGAGAGAGGGAGAGAGAAAGGGAGAGAGATGCGAAAGGGAGAGAAAAAAACGGGAGAGAAAGATTGCATGAAATTAATATTTTTACGACAAAACACGTAGTTTTTTTTATAAAATAAAAATTGTAATATTGATTTATATTTTTTTACGGTCATTTTGAGAACTCATATGTATATATTGCGGGTACTGCCCGCGTTGATGTGGGTGCATCCCGCTTTGATGCGGACGCAGCCCGCAACGACGCATCGAGCACGAGAGAAGCCCGTTCAGAAGCAGGAGAAGCGCACCTGAATGCGACCGAAGGCCGCCCGAGAGCATCGAGCACGATCGTAGCCCGTGCGAAGATGCTCGTATATATATATATATATATATAATTATATATATAAGATTTCAAAAAAAAATTACATAATTAAAAATATTTTTTAATAAAAAATATTTATACAATGCCACCACAGTTTTGCCAAACGGTTATCTGTTTTGAACAGCTCCGCAACACACAAACTATCTGTTAATATCGATTTCCAACAACCAGTTTCAAATAGCTCCATTTACAAATCTGCATTTACAACTTCTTTTACAACCGCAACCGCTCCACCAAATGAATGTTTAATGCAGCGATTTAGGCTCTTTTTGTTTGGGTGTTTCGCTGCTCTGTTTTGGGCAAACGCCGCCGGAAGCAGGGTAAACAAATGAATCTCCGACGGCGTTTGCTCCGTTTCCACCTGCCCGCCTTGATAAATGCCCTAAAAAGCTCCGTTTGGAGCAGCCACCTCCCCCCTCTGTTTCAAACACTCCGTCTCCACCCGCCAGATCGACCCGCCACCGCCGAACCAAATGAAGCCTTAATGTGCGATTTGGTCGGATGAATGTTCTCTGGTCTTCAATATTTGTAGTGCCAAAAAGTTCTCCTTGGTTTGCAATTTCACGATGAATTGTTGTCTAATTTGCTGAGTCTTCTGATCCATTTGCGTCATAATTCTTTATGAAATTTCTTCGATTTATAAAGACCAATTAGCATGTTCAGCCTGTTGGGCGGTATTGTTGAATTTGCTCAAAGTGGTCAGCAAGATAGCCCAAAGCCAAATTAATATTTTCGGCACTATCCAGTTCACACTTTGATCAAACGGAAACCCAAGGAGCAAGTTTAACACCAACAACCAATGGAAGCACAAGCAGATCTTTTATTCATTACACTTTTTTACAAGGCGAGGTATACGTAGCGAGACATGATTTCGCTAGTACAACAGCTATAAACAGAAAGAACAACAAGCCGAGCGAACAACACTGCAGACCGCCGCGACTGCCGCGACCGCCGAGTCCGCCTAGTCGCTGAAGCCGCCCGACCTCTGGCTGCTACACGCCAAATAGAACACGGAGTCCGCCTGAGACCGCGAGGTCGCGCGGACACTCCGTTATTCGCGTACTGCGGATGAACTGATGAACAGACCGCCTACCCGTCTGAGACCGACAGACAGGTTATTGGAACTTGGCAAAGCTGAAACAGAGAACTGACAAGCCGCAGAGCGACCTACTGAGACCGCAGAGACCGCACACTTCCAAGTACTTGACCGAAGTCAAAGCCAAACTCCTGGCTCCTTGAAGCTAGCCGCGCGACCTGCACACAGCAAACAGTTAACTCTGATTCAATCCGCGCGGACAGAAAAACTGAGACCGCAGCACTTTGCCTGAGCCCCCACTTACTGTTCACTCAGTTACTGTAGACGTGTCGGGGGGGGGGGGTCTATTTACAGGCGAGGTGAGGAGTGTGGTCACCACCTTAGTGAATAGAATCACCACCCTAGCCCACGCGCTAGCAAAACCTCTGTTCGCTGAGTCCACAAGGACTTAGCCGGATTCCAAGGAACAAACCGCTAGGAGCAATAGCGATGCACCTTTTAGGCGAACTCTCATCAGTCCACCCAAGCTATGCGAACAAGACACCAGCCCGTAGAGCCCGCAAACACTGCAGGACAGCAACCCCCTTCAGTGACTGTCCGCACATACAAGAGGCAGTCCGCATACCACCAGATCAACACCTCTATCCGCCACAAGTCCACGACCAAGGGCAGTCCGCCCGGTCAACAGTGGACTTGGCGAAAACAACGAACACACTGGACTTGTCACAGAATGTGACCAAGTCCAGTAAAGCACCAAACGGTCTAGCGCGAGCTCGGCGGACATAGCTCCGTCCGCCAGTCAACCAAATCACAGACCGCCAACACCTCGCCAGTGTAAGGCAGTCCGCAAGCTACTCGCATGTCTGCCAATCACAACATCCATCTGCCGGACTCCACACACCAATCCGCCACAGCAACAACAATGCTGTACTACCAGAGCTTGGCAAGGCCACAGCCAAACTCTAAGGCCAGTCCGCAACAGCGAACACCGCAGACATGACAGTCCGCAAGCCTCCCGCGGACATGACCCAATCCGCCGGGTAACACTAGCTTGCAACACGACCACTGAGCAAAGTACTGCCTACAGACCGCGAACCTTTATCCGCTCAGGCCGCTCCTTACTCAGCCAAGCCAGCAAGACCGCCAACGCCCTATCCGCAGACAACAGTCCGCCCAGGCCGCGAACTTAGTCCGCACAGGCCGCTCAGAAGAACAGTCAGTTCCAACTAGGCCTATCACCAGGCCGCATAACAGCAGTCCGCCTAGTCCGTCGACTATGTCCGCTCAGGCCGCCCGACCTGCCCATCAACCACTTCCACTTCACAACTTTCAACAGGTATTGAATTCTGCTATCGATCTCAATCCTTCACTCAACGAGAGCATCAAAAGGTTACGATCTCGCCGGTTTAACTCTTTCTAAGGCGCTGTTTGACAACCTGGTGAGAAAACGTTTCAGCGGGGCTGAGCCGGAGGAGAGAGAAATAGGCCATTCTGAACGGTGAAAAGGTTCTCGCTTTTTTCCGGCTGAGAACTGGCACGCAAGGGAGGAGTGAGAAACCCGCGCGCTGTTGTCCCAAACAGCCGTCAGGGACGTCGACTGGTGCTCCCAGAACCAGCGTGAAAAAGGATGTTCTGCTCTTGCTCAACGGCCGTCGCTGATGGGAGGGAGCGCAAGTGTCCCAAACGCCTTTTCTCCGGCTTGGCCCAGCTGGTCGTTGCCAGCTGGAGGTCACCTTTTCTTTCAAAACGCCATGCCCCCGGCCTGTTCAAAACAACAGACACGAGCTGGTGCTCGCATTTTCTTCCCAAACACCGCGAATCTGGATCATCCCGCTCGCCCGGTTGTCAAACAGAACCTAAGCATTTGATGAAATCTGACGGATATTATTCGTTCTGAAGGTTCACGATGATTCTTAGCCATTTGATCATCTAAAGTGCTGTCATCTCAGCCGTTCATGAATTCAAATCTCTCACCCCCCGCTTTCATTGTTTGTATTGAGAAAGTACAGAGAGAGAGAGAGAGAGAGGAGAGAGAACACCTGTCTTTCCGCTAAACTAGGGTTTTGGAGGGAAGTGAGCGACATTTTTCTAGAAGAACTCTACGAACAGAGCTCTCTCCGCAGCGCCTGAAGTGGCCATGGACGAGCCTTCTCAGGCGGGCCAGTCAGCAACAGAGATCAATCCCGTGACCCCTCTTCCGGAAGAGGGTAAGAGCACGGCCCTCGAGAGCAACGGCGATTCTACTAGCGGCGCAGAGACGGGGTTGGCCAGCTGCGAGGATGAAGACGGCGAAGAAGACACCCTAGAGCGTGCTTCCGAGCTCTTTGAGAAGGGATCCAAGGCTATTGAAGACGGAGATTTTGTAGAGGCCGTTGATTCCCTCAGCCGAGCCCTAGAAATCAGGTTCCGTTCGATTTATATCTTGAATTGTTATGTTGTCGATGAAGAGTTGACCATCTTCTTGAAGCATAATGTTATATCTATCTGCAAATTTTTTTATTAAAAAAATATGATGCGTTTGTGTAAAGCTTGATTGAGTTCACTACCATTATAAATATATCGCTTCTCCCTCTCACAATTCCTTGGTCATGCATTCATGGAGAAACTACTATTGACATGTTGCAATGTGTTAGATTCATCTTGGCGGTTGCATTACATATTATTGCGTGGGTTGATTACTTTTATTGCTCGTACTGATTTTTCTCCATCATTGTTGGTTGCATTGCGTATAAAATAGGGATCAATGCGTCAAGTTATCATTTCCCACCCAAGTAGTCTCTGATTTGTGCACCCCATGGCCCATAGCCTTACCCTACATCAATTGATATTAGAGCCAGGTTGGGTTGCGTGCATACTCCGTAGTGGTAAGGTTTTAGGATCCAGTATGTTAGATCCACTAGTCACCGACGACCGGGCGACAAGCTCGAACTCCGATGCCCCTTTCGCCGAGTTTCAACACCTTGTTCTCGATCCTCTTGAGGATGACTCCGATGTTCCTCCTCTCCTCGACCAACGTCTGACGAATGGTCAGCCTCCATTGGACCATCATCACCGTGATACTCCTCCCCGAGCCCTAGCGACGCCGGTTTGGCGAAATCCCAATCATGCGTTTGAGCGTAGACAATGCCGATGCAGTGGTCCAGAGCCGCCCCGCTCCGATTCTGCACCCGAGGAACACGTCCGGTCCCACCACCGGGCTGCAGCCCAAGCACCCCACCCATGACCGCGCCTATTCTCAGCGCGACGGGATGTTGAGGCGGAGTCTCGAACCCAGCCCCCTTGATAAATCCCTTTCCTAACAGGGACCATCACCAACTGAGCTGCATTGAGAATAAGCTCAGTTGGTGATGGTCCCTGTTAGGAAAGAGATTTATCAAGGGGGCTGAGTTCGAGACTCCGCTTCAACATCCCGCCGCGCTGAGAATAGGCGCGGTCATGGGTGGGGTGCTTGGGCTGCAGCCCGGTGGTGGGACCGGACGTGTTCCTCTGGTGCAGAGCCGGAGCGGGCCAGCTCCGGACCACTGTATCAAATGCCCGACCTTTTTAGGCACCCAAACCACCTTGTTGGGTATTGTGTGCCCCGTCATCCTCAGTATGACCACAAAGATCTTATGACCCTACACGGTTGCCATGATCATCTCCGTGATGAGTATTATCCCCCTGGTCAGAGAGAGCGTGGTCCCCCGCCCGCTCGCTACGACCACGCCCATGGTGATTATCCAGACCCACTGAGAGGTGGCCACGCCCAGGATGACAACATCACTCGTCGCATTCGTAGCGATGCTACCACATTCGATGGTCACATGGACCTGAAGGGTTTTAGCGATTGGCTCCTCGACATGGACCAAAATTTTGAGTGATAAGACACGAGTGATGAGCGGTGCATTCGGCTTGTCAAGATGAAGTTGCTTGGGCAGACAAAAGTATTTTTGACCAGTTTTGAGAGATCAGCCGATAGGGATGTGTATTACCCCATCAGGTGGGATGATATGAAACAACAATTGAAGAATAAGTACCTTCTCACTTTCTATACAGAGCAACTACTGGACCGGTTGTACGGCCTTTGCTCGGGGAACCTTACCGTTACTGAGTACATAACCCACTTTGATGATCTCGGTGTGAGGAGTGACATTGCGAAAGATCCCATCTCTACCGCATCTCGTTTCAAGGCTGGCCTACGGTCCGATATTTGTAGAGAGCTCATACCATACCTCCTCGAGAGTGTAGATCAGATTTACCAGCTCGCCTTGGAGTATGAACTACGCTCCTCAGGACCCAGACAAGGCTCCACTAGGCCCGACGACTCTTCATTTAGGAGGCCCGCTCCACCCTCAGGCACCCCTACTGCGCCGCCCCGTGCCCCTGGACCCAAAGGGCAAGGCCTAAAATTCGTGATTGTCCTATGCTATAAATGTCCGGGCCTAGCCCATGTGGCAGCCCAGTGATCCACGTAGACGCTACTTGTTAAGTAGGGAGAGCCCAACCCTCATGCCGAGGGAAAGTAAGTTATGGAGGATATCACCTCCAATGTTGAGGAGGGATGCGAGAGTGATGCTGAACAATCCTTATAGATGGGAGTGATTAGACGCCTCCTACACACCCCACCTGTAGATGGGGATTGGCGTCACACTAACATTTTCTATACATATTTTTCTAGTGCATGCTGTACTTGAAAACAGACTATTGATAGTGAGAGTTGTGTAAATATTGTGGCCCAAAAGGGTCATGTTCGGTATGAAGGTGAAAGCCGAGCCTCTTCCTCGCTCTTATCGTGTCATATGGGTAGACATGGTGGCGACTTAGGTTACCCATCGATGTATTGTACTGATCAGTGTGGCCTCCTTCGAGGATCGGGTATGGTGCCATGTCATTCCCATGGACACCACACATGTTTTGCTAGTCCGACCTTGGCTATTTGATCGTGACGTCACGTGTTTTGGCCGCTCAAAAACATGTGTTTTTAAGATAAGAGGTGGTGGATCACGTTATCGCATACCCAATCCAAGGAGAAATCCAAGGATTGGATTGAGCCATCAACGAGCACGAGTTCTCCGAGACCCCTTCATATTTTGAGGCGAGGAGAGTTTTTGTGAGACAACATTGAAGTTGACGTTAATTATGTAGTAGCACCCACTATGATCTCTAAGTGCCCTCAATAATGTTTTTAAGATCGCGATTTAGATCGTAAGATCGTCCAATCTTACACAGGTGATCGATCCACGTTCTACTTTGGATCCCAGGACACTAAGATCGTTAAGATCGCAGTGTAAGATCGTAAATCGGTAGGATCGCCGGGCTCATCGATCCTAAAATCCGGCATAAGTAAATTTCCCGATCCATCGTTCTAGGTCTTCCCGGTCCCGATTCGTCGCAGCAGGTGTCAGCGTCTTCTGCAGCAGGTCCCGATCAGTCGTTCTTCTTCTTCTTCTTTTGCAGCAGGTCTCGACCCGTCGTTCTTCTTCTTCTGCAGCAGGTCTCGATCCGTCATTCTTCTTCTTCCTCTTCTTCTTCCAACGATTTTGTTTTTGCAGGTGCTCCATTTTCTTCGATTTCCCCATCCTCCTACCGATTTCTTCATCATTCGTTCTCAGCAGCAGAATCCCTGCTTGGAAGTTTTTCTCCTGGGCTGGTATAATATCAGATCCCACCTAAACCAATTTTTCTCCTTATTGTTTTTTGTGTTTGGTAGATTTGTTTTCTTACAGATTATTCAGATTTGTTATTAAAAGAAATCAAATTGTTTTTCGGTATAAAGTTTCTTAAATTATTAACACTAGCAATGAGCCAATGAGTTCCTTTCTACTATTTTGTTCAAATTATTTTAAATTGTTAATAACTTAACACTACTAATTGTTTTAGAAATGACTTCAAGTGGTGGTTCGAATAATGCATCTAAGAGCAACAATGCTGATGCTCGTATGGGATCTAGAACGCAAAAGACTGCTGTAAGATCTGTAAGTGATGTTGGATGGAAGTATGACTTTCCAGTAGAGAGAGTTGTTAGGAAAATAAAATGCAAATTTTGTGAGAAAGTGGTGACCGGAGGGATCTATCAGTTAACTCTGGGATGCCTTCATGACAAGAAACTAGCATTAATAAGAATGTTTAACTCAGATGAATGGAAGGGTAGTTGGTTTGCAGTTTCCAGAGATGGAAAATTGATTGACGATGTGATTATTAATATTTGTCGAATGTTGATTGTTACATATTTCTCATGCTTTTGTTTTACATTTTTCTGATGCTTTTGTTTTATAAAAATAATTCTTCCAATGTGTATAATTTTTTTAATTTTTATTATAATACGATCTTGCGATCCGTGTCGATCCTACGTTTTACGATCTTAGGGATGCCTCCCGATCCTAAGTAACATCTCGATCTTCACAACATTGGCCCTCATGACCATCACCCACATGTTCGCCCCCTTTTGGATGAATTTCGGACATCCCGCCGGTTGAAATCCCTGATGAGTCCTCCCCCCCTACACACCCCACACTTGACATTCAACACGACATTGAACTGATCCCGGGGGCTTCTTTTCCGAATCTGCCCCACTACCACATGCATACTGATAAGCATGCCGTGCTAAAAAGTCGGGTTGATGAGTTTTTTCAGAAGCAATTTATTCGAGAGAGCCTGAGTCCATGTGTGGTTCCCGCCCTTCTTACCCTTAAATAGGACGGTGATTGGCATATGCGCCTAGATAAAAAGAGCCATCAATAAAATTACTGTCAAACATTGTTTCCCCATTCCACTACTTGAATACTTATTGGACGCTATGCCCATTTCCCAGATATTTTCCAAGATCGACCTTCGTAATGAGTACCACCAGATTCCAATTTGCAAGTAGGGGTGCAAACAAGTCGAGCTCGAGCCGAGCTTGGCAAAATTTCCAAGCTCGAGCTTGAGCTCGAGCTTTTCATTTCGAGCTCGAGCTCGAGCTCAAGCTCGACGAGCTCATTTTTCTCAGCTCAAGCTCGAGCTCAAGGCCAACTTATCGAGCTCGAGCTCGAGTTTCGAGCTCGCGAGCTCGAGCTCGAGCTGCTCGCGAGCTTTTTAGCTCATGAGATTTATTTTCTTATTTTTCTTATTATTTTTTATTTTTTTAAAAATGTATAAATAAAAAGCTCGCGAGCCGGCTCGCGAGCTCATGAACAACATTAGATGAGCTCGAGCTCGACTCGTAATCGAGCTCGAGCTCGTCGAGCTCGAGCTCGAGCTCGACAGGGTCGAGCTCGAGTCGAGCTTTTTTCGAGCCGGCTCATTGAGCTTTCGAGCCGGCTCAACTCAACTTGCACCCCTATTTGCAAGGGTGACGAGTAGAAAACTTTTAAGCCTAAGGATGATCTATATGAGTGGCTAGTCATGCTGTTTGGGCTGTCAAATGCCCCGAGCACGTTCATGAGTCCTGACATAGGTATTGCTACCCTACGTGAGCAAGTTTCTGGTTGTATACTTTGACGATATCCTGATCTATAGCAGACCCAAACTGACCATCTCGACCATTTGTGGCTTCTCTTTGGCACCCTCCACTAGGAGAAATTATTCGTGAACTTGAAAAAGTGCTCTTTCCTATAATCCTATCTGAGTCGGTTCATTTTCTAGGATTTACCGTATCATCCACTGATGTATGTGTTGACTCCAAAAAGATCAAATCTATCCGTGATCAGCCTATGCCTGCGACCATTCACAAGACTCGCAACTTCCATGGGCTTGCCACCTTCTATAGAAGGTTTGTCCAAGGATTCAGCACGAGCATGACCCCATTCGAGTTGCCTCCGGAAAGGCGAGTTTCAATGGAGCACTGCGACCACTAGAGCATCTGAGGATATCAAGGAGAGATTGACGACGACCTCTGTTTTGAGACTTCTTGATTTTGTCACGCATTTGAGGTTATGTGTGATGCATCTGGTGTCGATATTGGGGGCGTGTTGAGCCAAGATGGACATCCAGTTTCTTACTTTTGTAGGAAACTGAACAAAGCAAAACAAAAATACTTGAATTACGATCGTGAATTTTATAGTATCGTCCAGTCTCTACGCTATTTGAGGCACTATCTCCTACCCCGGGAGTTTGTGCTTTGCTCGTATCATCAGACATTACGATATCTAGATTTGCAGCGCAAGTTAGGATATCAGCACACCAAGTGGGTCGAATATCTCAAAGATTTTCATTATGTTCTCAAACATTGAGCTGGTGTTGTGAACAAACCCGATGATGCTTTGAGTCGCCGCGTCTCAAGGGGACTAAACAAAACTCGGGCCTGTACACATCGTTACATGTCCCACACCGCCCTGGGAGAACATCAACATGTACTTCATGCTCGGACTCTCCCGCACTCTTCAGAAGCACGATTCCATCTTTGTGGTAGTCGATTGATTTTCGAGGATGGCTCACTTCATTGCTTGCCGCAAGACGGCGGGCGCGTCACATGTTGCATCCATCTTTATGAGGGATGTTTTCAGGTTGCATGGTCTACCTAAGTCTAGTGTGTCAGGCCGAGATGTGAGGTTTATTAGCTATTTCTGGAAAATCTGGTAGCATAAGACTGACATTACTCTCAAGTTTTCTTCAACTTATCATCCCCAGACTGATGGGCGTACTGAGGTAGTGATTCGTAGCTTAAAAACCTACTGAGATGTCTAGTGGGAGAGCATGTGGCTAGTTGAGACTTCGTTTTTCCCGTCGCGGAGTTTGCATACAATAGTTCCGTCAATAGGTCTACTGGATTGAGTCCATTCCATGTAGTATTTAGAATATGAACCTAAGAAGCCTATCAATCTTTTTCTCAGTCCATTAGAGTCACACCCTAGCGAATCTGCACAGTTATTTGCATGAGTTGCATGAGTCGGTTCGCCGATGGATCATTACAAACAATGAACATTATAAAACCCATGCAGATATGTGCAAACGGGAACATGTATTTCAGGAAGGTGAACAGTTATGGTGTGAATCCGCCATGAGAGGCTCCCTCTGGGGTCTGCCAAAAAGCTAAGCGCTAAGCGAATGGGCCCCTACTCAGCCATAAGTCGCATCAGGATGAATGTCTACATGTTTGATATCCCTGCAAGTATGAGTATTTACCTGATATTTAATGTTGAAGATCTGACACTATATTACGAGCCTCACGAGTATGTGGACCCAAGCAGTGGTGACCCTCATCCACCCGCCCCTTCACTCCTTTCGCCTTGCCACCCACTCATTCCACCTACTCTTGATGGCCACCTCCACAGACCTGGGGATTTGTCTTCTATGGTTTCACCCGCGACACTGTCAATCGCACCGGGATCTACTACTCATGGGTTGTGCGCTGAGAGCAATACGAAGATCATATCCCACCAGCACGTTCCTACTACAGACGACCCTCTATGCCGTTACTTAGTGCACTGGCAGGGTTGTCCAGACACTGATGACACTTGGATACTACCAACAGAGCTTGATCGGCTCGCCCCTGGACTTCGACTTTAGTATGAACGTCTCCATTCATCGGAGATGAAGACTTTTTAGCCGAGGGAAGTTGGTGGGGATCCATCAGAGCATGCATCAATAGGGGTTCGCCGCAAGGCGGGATCCACATTCGTGTACTCGCGCAGGAGGAATAGATTAGATCGTTGATCCGACCCTGCGAACGCGTCCGGATCCGCGTTCTAACACATTTTCATATATTATATTGTTATTTTTTGCTTTTATTTTGATGTAATCAGACTACCCCATCTTCGATCAATCATAGCCTTTGATGGTGGGACGCCCTAGTGTCTCTTTATTATAAATAGAAGTGTAGGGGGGTTGTTTGAAGTAATTGCAGATTTTGGAGAAGTGTATTTTCGGAATCCCGCGGTCACTCCACAGTGCCAACTCCGTAGAACCCTAGGTGACGACTCCTAGGCCCTCTCCCGCTTCCCATAGGTAACCTTAACCCATAACCACCTTCCTCCACCTCCAAAAGCCTCTACCGGCCCCTACAATTTTTTTGCTACCGCCGCCCGCCCTTTCTCCGTTCCTGCTACCGCCGCCCTCCCTACTTCCATTTCCTGCTGCCGTCGCCAACCCGACTACTGTTTCCTACCACTGCTGCCCCTGTTTTAGATTCCTGCTACCGCCTCCCCTTCCATATTGCTGTCTCCTACTATCGCCGACCCTCCAGGCACAAGCCTCCCCATAATCCTCCTTTCGTGGATCCACCACAAGCCTCCACACAATCAGATCTACCTCCCACAGTCTGGATCTGCCTCCATGCAGCCGGATCTACCTTTCCGCAGCCCGGATCCTCCTCCTTACAACCGAATCTATCACCCGGATCCTCCTCCATACAGCCGATCGACCTTCCCATTGCCCGAATCCGCCTCCATATTGTCAGATCTACCTTTCGTCCTTTCCTAAGCCGATTTTGCCTCCCACCATCAGATCTAGCTTTCTCCCTCATCGTTCCGCCTCCGGTTTCGCCTCAGATCGCCGTTTAAGCGCCTTGTTTCCCGAGTTCTCCATTGCCTTGGGAAGCACCCTTGGTGAGCGACTTGTTGTATGAGATTATTATTTTCATCATTATAATTACGTTTGATCTCATATTTGCTTGGATAGAATTTCCTGTGGATAGATCGCTTGTGATTTGCAGGTGGGACCTATTCGCCGCGCGCTTTGCTTTGGCCCTCCGAGCGGAGGGAAGCCATTAATTGTTTAGCTAACTGAATGCCTTTGTTTCTCCTTTACATATTATTGCGTGGGTTGATTATTTTTATTGCTCGTACTGATTTGTCTCCATCAGTCGGTTGCATTGCATATTGAATAAGGATCAGTGCGTCAAGTTATCATTTCCCACCCTAGTAGTCTCTGATCTGTCTATCCCCATAGCCTACCATACATCAGCATGTTTACAAATTGCCTTTATAATTTCAGAATTATTGCAAGTATATGTTGGACTATTGCATGAGCATCACTTATCATCTAGTTCTCCCCACACTACTACATGTGCATTCAATCACTAGAAATCATTTAGCCCATAATACATCCACGTTATCTTATGTCAACGCAGGGGCTTGAAAAAGAATCACATGTACATTAAGCCGGACAAGGAAGTTAGTGATCAAAATTACTCCGATACCAATTTAAATTTATACCTATATTGTGCTGAGAAAGCAAGCAATATTAGTGTCCTGGAAGGAAGGAGGCCAATTTATATCTAGATTTGTACTCACATATTTTATGATCCTATAACCGAGAATTCTAAATTGTGTACTAGAAACTAGAAAGAGATGGAAAACTCACCCTAAACATGATGATACACTCACTCTACTGATATGAGATGAATGCTAATCGCAACCTGCTGCTAATAACACTCAACAACAATCCTATCTCCAATTCCACAGAGCCCAATCAAATGTGAGTTAATCACCATTCACTACTGTCACCGTGTTTGTTTTTTATTATAAAAGAATTACATTTCTTTTAAAAAATGTTTTAATTGATTGTATCCAACTTGGAATTTAGGTTGATTTGTTTTTAACTTGTTGTTCACTATGCTCATTTCTTAATATC
Organism: Platanthera guangdongensis; assembly: GCA_039583875.1. NCBI lineage: Eukaryota > Viridiplantae > Streptophyta > Magnoliopsida > Asparagales > Orchidaceae > Platanthera > Platanthera guangdongensis. Next base: position 4,325,406 of record CM077149.1, on the reverse strand, counting down.
TAAAATTTAATGAAACGCTATGTGATGTAAGCCTTACTTCCAACAATTAGATACTATAACCATAATTAAATGCAAGTTGTTTTTGATGCGTAGATTTACTTAGTCATATACATTTTGCTTTGAGTACTCAACCAGGAATCTCACTGCAGATCTTACGAATTCCATACCCATGCCTTACCATTTATTCTATGCATGTAATTGGCAAGTTGTGTTGCTTCTTAGAATCCTTTTTCTTAATTAAGCAGGGTTGCGAATTATGGAGAACTTGCGCCTGAATGTGCTATTTCTTACTACAAATATGGTTGTGCACTCTTGTACAAGGCTCAAGATGAAACTGATCCGTTGGGTAATGTCCTTAAGAACAGTCCGAAATACTCCACCGAAGATACTGCTGTTAATAATGTTTCCGACTCTAAAAGTTCAACGCTACCTTCTACTTTGAATAAGCATGCTTCATCTCCGGACATTAATGATCTTGAGGGGGGTAAGCATTATGTTTAACTTGTTCTTGAATGATATTGTATGCAATTCATTAAATCCTTTTACTGGTTTTTCGTGTCAATTCTTGTAAAACTCTCATCTGTTGCCATTGTTTTGCAACATGCACCATATAAAAAAGTTTAGGATTCCATTCGATTGGAAGAAAGTAAAATTGGAGAGATTGTAATTTGGATCAATTCCAACTCTCACATGAACTGAAATTGTTCTGAATTTTAATTACACTGTTTGGTTAGACAACATAGTTCATTATGCATAGTTATAATTGACATTTTGTTCAGTTGCAGAAATTGATTCAGTCACAAGAAGTTTGTTTTTCAGTGTTATCTCGTTCATAGAACATTCCAAATTTGATTCGTTATCTAAGTACTCAGTACCCAACACGGTCTGCTGGAACTTCGATTTTTTCTGATGAATGAGAGTCCTAATTTGTTGGCGGAGGTGGTCTTCGGAGGTGTGAGAGGCTTTGAAATTTTTTGAGGAATTGTTAGGTGCTTGATGTTGCCAGACACCGACATCAAGCTTTTTATGAATAAGTAGAGGATGGTGGGTCGCACAGGAAGGAGAAACTGTTCAATTTTGTGAATTTTTACTGATTTAGGTCGGAATTTTTTGCAATCTATGTTGCATTGGTCACATGAATGAGCTAAGGATGTTTTTTAAATTTGACAAATTTTCTCTATTTCGGAAGTTTTTTTATTTTCGGTAGTTTTATTATGCATGATATTTATTTCTCCTATGGTATTTTTGACTCATTGATGTGACCATCAAATAAGAAATTAAATAAAAATGGTTTGGTAATTTATAGTGAATCAAATAACTAGGCAAGCAGTGAAATCAAAATATTTAAAGATATCACAAAGGGGTCAATGAAGTATTCTGGTCTTTCTATTTCTTCCAGATTACTATTTGTTAAAAGGAGGAAATATATCAAATTTAGGAGGCTGAAAATTGGAACTTAAAGATGAGGAAATCCCCTCTCCAAGCCCTAAAACAGCCGATCACTTGCCACACCCCAAAACTAGCCGCCGACTTTGCTTCCCATCCCCTTCCACGGTTCTACCCAGCCGAATAGTCTTCTCCAACTATTGTTTCATTCCAACTGACTATTGGGAGTCTTAGCCCTGTCTAAACAGTTCCGGTCACTTCTGAGCTTTGCCCAACCTATTGCTAAACCCTTCTTAGCTTTGGCCAGCCGATTGTCGGACCACCCTTCTCATCTTTGCCCAACCGATTATTAGACCTTTCCTAGCTCTGCCCAATCGATTACCAGTCGCTTTCCATTGTGCCAACAATGGACAACCACTCCAACTGTTCTCTGCTGCTTGCTAAGTCTTTCCCTCTATTCCGTATTGATGTCCAATTCTTGTCCGGCCATTGGAAATCATTTCCTGTATCTAATCGCACTTTTCCACAACCCATACATTTCCTCGTACACCTATATACCTCTTCCAAACCCCCACGATGCTTCCCAACTAATCACACATCTGATCTGCTTGCCTCTCCACCCAAAATCAAGCTCCACCGCATACCAAACATCTTTACTTGTCCTAGTTCTTTCCGGCCGTGTATATACATCGTCAGACTCGACTTTCTAACTGCAATAAGGTACTCGTGTAATTTCTACACCTCATTTCATTGTGCTCCATTCTATTTACCTATATTTATTTCTAGTTTTGTATTTACAATGATTGAGTTTGTCTAGGTATTTAATTCCTTTATTTATTACTGTTTTGGGTGGAAGAGTAAGTGCAAGACAAAATGAGGGCAAAGATGACTAGCTATAAAACACTTTATGCTTGTAAGAATGATGTAAACTTGATAAAGTATAAAGTCGCCAAGAAAGAAGTTAAAAATGCAGTAAGTAAAGTAAGAAGTCAAGCTTATAAAAAATTTTATAAGTGACTAGATACCAAAGATAGAAAACACGATATATATAAAATTGTTTGAGCTAAAAAGTGGAGGACAAGAGATTTAAGCCTAGTTAAATGCTTGAAAGATAAAACAAATACGATTTTGACGGATGATGTGACTATTAAAGAGCGTTGTAAAATATATTTTTATCAACTCTATAATGAGGAAAAAGACAACTCTATAATGAGGAAAAAGACAATGAACTAAGCTTTGAAGAGTTAAGTAACTCAGAGGAATATAAAATGTAACTTTTTATCATAAAATATAAGCATCAGAGGTAAATGATGTTCTAAAGAAGATAAAAAATGGAAAGGTGATTGTGGCCGAACGATATACCTATCGAAGTATGAAAATGTCTACAAAAGGAAGAGATTTTGTGGCTTACATATTTCTTCATTAAAATACTAAAGACATAGGATGTGTGATGAAAAGAGAGAAAACATCTTGGTTATTTTGTATAAGAACTAAGTTGTATACAAAATTTTGTCAATTACTGATGAATTAATTAATGAGCAATACCATGAAACTATGAGAATGAGTAATAGAGAGAAGAGTAAGACGAGAGACAAATATCTCAGAGAATTTATTTGGATTCATGCAAGGGCTGTCAATCATAGAAGCTACACACTTCTTGAGGAGACTCATTGACAACTATCAGAAAAAAAAGATTTGCATATGCTATTTATTTATCTCGAGAAGACTTACGATCAAGTTCTAAGAAAGGTTTTATGGAGTCTTAGAAAAGAAATATGTAACTATATCATACATTGAGGTAATCAAAGACATTTATGCAAATTCAGTGACAAAGGTGAGGACATTTGGGGGATTAACACATGAATTCCTAGTCACTGTTGGCTTACATCAAGAGTCAGCTTTTAACCCTTATCTCTTTACACTTATCTTAGATGAGCTCACCAGACAGATCGAACAAGCAATATCTTGGTTTTTATTGTTTACATATGATATTGTTTTGGTTGATGAGACACGCTTGTGTGTAAACATGAAACTTGAATATTGACGAGACACTTTAAAAAATATGGGTTTTAAGTTGAGCAGGACAAATACGAAGTATATGAAGTTTAAATTTAGTAGTGCAAAAAGGACAGATGAATCCATCATTAAGTTCGATGACCAAGATATTTCTCGCAGTGAGTGTTTTAAATATCTGAGGTCGATAGTTCAAAAAGATGGAGGTGTAGATAAAGATATGCTACATTAAATCAAAACAGGTTGGTTGAAGTAGGGAGGTGCGTCTGGGATCTTATGTTATCATAAAGTACCATTAAATCTTAAAGGAAAATTTTACCATACTGCAATTAGTCCAGCGATGATCTACGGTTCTGAGTGTTGGGCAGTGAATTGTGTATATGTGCAAAAATTGGTGCTGTGGAGATGATAATTCTTAGGTGCATGTGTGAACACACAAGATTGGATAGAATTAGGAATGAATGTATCGATAAAAGAGTAGCACTGTAACGGTTTGGTTTGGTTTTTAAGCAAAACCACAAACCGAACCACCCCCGTGTGGTTCCAAAAAATTGAAACTGAACCAAATCACTCAAACATTGAAACCGAACCGAACCAAACTGAACGATTTGATTTGGTTCGGTTCGGTTTTGGTGGTTTAAATAATGTGATACAAACAATTTTCTAACTACAAACCTTTGCACATATTAACTGTGTATCCCAAAGCGCGCAAAATTCCATGATGTATATGCATCATGGAAATTAACTGGTTATTACTTACATTAAATTGTGCATCAAGATTCCTACGTTTCCTAGTACATTAAATTGTGTACGCAGAAGACCAAAGCATTGAAGATATATGTTACTACTAGGATTCCTAGGAGTGTGTTGTGTTGGGGGGTTGAGAGCCAATATACAATCTATGCGATCTCGACCAGGGTTAATCAATGAATAGAACTGAAGAGGAGAGTTCGGTTCGTTCTTTGATTAATACCCAATGGTTCAGATGGAAAGTTGAAAACCTAAAATATAAAAATACAATATGACCGAACTTGAAATGTAATTAATAATTTAATACCCAAATTGAAATATAATTAATAAATTAAATATTGTTATACACTACGGTTTGGTTCGACTCGGTTTGGTTTGTCATGCAAAACCATGAACCGAATCGAACCAGTTCGGTTTGACGGTTCAGTTCGATTTGACGGTTCGGTTCGGTTTGACGGTTCGGTTGGTTTTTCCTTACAGACCTATAAGACAGGAATGACACCAAGTGTAGATAAGATGCAAGATGTTTGATTAAGATGGTTTGGACAGGTACAAAGGAGAGCATTAAAGGAACCTGCTAGGCATTGCGAGAGTTTAGCCATTAGGCATGTTAAACCGGGGAGAGGTAGACTGAAAAATACTTGGAATAAAACTATAAGAAAATACATGATGTACTATGACATTAGTGATGTTATTACTAAAGATAGGGCGCAATAGCGACAAAGGATCTTTATAGACGACCCAACTATGATGGGATAAAGGCTTAGTGCTATTTGTATTTGTTATTGTTTTTCTTTTCATTATTGTGCTCGCACCTGGATTGACATGTGGAAAGCTAGTTCCCCAATTTCGAATTTCTTGAAAGTAATCCAGCTAGTTTGTTGAAAATTTGACCAACACTTTAATTTCATTTCCCTTCGAGCCAGCACGCGACTTGATACCAAGTGGTCTCAAAACACTTTAATATTGAAGTTTGTTGAGTTTACACTAGTTTGGTATCAATGCCAATTATCTCTCTTCTATGGCGAGTTAGGTAAATCGCTCTTTTCATCGAAATTAAATGCATTATTTTATATCCCTCACATGTGAACGTGTGGTGAGCCGCATAGGTAAGTTAGATGGTAGCGTGGGCGAGATGACCAAGTAGATGAGAAATTTGATGCAATTAGTAAGAAAAATTCACCGAGAAAATGTGAGATATGCATCAGGTTATGAATGAATTAGACAGTATTATAAGCTAACACATTTTCACCCCTCGAAAAGGGTCTTTCCTTATTTAAGTTAGAGATAATACTGGGTTGTCATGAGCTATTATCTGATAAACCTGAATTTACAGCTCCCGTTTCCGACCAAGCCGCGTTAGGACGCTTTATTGCTATAATAGGGCTATCGCCAGGTGATTACTCTTATCACGTGGCGGTAGCAAACTTTTATTTCTCGCTCGCCCCTCCAAGCCGCTTTGTTTCCTTAATAAGAGTTCCAGGCTATAGTCGAGCAGTAGTGGATATCACCGACACTACCATCATTCTCGAGCTATTTACGGCAATCTCCAAATTCACCAAGACTATGACTTTAAGCCGTTGTGCATTGAGTGCTATCCCCTGGTGGTAACTGCTATTGCCGGCGGTAGCTGCAAAGTTGGCCTTCGACTCATCGTTTTATCTCGATACTTGTTGTAGCTTACAAAACTTGTATCTAATGTGATTCCTGAATCTACATACTATGAAAACACTTGCAATGATATATAAAATACATATCATGATTTATTATTCTCAAACCAAGGGTGTGTCGAACATGATGTGTCAAACGGGATGTGTCAATTCGTGCTTCAACGAACTCCTCCTTTTGATAATAACAAATCTTTAAATTTGAAATAAAATATGCAGTAAAGTAAGTGTTCATAATGGTGTGCATATGATACAACAACAACAACAACACTCAAGCCTTTATCCTACTCTAGCGGGGTCAGCTATATGGATCCTTTGTCGCTATTGTGCCCTATCTTTTGTCATAATCTCACTAATGCCTAAGTACATCATGTCTTTCCTTATCGTTTCATTCCAAGTCTTTATTGGTCTACCCCTCGCTCGTTTAACATGTCTAGTGACTAGACTCTCACAACGCCTAACAAGTGCCTCTAATGCTCTCATTTGTACGTGTCCAAACCATCTTAGACTAGCTTCTCGCATCTTCTCTGCAATTGGTGCTACTCTTGTCTTGTCCCTGATAAATTCTTTTCTAATTTAATCCAATCTCGTGTGTCCACACATCCACCTAAGCATTCTCATCTCCGCAACTCCCATTTTTTGCTCATGTACACAATTCACTGCCCAACACTCAGATCCATAGAGCATCGCAGGTCTAATTGCAGTACGATAAAACTTACCCTTAAGTTTTAGAGGTAGTTTACGATCACATAAGATTCCTGACGCGCCTCTCCACTTCAACCAATCCGCTTGGATTCTATGTGTCACATCTTTATCAATACCTCAGTCTTTTTGAACTATCGATTCAAGATATTTAAAACACTCATTACGGGAAATATCTTGATCACCCAACTGAATAACGAAGTCATCTGACCTTCTTGTACTGCTAAATTTAAGCTCCATATACTCCGTCTTTTCCCTGCTCAACCAAAAACCCTTCTTTTCTAAAGTATCTCGCCAAGATTCAAGTTTTGCATTTACACCCTCACGCGTCTCTTCAACCAAAACGATATAATCCGCGAACAATAAGCACCAAGGTATTTCTTGTTGTCTGGTGAGCTCATCTAAGATAAGGGTAATTGATAAGGGCTTAAAGCTGAACCTTGATGTAAGCCAACATTGATAGGGAATTCTTGTGTTAATCATCCAAATGTCCTCACCCTTGTCACTGAATTTGGATACATATATTTGATTATGTCAATATATGAAACATTTACACCTTTCTTTTCTAAGACTCTCCATAAGATCTCTCTTGGAACTCTATCATACGCCTTCTCAAGATCAATAAACAACATATGCAAATCTTGTTTTCTTTCTCGATAGTTGTCAACAAGTCTCCTCAAGAGATGTATAACTTCCATGGTCGACCTCCCTGACATGAATACAAATTGATTATCCGAGATGTTAGTCTTCCGTCTTACTCTTATTTCTATTACTCGTTTCCATAGTATCATGGTGTGCATATGACAATCATTAAAAATTGGTTAGGTCAAATATATAAAAATTATTTTAGCATAATTGATACAAGATTTATTAAGCTCCCTCTAAATGATCGCTCCCCCTAAATTTGTAATATCCCCCTAAGTGTGATATTTCTCAATCATTCATATTATCTTCCCCTTTATTATTAACAAAACGAGTATCATTTTGTATATTCATGCAAGAGGCGATGATCGGATCGGCGACCCGAGACCGCGAGTGCGCCCAGCTCGTCGCGCTATTATTTTATGTATTTTATTTTTTTGGATTTATTTTTTGTGTTTTAGGACATCGGGCTTAACGACTAATCATAGCTGTTCTCGCCCGGTGCCCAATCGCTCCCTCTTGTTATAAATAGGTGTGGGTGTTGCAGTTTAGACTCATTGTTGATTTTTGAGAGATTTCAGTCCGACGAGGCGGCGATGATCCGTGGTGCGATGCTGGGAATCCCGGGGTGCGACGTCTCGGTTTCAGTTCCCGTTTACTTTACGTTTTTAATCATTCCCGTGCACCTCCCCCTGTTTATCCACGATACATAGTTTTAACTGGTACTATTCATCATCCCTCTCCCACGTTCCTTCAATATCAACCGCTCGATATATTAGTTTGCCCGTATCGACCCCTTCCGCTTACACGATCGCTAATACCCCCCCTCACAGTTCTTCCTCGCTCGAACCTGCAACAAACACGTGCGATCCGACCTTTCACCCGCAGGAATCCTCCCGTCGAACGTCCCTACTGCTATCTCTACAACTGATCTAGGTCATTTTCATTCCTGCCGCCCTTCTTCAAGTCCGCCAGCCACCAACGACTGCATTCACCCCGTAGCCCTTCTTCTCCCACGCAAATGTACACATCTCCAGTTTCTCTTCCTCCGGAACCCACCAGCCAGTGCCTCCAGCCTTCCCTGCATGTTGTCCAGCCACCAACAGTGAACCTAAAATTTCCTCCGTCTGTCTTCGATCCTGTCATGGCCTCTTCCAACATGCCTTACACAACAGAAATTCCCAAACAACAAGTCTTCAATAGCCTTTTTTCCTCCACCCATTTTCTACCGCGAAACCACCAGCAACAACCCAAATCACAACAACCTTACATGTCTTTTGTACGCCTTTCTACTCTCATTTTCTGTCGTGGAACCACCTTCTAAGTCTGCCACAACATCTCCTATCCTGAAATCAACAGTAGCCTTATCTTCCCATTTCCTGACTTCGACACAGTCAAATCCATCATCTCGTGGAGCCACACTTGCCGCCATTGCCGGATCTTCTTTACTACATGAGGTATCTATGTAGCACGGGGACATATATAAGATACGAGATACGATACCAAACGGATACGAGAAACGTGATTTTAAAAAAAAGTAGGATACGGGAAACGTTTTAAATTATTTTAAATTATTTTAATATAAGTATTAATTAATATAAGAATAAGACAACTAACAAACTATTTGTACATATCTTGAACTGTAACAAAAAAAATTAATAAGACTATTATATATCATTGAAATTTCATATAATGCCATAAATAACATTCAAGGAAACAAGCACCTTAAAGAACAATCTATCACATGTTCGCATCAATACATCATTACATCAATTGAGAGCACTGTTTTGTTACATTCACATGCATAATATCAAGTATCAAGGGCAAGGGGAAAATCTCATCTCCGTTACTTGTTTGAGTTGAAGTTGTTGGGGGATTATCAATGTAAATACCATAAGCAAAATTAGATTACTTAGTAACACGTAGAGAATACAGATGTAGCCGTAGTTAGCAATGTTTTTAGGCATATATTGGATATTAATATGATGCAGAAAAAAGAACCAGGAGAAGAAGAAGCAGGAGAAGAAGGAGAAGCAGAAAAAGAAGAAGGAGAAGCAGAAAAAGAAGAAGAAGAAGAAGGAGAAGAAGGAGAAGGAGGAGAAGGAGGAGAAGCAGGAGAAGAAGGAGGAGAAGCAGGAGGAGAAGAAGAAGAAGCAGGATGAGAAGAAGAAGGTGGAGGAGGAGAAGAAGAAGAAGCAGGATGAGAAGAAGAAGGTGGAGGAGGAGGAAAAGAAGAAGGAGGAGGAGGAGAAGAAGAAGGAGAAGGAGAAGCAGGAGAAGAAGAAGGAGAAGAAGAAGAAGGAGAAGAAGAAGGATGAGGAGAAGGAGCAGGAGAAGAAGGAGAATGAAAGTGCAGGTTAGATCTGATATACTCTAGAGGGGGGAGGGTGAATAGAGTATGATGCTTGCTAGAAATTTTTTACAACTCTTGTTGTATTCCTAAGTGAACAGGGAAGCAAATAAGATAAAGCAAACACAGCAACTAACTAAACACAGAGCAATCACAGACCACAGTCAGAAAACAAAAGAAAATAAGCAACTAGATGACACAAAGAGCTATATTGGTTCCCCAACCAATCTGGGTACATCCACTCTTCTACCACCCTAGGTAGGAATCCACTGCAGGATGAGTTGATCAGGTGTCCTGAGCACCAATGGGTTTTGATCAGGTCCCCCAAAACCAAACCCTCAAGTCTTTTGGAAGGAGACTTGCAACCAGAATAATTTTGAAGGGATTTAAAACCCTGTACAGGAATTGGAGAGAGAGTGATATTGTCTTCTCTGTCAACAGTCAGAGAGAAGACTTGTGGATTGATTGTAGCAGCTCTTGCTCCCCCTGAGGTCTTGAATTGGTCAGGAATGCTGGAGCACTGCTTCAGGGTGATAGACCTTCAATGACCTAGAATGCCTGGACCAGAACTGCTTCAGGAATTTCTTTGACTGATTGATTGATTGTTGTCCTTTGAAGTTATCCTGTGAATAGAGAGAAGAAGACTCTTGATTGAATTTAGTTGTTCTTCTTCTTCTTCTTGAGAGAGTTCTCTGGTCAAGGCTGATTGCAGTCAAGAACTTTAGATTTTCGAAAATTGTTTGTTCTTCTACAACTTCAGAGTATTTTCTGTACTGTAATTCTTGAACTCTATCACTGTTTCATACTGTTCTTTTTCTGTGTGTCTGTGTATATCTGACTGAGGAATATTCAAACTTTTGAATGTTGAGCAGTAATTACAGTCGGCCTTGGAAAGAATCAGCAATCAATGACTTTCCTAACTGTCCCATGGAAAAACGGCATGTAATCGTCCATAGTCAATGCGCGTTCTAACGGTAACATTCCGAGAAGATCTGACATTAAATGTTCAGGAATCAGCGCCAAGAAACGGGACGGGAACCTTGAAGAAAACCTAATCTGGATTCGTCGAACGAAGAACACAATTCGTCGAACTGCATTTGTGTTCGTCGAGCTGAGCTTGAGTTCGTCCAGCTGAGCTTGAGTTCATCGAGCTGAGCTTGAGAGAGTTCGTCGACCAGACAGTCTTCATTCATCTAACAGACATTCTTCATTCGTCGAGCTGAGAATCAAATTCGTCAAGCAGAGAATAGTTCTGGACTTGGACAAAATATCCTGCATCTGCTGAAATACTGTGTCGACATAAGTTGGTGTCGACAGATTGACCTTGGTGTCGACACAAATCCTCTGGTGTCGACATAAGCTGGTGTCGACTGAAATCCTGGTGTCGACACAAGTTGGCTGGTGTCGACACAAACCCTAAGTGTCGACACAAAATCTCTGAGTCCAGAAATTGTCGAGTAGAGATTATCATTCGTCGACCTGAGAAGCTGACTTCGTCGACCAGAGAAGCTGTGAACTTGAGGTTCAAGTTCGTCGAGCTCAGAATATAATTCGTCGACCGAAGCTTGAAACTGGACTTAGAAAAATTTGAAGTTCTCCTGACTTTGGCTTGATGTAGAGCCTGAGTTTTCGTCGAACAGAGAACCCAGATCGTCTAGCTCAGCACTAAGAAATGTCTCAAGATCATCGAGCGCAGAACTCCTTTCGTCGAGCGGAGTTCGACGAACGTCGAACTCACTTTACTTAGTCTTGAAAACTTGTGAGTCTGGAATCTCTGAGGGTCTTATTGAAAGCTGGTCCACCTGGAGTTGAGCCTAAGGACTTAACCTAGACTCTAGGACACAAATTGACCCTGGCTATACATGATGGGTCACATCCTAAGTCAGTGAACCTAGCCCAAATCAACTAGGGATCCAACAATCTCACCCTATTTGTGTGAGGTTACTAACAGAGACTCAAGACAGAAAAACAAAGCAAGAAAAGAGATATATCTGACAGAGAATTATAACACATGCAACAAATATATATATACACACAGGTTTGTTTAACAGATAGCACAGCTTAAAGACAAATAACAGACATAAATTAAAACAACAAGAAAATTACTTCTTTGTCTTCTTCTGCTGAGGTTTGTCTTCTGCTTTCTTTTCTCCTGGCTTCTTGAAAATGATTTCTCTGTTAGGATTTTGAGCTTGAGCCACTGTCATGGTCATATCAGCTGCCCCAATAATTTTCAATGATGTAGCCCTGGGGACAACTGCTTCTGGATGAAGTTTCATATAATCATCAACATTAAATAGTTTGTTGCCTTTGTCAAATCTTTTCAGCTCTTCTTTTCTATACTTTGACATAGTTGAAAGACCAGAAATATCTTTTCCTTCTGCTTTAGCTTTATTTATCAATGATAGACCAATCAGCTCTTGGTATCTAGTCATTCTTGCTGTATTTGCAGTCTCTGGATCTTCAAAAGGAATTGGAGGAGAGAGAGGTCTTTTTGGGCTTTCAGCTTTATGAGCTTCAGAACTTTGTTGCTGCTGCTGCTTATGCTGTTGACTTCCTGAGGAGAATGACCTCTGCTGGCTGGTTCCAGAAGATCTCCCTGACTGTCTTTGATAAGTTTGCATTGGGGCAGATCTCTGGGAGCTAGAGCCACTGACACCAGCTGCTGGAGGAGGAGGAGGAGGAGGATCCTTCCTGTATCTGTGTACTGGAGGAGGGGAGTATCTCCTGCTTCTCTTTCTATCTTTCTGCTGGTTTTTGGAGAGCCACATCCATGCTGACATTCCCTTATATGGAGTCACATTGTGCAGAATATAGTAGGGAGTGTCTGCAGTGAGATTTGTCTTGGGAGGAGGAGCAACCTTTCTCTTCTTTGCCAACAATCTCTTTTTCCTACTAGCTGCATCCTCATCAGAATCAATATCATCATCATCAGATTCTGAATCCTGAGGGGTATCATACAATGCATCCAAAACTTTTAAAGCTTTATCAGAAACAACAGCCTTTGCTGGAGGAGGGACAGAAGGTTCAGGAATAAGAGTTTCAACAACAAGAGAAGAATTATTTGTACAAGATTCAGAAACAAAAGAGACAGAGCTATCAGCTACTGCCTTATTCTCTTCTTCAATGTCTGCCTGAATAAGCTCATCTAGAGTAGGCATATGAGAGTCATCCATAATAAAATCTGGTGCTGAGACTGGCACTGATGTATCTTCTGGAATGACTTTTGAGCTAGAGGCAGAGAGAGCAAAATTATCACAGAGTTGCTTGGCAACTGCTGGACTAGCCGGAGAGGTATATGGTACCATAGCCAAATAAGGCTTAGAGAAATCTGCTGGAGGGAATTTCATATGTACAGTGTCAAAATTTCTCAACAAAGCTGATAAATTCACTGTGGGATTTAAATAGAAATCACCAACAGGAGTTATTTGAGCAACTGACTCATCCACATCAATGTCAGTATTCATAAATTGAATTAACTCAGACATCTCAGCATCAAAGTCTGTCAAAATTGGTGTATCCTTATCTGAATCTGAATCTGCTGGAGAGGGAACTGCTATGACTGCTGCTGCTGCTGTATCTGCATCTGCTGCAACTTCATCACAAAGCATCTCCCCCTGCCTGGGTTCAGGAATACCTGAAGCCAGACCCCTAGATGAAGAGGGGACAACAGATAGAAGAGAGATCTGGGCAGATAAGGAATTAATGGAGGTCACAAGAGGTGTAATGGCCTCTTGGATCAAGGATTTGATGAGAGGTGTGAGCAAAAGAATGAGGGTAGATGGATCAAATGGGGAAGGGGAAGAGGATGGAATGGGAGGAGGAATAACAGATGGAGGGGGGGCATCTTGCATGATTGCATCTGATGGTATATTATAAGATGGGATGGTGAATAAGTGTGGGAGAAGAGGAGACTGTGGAGGTGTAGGAATAAGAATGTCCTGAGGGGAATCTGGAGGAGTGGGTTGATGATCAACTTGCAAGGGGGAAGATGGAGGTGGAGATGGAATGTTTGTCAGGTCAAGTGGTGGAAATGAAGGAGGGGTAGGTACATGAGGAGGCTTCTTTGGAGGAAGAGGTGCTGGAATAGATGGTTGAGATGGAGGAACCTCTTCAGCAGGGTGGAGAGCGGCCTTTACAGCCCTTGTGCTCTCAGAAGTTTGGAGGGAGGAGGAAGAAGTCTTTGAGGGCTTGGAGATGGTCCTCTCCCACCTGCCAAACAGAGCGCAAGTGAGGCGCTTGCTGGCGTTTATGAAGATGGTCGGGGAGACCATACATTCAGCAGCCTTCGCTTGAAGAAATATGCCCAAAATTCTGCCAAAGCAGACTTCCTTCTTGCTGTTCTTCTTTTTAATCAATTCAAAGAACACCTTACTCCAATCAACCTGTCGCTTATTCACTACTGCACACATTATTAGAAATTGGTGACGGGTAATATAGTCATGAGCAGAGTGCTTGGCCATCAGAATCTTTCCCGTAATATCTGCCAGAAATTGGTAGGCGGCGGATAATTGCTTTTTCAACAACTTATTAGGGTTGTTCCCAGAGAAACCCATTAGTTTCAGCATATCATTGAATTCCTCAGAATCCATTTCCAGATTGTCTTCTCCGTTCACTAATCCAAATACTTCAGTGAGAACTGCGGGAGAGAGGGAAACAACAGTGTTCCCTATATTGCCGGTCAAAACATCTTCTTCAGAAACTGTAAATGTATATACCCATTCTCGTATTTCCGTTCCATGAAGTCTAATGCGCCTGATCATGAAATCCTTTAAACTGAGTTCTTCAAGTAGTTCCAAGATGTAAAGGAAGATGGGGTCAGAGTGTTGAAACGACTCAAAGTCCATGTCGAATCCAGTGTCAAACTTCATTGCAACCAGAGCACCTGAGGGAATCGCCATTGATGTCCTGCAAGAAAAACACAGAGAGAAACGACGATCAAGAGCAAAGGAACTGAAAGCGCGAGACGGAGGTTGAAGAAAACCTAGATTTAAGATTTTCAGAATATGAATCGACAAACTCCGTTCCACGAAAAAGAAAAATTCTTCGAATTGAGCTCGACGAAATAAATTATAGATAGATGATTCGTCGATCTCATCCAGAAGAATCGAAAACAGTTCGTCGAACTCCGTTCGACGAAATGTCTTCATGAAGCAAAGTTCGTCGATCTCTGGTCGACGAAAATTGTTTCCTCACACAGAGAATTTGTCGATTTCCGTTCGACGAGAATCTCTCAAACTTTCCCTAATTCGTCGAACTCCGTTCGACGAACGCTGGAAAATTCGTCGAATGCAGACAGAAACTAGGTTAACTCTTCTCCATCAATCATTCCCAGTTGATTTATAAAGAACAGATGAGTTTTCTCATCCAATGACTTGGTGAAAATATCTGCTCTCTGTAGATCAGTAGGAATGTGGATCAAGTTAATTGTCTTTTTGTCCACATTATCTCTAATGAAATGATTTCTTATTTCAATATGTTTGGTCCTAAAATGGTGAACTGGATTCTGTGCTATAACAATAACACTAGTATTATCACAAAATAATGTTGAGTTATTTAAGTTGACAGCATAATCTAAGAGTTGGTTTTGTATCCATAGCATTTGTGAACAGCAACTACCAGCAGCCATGTATTCTGCTTCTGCAGTTGATGTAGACACAGATGTCTGCTTTTTACAAACCAGGAGACAAGTCTCATACCAAGGAACTGACATGTTCCAGAGGTACCTTTCCTGTGCACTCTACATCCAGCATAGTCAGCATCTGAGTATCCAGTTAACTCAAACTCTGACTCTGCAGGATACCAGAGTCCTAGACTAGGACAACTCTTTATATATCTCAAAATTCTTTTTAGGAAAATAAGGTGAGATTCTTTAGGGTTCACTTGGAATCTAGCACAAAGGCATGTGACAAACATTATGTCAGGTCTGCTAGCTGTTAGGTATAATAGGGATTCAACAATTGCCCTATAATTTTTCTGATCTACAGGTTTTCCTGCTGCATCAGAATCCACAACAGCATTTGTAGCCATAGAGGTTTTCATCCCTAAAGCATCACCCATCTCAAACTTTTTGATAAGCTCTTTAGCATACTTAGCTTGAGAGAGGAAGATATCATCTGGGAGCTGCTTCACTTGGAGACCAAGGAAGTAGGAAAGCTCACCTATGCTACTCATCTCAAATTTTGAATGCATGAGGTCAGCAAACCTCTTGCACAATTTGGGATCAGTAGACCCAAAAATAATGTCATCCACATATATTTGTACTAACAATGTTTGGTCCTTATGATGTCTAGTGAAAAGTGTTTTATCTATGGTTCATCTTGTAAATTTATGCTCTAAAAGAAAGCTTGCTAGGGTCTCATACCAAGTTCTTGGAGCTTGCTTTAAACCATAGAGAGCTTTATGCAATTTAAAAACAAAAGAGGGTTGAGTTGGAGAGATAAAACTTGGAGGTTGTTCTACATAGACCTCTTCTTGAAGTACTCCATTTAGAAATGCACTTTTGACATCCATCTGGTAGACCTTGAATCTCTTGTAAGCTGCATAGGCAAGGAATATCCTAATGGTCTCTAACCTTGCAACAAGGGAAAATGTTTGGTCATAGTCTATTCCTTCCTCTTGTCTGTAGCCTTGAGCAACAAGCCTAGCCTTGTTCCTCATTATGTTGCCTTGAGCATCCAACTTGTTCCTGTAGACCCATTTGGTTCCAATAACTGGGTAGTTATGGGGTCTTGGAACCAAGTCCTAAACTCTACATCTCTCAAACTGATTTAGTTCCTCTTGCATTGCAATGATCCAGTGGGGATCTTGCTCTGCCTCATGAATGGTGAGAGGTTCAATTTGAGAGAGAAAACAGACATGCATCAAGTCTTGGTTGAGTTGATGTCTTGTCTGTACACCTGCTGAAATGTCTCCAATCACTTGAGATCTGGGGTGATCTCTAAGTGTGACAAGATCAGTTGGTGGAGTTGGTTGGGCAACAGCTTCAGTATTTAATTTCTCTTGGGGAATGATACTAACTGTTGGGGGAAGTTCAGCCACTTCCTCTTGACTTTCCTCTTCACTATCTTCAGCAACCTGTGGAGTGGGATGGTTTGACACCTCTTGGGTAAGGTTCAGTCCATCTATAGACTCACACAGTGGTGGAACCTATAAAGAGCTTATGGTAGAAATCTCTTTCTCCTTTCCTTTTACCTGTCAACATAGTTGTGTTGTCATCTGATTTGATCTTGCATAAGGATTTGCTGAAAGTCACTTGCTAGCCTTCATCACAAAGTTGACTGATGCTGATTAAGTTGTGCTTCAGTCCTTCCACATAGGCTACCTTCTTGAATGTGACTGTGTCAATCTGAAATGCACCATATTCTTTTGTTAGTCCAAAGTTTGAATCACCAAATATTATTTTGGGTCCAAGCTTGGCTTTGAAGGATGTGAAATTGTCCTTGTTTCCTGTCATGTGCTTTGAGCACCCACTATCCAGATACCATTGCTGGTTTGATGTTGGATAGGTCTTTACCTGCACATAAAACAATTTACTTATTTTTGACCCAGTTTACCTTGGGCCTAGGTTGATAATCTTTGAATTTAGAAATAAAAGACATCTCTGGTTGACTCTTATAGCCTTCAGGATGATATCTCATTAGAGGTATTATCCATTCAGTATAAATGTTAAATCTTTGAGATGTAGGACCTCTAGGTTTGAAATTTGATTTACCTTTGAAATTTTTTTCAAAACTCTGATCTCTGCTCGACGATCTCTGAACTGAGTTCGACGATCTTGGGTCAGATCGTCGAGCTCCGTTCGAAAATCGACTGTGGAAGAGTTCAGGGTTCAGAGATCGTCGACCTGAGTTCGACGATTTAGCCTGAGATCGTTGATCTTCATTCGACGATCGTCTAGCTCCGTTCGACGATTTCTGTTGAACTCTTGTTTTCTTAGGTAAGTCAGAATTTTTCCTGGCTACCTCTACAACTCCCTTACCTTTATCAGAGATAAACTTGATTGGGGTTGTTAATACTATAGGTTGGCTAGATGAGGCACCCAAGCCCAGTGTACTATTGAATCTTGAGTTCACTGTGCTTGTGATGTCCATTAGTTTGATACTTCTCCCATTGAGGGATTTTTCAAACTTTTTGGCCTCTGATAGCTCACCTTTCAGTGAGGCCATCTGCTCCCTACAATATTCCAACTACTCAGAGAGTTTGAGGTTTTCTGATTTTAAAGTACTGTGTTCAGATAACTGATTTCTGAGAGAAATGATTTCCTTCTCAGATTTTAATAAATCTAAACATAGTGCTTTAAACTCACACTTGAAGTCCTCAGAATTGAAATCAAAAGAACTTATTACCTGGTACTTTTCAGATTGAGTCTCTGACTCTGACTCTTCTGCATCAGAATTTTGTTGTGAGACATTGATAACCATCATGCAGAATTCTTTTTCATCAACATCATCTTCATCATCACTAGAGCTGGATGAAGCTTCAGATTCTTCTTCTGTCTTACTCCAAGTTTCAGCTACAAACCCCTTCCTGGTGTGTTTGTTCTTGCTGGAGGAGGGTTTGTCATTGCTGTTCTTCCTGAAGTCTTTGTCTTTTCTTCTTTCCTTCCTGTCTTTTTTGTCCTTATACTGATTTTCTGGACAGTCAGATACCATGTGGCCTGATTTCCTGCATCCAAAACAAATAATCTCTTTGTTATTTGATTTGTCATACCTTGGCTTGTCATGCTCTCTGTATGATCTTTTCCTGAAATCCTTCTTGGCCATTTTATAGAATCTTCTGGCCAGTAAGCTTAACAGCTCTTCATTGCCCGTGACCTTGTCTTCAGGCTGATCTTCAATGGCTTTGAAAGATATTGATTTTTCCTTTCTGATAGCTGGTGAGACAGCCTTCTGCTATTCTTTATTCTTGATGAGCAGCTCATAAGACTTGAGCTTGCCCAAGAAAGCTTCAGTTGTGATCTCATTTAGGCTTCTGGCATCCTTGATTGGCCAGATCCTTGAGTCCCAAGTGCTTGGGAAGCACATGAGGATTTTATCATTGAGCTCAGTCAATGAGATCTCTTTGTCCAATGTTTTCAGCTCATTGACTATGAGACTGAGTTTATTATACATATCTGCTACTGACTCAGCTTCTCCTTTCTTGAAGTTCTCATACTGAGTTATGAGATGAGATCGTCTATCTTTTCTCTCATCAGCAGATCCTGAGACTATCTCAGATAGCTTGTCCCAGATGTCCTTTGCTGAGTTGCATTCAGCTACCTTTTGGAATATTTCATCAGATATAGTCTGGGCTAGAATGTTCATAGCCTTAGCATCTGCAACTTTTCATTTCTTGATTTCTGCATCTGTTCCTGAAGGAGGTGGAACAACACTTGTACTTGTATTTTCTGGAGGTCTTGGACACACTGTCAAAACAGAATTGAAAATGTCTTCATCAATAGAGTTCATGTACAATCTAATTCTTGCCTTCCAAAGTGCAAACTTAGATAGATTGCACACTGGAGGTCTGATGCTAGCATAATCTTTGTTTTGGGCCATGTTCTGTGAAGAAATAAATCTAGTAACAAACTTAAACAAGCAGATCTAACTGGAAGGATCTTTGGGTTCAGGTGTTAGCCTGTGCAATCACTAAGATGTGGTATGTTAGCCAACCTGGAAGATGTGGTATTTTAAACCAACCTCCCTCTGATACCAATTGAAAGTGCAGGTTAGATCTGATATACTCTAGAGGGGGGGGGGGGTGAATAGAGTATGGTGCTTGCTAGAAACTTTTTACAACTCTTGTTGTATTCCTAAGTGAACAGGGAAGGAAATAAGATAAAACAAACACAACAACTAACTAAACGCAGAGCAATCACAGACCACAGCCAGAAAACAAAAGAAAATAAGCAACTAGATGACACAATGAGCTATATTGGTTCCCCAACCAATCTGGGTACATCCACTCTTCTACCACCCTAGGTAGGAATCCACTGCAGGATGAGTTGATCAGGTGTCCTGAGCACCAATGAGTTTTGATCAGGTCCCCAAAAACCAAACCCTCAAGTCTTTTGGAAGGAGACTTGCAACCAGAATAATTTTGAAGGGATTTAAAACCCTGTACAGGAATTGGAGAGAGGGTGATAGTGTCTTCTCTGTCAACAGTCAGAGAGAAGACTTGTGGATTGATTGTAGCAGCTCTTGCTCCCCTTGAGGTCTTGAATTGGTCAGGAATGCTGGAGCACTGCTTCAGGGTGATAGACCTTCAATGACCTAGAATGCCTGCACCAGAACTGCTTCAAGAACTTCTTTGACAGATTGATTGATTGTTGTCCTTTGAAGTTATCATGTGAATAGAGAGAAGAAGACTCTTGATTGAATTTAGTTGTTCTTCTTCTTCTTCTTGAGAGAGTTCTCTGGTCAAGGCTGATTGCAGTCAAGAACTTTAGATTTTCGAAAATTGTTTGTTCTTCTGCAACTTCAGAGTATTTTCTGTACTGTAATTCTTGAACTCTATCACTGCTTCATACTGTTCTTTTTCTGTGTGTCTGTGTATATCTGACTGAGGAATATTCAAACTTTTGAATGTCGAGCAGTAATTACAGTCGGCCTTGAAAAGAATCAGCAATCAATGACTTTCCTAACTGTCCCATGGAAAAACGGCATGTAATCGTCCATAGTCAATGCGCGTTCTAACGGTAACATTCCGAGAAGATCTGACATTAAATGTTCAGGAATCAGCGCCAAGAAACGGGACAGGAACCTTGAAGAAAACCTAATCTGGATTCGTCGAACGAAGAACACAATTCGTCGAACTGCACTTGTGTTCGTCGAGCTGAGCTTGAGTTCGTCGAGCTGAGCTTGAGTTCATCGAGCTGAGCTTGAGAGAGTTCGTCGACCAGACAGTCTTCATTCATCTAACAGACATTCTTCATTCGTCGAGCAGAGAATCAAATTCGTCGAGCAGAGAATAGTTCTGGACTTGGACAAAATATCCTGCATCTGCTGAAATGCTGTGTCGACATAAGTTGGTGTCGACAGATTGATCTTGGTGTCGACACAAATCCTCTGGTGTCGACATAAGCTGGTGTCGACTGAAATCCTGGTGTCGACACAAGTTGGCTGGTGTCGACACAAACCCTAAGTGTCGACACAAAATCTCTGCGTCCAGAAATCGTCGAGTAGAGATTATCATTCGTCGACCTGAGAAGCTGACTTCGTCGACCAGAGAAGCTGTGAACTTGAGGTCCAAGTTCGTCGAGCTCAGAATATAATTCGTCGACCGAAGCTTGAAACTGGACTTAGAAAAAATTGAAGTTCTCCTGACTTTGGCTTGATGTAGAGCCTGAGTTTTTGTCGAACAGAGAACCCAGATCGTCTAGCTCAGCACTAAGAAATGTCTCAAGATCGTCGAGCGCAGAACTCCTTTCGTCGAGCGGAGTTCGATGAACGTCGAACTCAATTTACTTAGTCTTGAAAACTTGTGAGTCTGGAGTCTCTGAGGGTCTTGTTGAAAGCTGGTCCACCTGGAGTTGAGCCTAAGGACTTAACCTAGACTCTAGGACACAAATTGACCCTGGCTATACATGATGAGTCACATCCTAAGTCAGTGAACCTAGCCCAAATCAACTAGGGATCCAACAGAGAAGCAGGAAAAGAAGAAGGAGAAGCAGGAAAAGAAGAAGAAGAAGAAGAAGGAGGAGGAGGAGAAGCATGAGAAGAAGAAGCAGCAGGAGGAGGAGAAGAAGAAGGAGGAGGAGAAGAAGGAGGAGTAGGAGGAGAAGGAGGAGGAGTAGGAGGAGAAGAAGAAGCAAGAGAAGAAGAAAAAAGGATTACCTGCGTGATCGCCGAAATCAGGAGCGGAACGCCTGCGGGATCGGGAGCGGAACAGAAAAACCTAATGCGTAAAATGAAATACGCTAGCTCTGTATCTCACGGAATCGCATATCCCCCTTGCGGGATACACGATTCCGAAAATAAAAAATATATATTTTTAAAAAATCCTTTTCTTGGAGTTTCGGAAACGCGTTTCCGCGCGTTTCCGGGTGTTTCCCGTATCCGGTACGCGTTCGAGTCGATACGTAGACCATTTTTAAGTATCCGTGCTTTGTAGTGAGGTATTATTGTATCGTGCTTATTTCTTTTATTGAAGAGAGAAAACATTACATATTTGTTTGGATGTTTTGATGCTTTTAGTGTATTTGTGCCGTATTTTCTTTATCTTATAAGCCTAATTTGTGGAATTTGTGGTAGAAAGTACTTCATGAGTAATCGAACATGGTTTGCTTGCTTGTCAGAAAATTAATGTTCACACTGTGTTAATTTGTCGCTGCAAAGTTTATTTCCAAATTACAAAATTTTTAAACTTATTTGCATTTCATTCACTATTATTTGAGTCCACCGTGCATCACGAGAACTTAGGGTCGCATTAGTGTTGACACACCCCCGTTACACGGTCTACCCATGCGTCAAACTTTGTATCTGGGGCAGGTTAGTGCAGTTGCATTTTACATAGGGGTAGGTCTTACCGTCAAACCATGTCTGACCCGAACCTTACCGACAAGAGAGCCACCAACTCTAATTCGGAGATGACATTAGTGGAATTCCAACGAGTAATGTTAGATTTATTTGATCAAATGACTACACTATGTTGCGATCTTCGCACTCGCATCGGTGCCCTTGAGAATCAACAAGGGCACTCCACTTCCCAATGCAGCGACTACTCACCCACTCCACCTGATGTTCCTTTTGAGGAAGGACGGGTTGCCCTCCCAACACAAGATGCGCGTGTTAGAAATCGACCACCACGAGAGGCCGCTCCACTTCGAGAGCCTGCTCCACATCGAAGGGGACCTCTTGATTATATTCGAATCCATCGGCCTGCACGTACTTCTCCACGACGTCCAACGCTATAGGATAGAGCTCATGACATTTTTGATTAGTAGTGGCAGCCATCATGACTTCTGAGAGCCCTACGGAGATTCTTGAGCCACTACCTGAGGTCCGGTGACTCCTGGATGATTATGATGATCTTATCCCAAATGAGGTACCTGCCGAGTTACCCCCATTACGAGATATTCAACATGCCATCGATTTGACACCGGGGGCTTCACTCCTGAATTTACCCCTGGGCATGCTGAGCTCAAGAGGCAGGTTGCTGAGTTGCTGAGGAGGTAATTCATTAGGGAGTCTGAGCCCTTACGTTAACCCTGCCCTTCTCACCCCGAAAAAGGACAAGAGTTGGCGAATGTGTTTTGACAGTAGGGCTATCAACAAGATTACTATTAAGTATCGTTTTCCCATCTCCCGGCTGAAAGACTTACTTGATAGGATTGCTTGTGCCCAGTTATTTTCAATGATTGTTCTTCGCAGCGGGTACTACCAGACTATGTTATTAAAGGCGCGTCTCAGGCGCGCCTAAGACTCCAGACTCACCAGGCTCAAAGGTTTGCACCTCAGAGCACCTTATTTACGCCTTTAGAATGTAAAATGCGCGGCTGAGTGAGATTTTTGTTTTAAATTTTTTCCTTCAAAAATTAAGAAAAAATAGTATAAAAACTCAATAATTTTTTATTGATTTAGTGTTTGTTAAAGATAATTGTGCGTTGAGAGTTAGATATGATGCAAATAATCACATTGATTCTATTTTGTAAGAGATATAAACAATAATAATGAATGATTAATGAGTAAACTAGATGTAGAATTTGATCGAGAAGCTGAAATGATGTTTGATGTTAATTATTTAAAATGGATGTGGTTGCGCCTTATCTTGTCAGGCATGCGCTTGCACCTTCATCCGGCGCGCGCTCGCGCCTTCGTCAGGCACGTGCTTGCGCCTTGAGCCTCACGCCTCGGCTCCAAGACCCCTTTGCTCTTTGGTGCGCCTTGCGCTTTTAATTACTAAGCCACAAAATTAGAGTACGCGAGGGAGATGAGGAAAATGGCTTTTAAGACCAAAAATGGTCTTTATGAGTGGTTGGTCATGCAATTTGGGTTGTCCAACGCCCACAACACCTTTATGCGCGTCATTGTTGAGTTTTCTCTAGTGTTTCACATTAGCATGTGCGCAGCAGAATAGATTACAAGAAACTAAACAGTAAACCAGATCTTGCGAAATCCATAAATCAAGAAAATAGATGACATATATCTGTGCGGAATCGAGTCTCTACTCGATCTAGATGCTCCAAAATTTTGCTCCAGAAATTTCTTCAGACTGAGTTCACGAAAGCACAGAAGTAGATCCGCATCTTTACAAATATCCACACTAATGGGAGAAACACCTTGCTGTCGTCACATAAATGCAGGCTGGAGGGGAGATTAAGGTCTTTGCCTCCACGAACTGCTAGGTTCGTTTGCAGGAGAGGATTGTCGGCGCCAGGGCTCTGATTCGCAAAAGGGTTCGCCGCTCTGAACTCATCAGAATTGGGCTCAGGAGAATGAGAAGGATTTTTTCTTGATATAAATATTATATCTATATATAATATCTAGTGAACCGGGTTCAACTACAATAAGAATTACCCTTAGATAAGCCGAACTGGGTTCATGGTTTAAAACAGAGAAATACAACTGTCTTCTACTGATTCTGCTGGACGTCTTCATGAATTCATCAAGTCATTCGACTAGACCATTTAGTCGAATGGATAGATTGTCCGGCCAAATCTTTCCAGAAAACTCTGGACTTATCTAGTTGAATCTTTTAGGTGTTCGACTGGACGATCTAACCGAATCTGTCTAGACAACTCTGAACTTATCTAGCCGAATTCTTCCAAACCATCCGGTTGAATTCTTCCAGACCATCTGGCCGTATTCTTCCAGACGAACTATATTTGATGTATGCTCAAATTTAGGTCATTGGGAAAAGATTAAATTTTGATGAAAGAAAGATACTTTTTAGTGAAAATAGAAATTTAGGGTTTGATTTCAAAGAACACGAGGGCCGAACAACCAAAATAAATTTTCGCGCGCAATATTCAAGCTCGTAGCTTTGGACGTTAAAAGTTCGTTAACTTCCGTTTGAGTGAAACTCTTCGTGCCTTATAGTTCGAATTCGTCACGAGAACTAGACGACCACAAACATAAAGAAAACATTCAACAATTAAGGATAACGATATTACTAATAGAGAGAACGCTACGACAAGCCCTTAGATTAATTAAATAAAGACATAATTTCCTACTAACGCAATGAGCGAACAGGTTTACCAAAGAACGAGTTGTAAAGCCCTTTCCAAAGTTCCTTCTGCACATCGAGAAAAAGGGGCCCGATGGTATTGCGGATTCAGATCCCGTGTCCGAAGAATAGGTTGAAGTCGAAGGCACACGAGAAAACGTCCAGGTCGTCGGAAGCTGGTGTCGGTGTTGACGACGGCCCGGGAGCAGGCGAACGACAGCGTCGAGGTCGTTGTGGCTCGTGGCAGTGGCGTCGGGGCGACGCGTCCAGCGACAGAAATCGTCGGTCGGAACGGGATGGAGAAGGAGCGGTGGACCTTGGATGCTGGTGGCCGTCGAACTGGAGGGTGTGAAGGCCGGAACTGTTGCACAGATTTCTGCGGAAGAAGAACAAAGAACTTTGTTCGATCCCGCGTGCCTCCTGGCTCCATGTAATGGGGACCTTTTTAAAAGGATTAATCTCTTGATTTGCTTTCATTTAGAAGACATAATTTTCATAAATTTCATTACTTTTTTTTGAAAATATTTACCTCTAAAAGATCCTCCCCACTAAGGAATGTGATTTTGAATTCGAAATTTGAAATTGAAATCTATGCTTTTGTAATTAATTTTGGGCTTGCCGCTATCGTTCTACTACTAGTAATACCAAAGCTCTTTATTGAAGTTACAACGATCGGTCATCCCGATGAGCCGGAAAAATGCATGAAACAAAGTGCATGAAATAAAATACAGAGCAAGATAAATGCATAAATATTATGATGCATCGCAGGGCGCATCAGTTCCCCCGGGTTGAAAGAGCTCGGCCCGGGCAAGAATTTGCAAAAGCTAGTGATAGAAAGATCTGGGCGGCTCCGAAGTAGCTCATCTGTGCTGATCCAAGAACTATCTGTGATGTCTCGTCCTTGCCATGAGACCAAATAATGTTGGTATGTCCCGTGGCGAGTGCGAAACACTCGTACATCCAGAACCTGGTCTATCTCCTCAGTCATGGGTGTCGGTACTGGAGCCAAGTCTGGTGGAATCTCTGGAGTTGTCGTCGGTGAACTCGGGCTGGAACTAGGTGGATCTCCATAGAAAGGTGTTAGATCGATCACGTTAAATATCGGCTAAGTGCCGAATTCAGCGAGCAACTCTAGGAGATAGACATTCTCCCCGATGCGCTTCCGGACTCGGAAAGGACCAAACTTTCTCTGCTGTAACTTGTGGTATGTACCCGGAGTGAATCTCTGCTTCATGAAATAAGCAAAAACCCAATCTCCTTCTGAAAAGTATAACTCCCGGTGATGGCGATCGGCCATGGTTTTATATTTTTCAGAAGTTGCTCGCAATTTATTAGTAATAGATTTATGCAAATCTTTTAAATAATCAACATGAGCTTGCGCATCAAAAGAAATACGTTCATGATTCGGGAGGGAGTGACAATCAAGTAAATGTGCTATAGGGAATCCATAAACAATCTCGAAAGGAGATTTAGCTGTGGAGCGATTAGTAGAATTATTGAATGCAAATTCAGCTTGTGGCAGTATAAGATCCCATTGTTTCGGATTCTCCCCCATCAAACACCTAAGTAGATCCCCCAAACTCCTATTAACGACCTCAATCTGTACATCAAACCCCTAAGTAGGGTGATATGCGCTGCTAAATTTGAGTTTGGTACCTAGTCGGGCTCACAGTGTCTTCCAAAAATACCCCATAAAACGAGTGTCCCTATCAGAAGTGATCGATCTAGGAATTTCGTGCAGTCTAACGATTTCTTTTAAAAAAAGTTCGGTGACGTGTACAACGCTATAAGTCTTTCTACACGGAATGAAATGTGCCATCTTCGAAAATCGGTCTACAACTACAAAAATCGAATCGACCTTCCTCTGAGTGCGAGGGAGTCCTACAACAAAATCCATAGAGATGTCATCCCATGTCCGCTCAGGTATCGGTAAGGGGGTGTATAATCCAGTATTTTGTGCGTGACCCTTATACAACTGATAGGTGGTGCAGTGCCTAATGAATTCGGTGACATCACGCTTCATATTTGGCCAATAATAACATGCGCTGGAGAGATCGAGTAATTTAGATTGGCCAACGTGTCCACCTAACCCAGACGAGTGGAACTCTCTAAGTAAAGTCTCTCGAAGTGGCCCTTCGCAAAGGCAAAGGCGAGTGCCCCTAAATAGATAACCCTCACTCACGACATACTGTGTGGTGGGATCAGTCCCACTGTGCTGGCATGAGCTCCAAATATCGTGAAAGAACGGATCGGTGGCGTATAGGTCGCGCTGTGAATCTAAATCAGTAATGCACGGCTGCAGGGTGACTAATAAATGGGTACGACGACTAAGCGCGTCGGCTACGTTGTTCGTGACACCGGGTTTGTGCTTCAAGTGAAACGTGAACTCCTGCAGGTAAACAACCCACTTGACATGACGCCTGATCTCCTTCTGGGAGTTCAGATGCTTCAGAGCCTCATGATCAGTGTTCAACACAAACTCGCGTTGAATCAGGTAGTGTCTCCAATGACGGAGAGCCTGAGCGATAGCGTAAAACTCTAAGTTGTACGTGGAATATCTAGTCTTGGCCTTGTTCAAATTCTCACTAAAGAATGCAATGGGGCGACCCTCCTGATTCAAAACTGCGCTAATGCTTATGATCGATGCGTCACAGTCAACCTCAAAAATTTTCTCAAAATCAGGCAACGCTAATACCGGTGCACTCGTGAGTCTCTCTTTAACCAAAAAAATGCTCGCTCGGCTTCCTCAGTCCAAATAAACAAACCATTTTTTAGACAAGCAGTCACATGTGCTATCAACGTACTAAAATTTCGAATAAATCGCCGATAAAAAGATGCTACCTCATGTAATCCTCGAGCCTCAGTAATCATCCTAGGGCTAGGCCATGATTCTATCGCCTTGACATTCTCTCTATCACCTCTAATGCCCTTAGAAGAAACGATATATCATAAGAAGGTCAGGCTGTCAGTCAAAAACGTGCATTTCGTCAAATTTATATATAATTTATTTTCACGTAGTATATCTAAGACCTGCCTAAGATGAATCATGTGTTGATTTTGATCAAGGCTATACATCAAAATATCGTCAAAGTACACCACTACGCAAACTCCTATGAGTGACCTAAGCACTTGATTCATCACTCGCATAAATGTGCTGGGAGCATTGGAGAGCCCAAAAGGCATCACTAGCCACTCGTATAATCCCTCCTTAGTTTTAAACGTAGTCTTCCATTCGTCCCCAGGTCGAATTCTAATATGGTGGTATCCACTTTTTAAGTCAAACTTTGAAAATACGCGGGATCCACTGAGCATATCTAGCATGTCATCCAATCGGGGAATCGGAAAGCGATACTTGATCGTTATTTTATTAATCGCTCGACTATCCACATACATACGTCATGTCCCATCTTTCTTAGGAACTAGAAGTGCGGGGACAGCGCACAGACTCATACTCTCCCTAACGTAACCCTTTGAAATCAGATCAGACACCTGCCTATGTAGCTCCTCATGCTCTTTCGGACTCATGCGGTAGTGGGGCAAAGAGGTAAGCTAACGCCTGGGATGAGGTCTATGCAGTGTTGTATGTCCCTCATCGGGGGAAGCTGATCGGTAAGTTCCTCCGGCATGATCTCAGAGAACTCATCTATTAGGGGACGCACCGTACTAGGTATGTCTAATGTAGCGGGGGTGGTATCGATACCAGATAACATATAGACGACCTCGCTATCCTTCATTTCCTCCTGGAATTGGGACCCAGTCAGTAACATGGTGGCAGAGGGGAAAGATATTGCGGAGACAGTGGTAGAAGGGCGTGAAGTCCTCTCTGGGGCTTTGGGAACAAGGCCATTCTTCTGGGGGAGAAGAATGATCTTGCGACCATTGCGCTCGAAGTAGTGAGAGTTCTTCACACCATCATGAACTACGTGCCTATTGTACTGCCAAGGTCGTCCCGGTAGGATGCGACATACCTCGATAGTAGCTACATGACACCATACAACGTCCTGATACGTATTGCCTATGGAAAATTCTACGAGACACTGGTGCGCGATAGAAATGGTAGTGCTACTAGTGACCCATGACAGACTATATGGTTTTCCTAAGGATTGCGTTTTTAATTTCAGCTTATCCACCATGCGTTGAAAAACAAAGTTCTCCATACTACCGCTGTCTATAATAATGGGGTAGAACTGTCCCTGTATGCGTGTGGTGGTACGAAAGATGTTGTTTCTCAACCACTTGTCGTCAATAGGGGTTTTGGGAGTTAGGAAACTATGTTGGAGAACACACGCTAACTGCTCAGGTTGTTCTCCCTCAACTTCGTACTCACTCTCTAACTCAGCCTCAGGGGTCGGGTCAATCTGGGAGTCACTAAGGAAGACCCCATACTCAGGTTCTGATCCACTCTTAGAGTCGACGATGGCGACGAAGTGGCGTCGCGGACACTCAGAAGACTTATGACCCGGCTCCATACACTTAAAACATCTAAACGTCCCAGGCTGAGCTCTAGTGCCTACAATCTCCTTACCCTTATTGGGAGGGGCAGGGAGTGCTGAGGTGCTCGTGGACACTACCGGTCGCTAGGACCCGACAGGGGTGAAAGTGGGAGTCGGGTGGGACTTGTCAGTAGTCTTATTTCCAGATGTTCGTTTTTGCAGTGCCTCTACTCTACGGGCGCGACTCGTAATCTCTCCTAAATCCTTATAATCAAGGAGTTCCAACTGATCTTGAATGGAGTAGCGTAGCCCGTTCAGATAACGGGAAAAAGTCATGTCATCGTCCTCTCGGAGGTCGAGGCGAGACTGCAGGACTAGGAACTCGTTTGTGTACTCATCGACGGATAATTTGTTCTGTCGTAGATTATGGAACCTACGATACAAGGTTTGCATGTAGTCAGACGGAACATACCTCTTACGCAGTTGAGTCTTGAAGTCATTCCATGTTGTGATCGGGGGCATACCTAAATTGAACCTAGACCGTTCTAATTGTCCCCACCATACTAACGCAGATCCTTTGAGTCTAAGCGTGGCGTACTCAACTTGCCTAGCTTGGGGCAATTGCTTCCAAGCCAGGAAACGATCCATCCTCTCACACCATTCTAGACAACTCTCTGGCTCTATTCGCCCTTCGAAATCACCCACGTCCAACTTGATTCCCACATCCCAACGGGGTTGGTGTCGTGGTTCGTTATGGCCCTTCGGGTCGGGGTGTGCGAGTTCCCGAGATCTACGGTCAGGGTCGATTTCGACCACTGGGGCAGGTGTTCGGTTGACGTGCAAGGTCGCTTCGATATTATTAACCGAAGTGTGTAGTCCGTTCATGATATGTGACACTACCCATACCAGTGGTGAGCGTCTCGACCGTTTTTATTAAATCACTCATGCGTCGAGTCAGATCTCCTACGCTGTTTTCTAACTGATCGACCCGTTTTTCCATCGGAAAATTTGAAAATAGATTTAAATAAAATTTTAATTTTTTAGAGAGAGTTTTCCCGAGTGGGAGAAAAAATTTATTTAAGAAAAACAAATTCCTCTCTTTTTTTTTTATCGACCGATCCACGGTAGAAGTGAATCGAAAACTCTCTGATACCAAACTGATGTAGGCTCAAATTTAGGGCATTGGGAAAAGATTAAATTTTGATGAAAGAAAGATACTTTTTAGTGAAAATAGAAATTTAGGATTTGATTTCAAAGAACACGAGGACCGAACAACCAAAATAAATTTTCGCGCGCAATATTCAAGCTCGTCGCTTTGGACGTTAAAAGGTTCGTTAACATCCGTTTGAGTGAAACTCTTCGTGCCTTATGGTTCGAATTCGTCACGAGAACTAAACAGCTACAAACATAAAGAAAACATTCAACAATTAAGGATAACGATATTACTAATAGAGAGAACGCAACGACAAGCCCTTAAATTAATTAAATGAAGACATAATTTCCTACTAACGCAATGAGCGAACAGGTTTACCAAAGAACGAGTTGTAAAGCCCTTTCCAAAGTTCCTTCTGCACAGCGAGAAAAAGGGGCCCGATGGTGTTGCGGATTCAGATCCCATGTCCGGAGAATAGGTTGAAGTCTACGGCACACGGGAAAACATCCAGGTCGTCGGAAGCTGGTGTCGGTGTTGACGACGGCCCGGGAGCAGGCGAACGACAACGTCGAGGTCGTCGTGGCTCTCGGCAGTGGCGTCGGGGCGACGCGTCCAACGACAGAAATCGTCGGCCGAAACGGGGCGGAGAAGGAGCGGTGGACCTTGGATGCTGGCGGCCGTCGAACTGGAGGGTGTGAAGGCCGGAACTGTTGCACGGATTTCTGCGGAAGAAGAACAGAGAACGAAACTTCGTTCTTTGTTCTATCCCGCGTGCCTCCTTGCTCAATGTAATGGGGACCTTTTTAAAAGGATTAATCTCTTGATTTGCTTTCATTTACAAGACAAATAATTTTCATTCCTTTCTTTGAAAATATTTACCTCTAAAAGATCCTCCCCACTAACGAATGTGATTTTGAATTCAAAATTTGAAATTGAAATCGATGCTTCTGTAATTAATTTTGGGCTTGTCGCTATCGTTCTACTACAAGTAATACCGAAGCTCTTTATTAAAGACCCAACGGTCAGTCATGCCGATGAGCCGGAAAAATGCATGAAACAAAGTGCATGAAATAAAATACAAAGCAAGATAAATGCATAAATATTATGATGCGTCGCAGGGCGCATTAATATTTTCTCTCACTAATCGAAGTGTGGCTCTACATTCATATCCTATATGTGTCGAGCCACCCTGATCAATTATCCAATTTCTTGAACGTTATTATGTGCGATCCCATAAATTCATTACGTCGGCAGCGAGACTAACTCGTTGACTACTTTTAGATCACAAAGACCCGAACAGTCATGACTCAGATCTTTCAGCCCTTCATGG
Source organism: Platanthera guangdongensis (assembly GCA_039583875.1). Taxonomy (NCBI): domain Eukaryota; kingdom Viridiplantae; phylum Streptophyta; class Magnoliopsida; order Asparagales; family Orchidaceae; genus Platanthera; species Platanthera guangdongensis. The sequence continues at coordinate 4,293,833 of CM077149.1, read as the reverse complement.
GCAAATTCTTGGTCATCTACTTTGACGATATTTTGATCTATGACCACGCTTCTTCTGATGACCATTTGAGCCATCTGTGGCTCACATTTGATATTCTATTGAAGGAGAAACTATATGTGAACTTGAAGGAGTGTTCCTTCCTGACTGATTCTATGCACTTCCTTGGGCTCATTATATCAGCGTCCGACGTGTCTATTGACCCAGATAAGGTCCGATCTATTCGTGAGTGGCCTATTCCCTCCACTATCACTGAGGCCCGTAGCTTCCACGGACTAGCCTCAGATGGCTCAAATGACCCGGTGACCCGGATAACCGTTTACGCCCGGTGCCCATCCATCCCCTCTTGTTATAAATAGGGGTGAGTGCTGCTGTTTAGACTCATTGTTGATTTGTGAGAGATTCCAGATCAGCAATCATCCGTGGTACGATGCCTCGAATTCCGGACTGCGGCGTCTCGATTTCAGTTCCCAGTTACTTTCTATTTTTAGTCATTCCCATGTCCCCCCCCCCCTGTTTATCCACGATATAGAGCTTTAACTGATACTATTTATCATCCCTCTCTCACGTTCCTTCATTATTAGCCGCTTGATATATTAGTTTGCCCTTCCGCTTACACGATCATTGACCCCCCTAGTTTATCTTCCTCACTCGAACCTTCAACCAACGTGCGCGATCCGGCCTCATGCCTGTAGGAATCCTCCCATCGGACGTCCCTACTGCAGTCTCTGCCGCTGACCTAGGTCATTTTCATTCCCGCCGCTCTTCTTCAAGCATGTTAGCCACCGACGGCTGCATTCGCTCCGCCGCCCTTCTCCTCCCATGCGAAAATACACATCTCCAGTTCCTCTTCCTCCAGAACCCACCAGCCGGTGCCGCCAGCCCCTTCCCTGCCAGTACTCCAGCCACCAACAGTGAACCTAAAGCGTCCTTCATCTGTCTTCGATCCTGTTGTGACCTCTTCCAGCAAGCCTTACGCAGCAAAAATTCCCAAACAACAAGTCTCCAATTGCCCTTTTTCCTCCACCCATTTTCTATCGTGGAACCACCAGCAGTAGCCTAATTACCCAAGTCACAACAACCTTCCATTTCTTTTGTACGCCTTTCTCTTCTCATTTTTTGTCGTGGAACCACCCTCTAAGTCATCCACATCTCCTATCCTGAAATCAACAGTAGCCTTATCTTCCCATTTCCTGGCTTCGACATAGTCAAATCCATCATCTCGTGGAGCCACGCTTGCCGCCGTTGCCGGATCTTCTTTACTATGTGAGGTATTATTGTATTGTGCTTATTTCTTTAATTGAATACGAGAAAACATTATATATTTGTTTGGATGTTTTGATGCTTTTAGTGTATGTGTCGTATTTTCTTTATCTTATAAACCTAATTCGTGGAATTTGTGGTAGAAAGCACTTCGTGAGTAATTGAGCGTGTGAAAGTTATTAACTTAAGGTTAGCTAGTCACCTAGAGGGGGGGGGGGTGAATAGGTCTTTAAAGTTTCTTAAGTCTTTTTGCTGTTTTCTTACTAAGTGATCTAGAGTTTGTCCTTAATACCTGCAATATAAGAGAAGAACAAACAACACAACAAAGAACACAAATATTTATAGTGGTTCCCCAATTGGGTACATCCACTTTCCATCCCACCTTTCTAACTTATGTTTGACAAGACACAAACTCCTCAAAAATGCTCCTCAGAGCTTACACCTCAGGCCCTCAGCCTTACACTCAGGTTCTCTTCAGAACCCTAACTCAGAACCACAAAGGTTCCTACCTCAGAGCCCTGCAGTGCTCCTGCAGCTCAGTGGTCCACAGACCACTTATCTCAGCCTTATCTCTAAGGTCTACAGCTCAGACTTTTCAGCCCTACAACTTCAGACACAAGACCCTACTCTCAGAGTGCTGCAACACTCATACAGCTCAGTACCCTTCCTGGTACTTACCTCAGCGCCTTCCAGGCACCTACAACTCAGCCTCCTTCAAGGCCTACAACTCAGTAACACACTTGTCACCTACAGCTCAGTGACTCAACAGTCACCTACCTCAGGCACTAGGCCCTACTGCTCAGGCTGTGAGGACAACCCTACTCTCAGATCCACACTTGGATCTTACCTCAGTACCCCAGCAGGGCACCTACCTCAGTGACTAATTAGTCACCTACAACTCAGGCACAAATGACCCTACAGCTCAGATTCAGACAACCTGAATCCTACAGGAATTTAATCAAGAGTTGAAATAAATTAAAACTCTGTCTCAGAAATAAATCTCCGAGTCTACCTTGCTGGACTGAGCAGATATCAGTTCAGCCCTTTTGTTGTAGAAGGAATTAGTCTTCTTCTGCAGCTAAATGCTTCTCTGCTGCACTGAAGCATAGCTATCTGCTGTTGAAGGCTGACGGCCCTTCACATAGCTATCTCTCCTTGCTGATTAGATGAATCAGCCACCTTGTTCTGCAAAGAACAAACTTGCTGAATTGGAAAAGCTTCAGCTATCTTTCTCTGCCTTGCTGGCTTGCACTGCTGGACTTGACTTTCAAGCTTGTCGTACAAGATGAAGTCCAACCGCCTCTATTTTCCGTATTTTCTTCGTGTAACCCTAACCCCTTTTCTCTCTGTTTTTATATCTGTTGATTTGAATCAACGACACAATTTGAGTGTGGGCCCAGCCAAGGATGGTGAACGCCACTTCCCTCAGAAGAGGACAAATAGTAGCTTCCGGCGCTACTGCAGCTTTCCCGCAACGGCATGAACTATTTTAACTTTGTTGACTTCTGGTGACGTCAGCAGTGGTCATCCGGTGCTGCTGTAGCTTCCCCGCAACGACACGAAATACTTTGACTTGTTGACTTCTGGTGACGTCAGCAGTGGTCATCACATTCTGGACTTAGAAAAATTCCAGAACTCATTAAGCGTTGAGTGATGTTAAGTCACTCAACGGCTGCTGACTTGGCTCTTCATTAGAAGCGTTGAGTGAACCTGCTTCACTCAACGCTTCTGGACTTAGAGAATTTCTGCTGGCTTTGTCTCAGCGGTTCCTTCTCAACTGTCTCAGTTGTTTCTTCTTCACATCTGAGACTATCTCCTGTCTTAGCGGTTTTTTCTTCACAACTGAGACTATCTCCTGTCTCAGCGGTTTCTTCTTAGCTGTCTCAGCGGTTTCTTCTTCATAACTGAGACTATCTCCTGTCTCAGTGGTTTCTTCTCAACTGTACCAACGCTTCCTTCTTCACAGCTTAGACTATCTCCTGTCTCAGCGGTTTTGCTGAGGCCAACACTTCTCTCAACGCTTTGCATTGAGCTTCTCAGCTGTCTCAGCGGTTATGCTGAGACATTCTTCTCAGCTGTCTCAGCGGTCTCAACGCTTTTGCCTTAGTCAAATTATCTGACTTCCAGCTTACTCTTTTTGTTCACCTGTCCAATTAAGGACAACCTGCATGCATGAACTTAAGCACACATCAAATACATTATACCCTTTAGCATGATTGGTGATGCCTCCTCAAATCCTGAGTAACATTGTAGGGTACAATTCCCAACAACGTGGTTTACTTGCTTTTCGGAAAATTAATGTCCGCCTTGTGTTAATTTGCCTTGTTTATAATAACATCGCTGCAAATTTTATTTCCGGATTAAAAAAATTTAAAACTCATTTGCATTTCATTCATTATTATTTGAGTCCACTGTGCATCACAGGCACTTAGGGTCGCATTAGTCTCGGCACACCCCCGTTTCACGACCTACCCTGCATCATTTTACCAGAGGGATTTTCAACATTTTGCTTCAGAAAATCCTCTTTGGTTTTTCCAGCCCTTCAACAATAAATTTGGCTAGTTTGTCGGTTATTTCTTGAAGGATTCTGCAAATTGTAATATTTGTTCCTCATCGATTCTTTCGAGGCAGACCTTTATATTATATCTTTATCAAGTTCAGGAATAAGCTTTGGATTAAGCTGATGCTCATCAAACAAGATTTTAGGAGCAGGAGCATTGCATTTCTGCATTCTTTTGTATTCCTTTCTTTCCTCCTTTATATATCTTTGCCAAATAGGTCTTCCATCCCTTGGGCCTCTACCTCTTGCTCTTCCTCTCCTACTATAATGAGTAGGAACAACTGATAGAGGAGAAAGCATGTGCAGCCCTTTACTCAGATCAGCATCAGCATTTTACATTGAAGGAAACACTATTTTGCATTGAAGGAAACACTCCTCGGTCAGTGGATGTAGAGCCAATTGTTTGGATGAATTGTTCTTTGTTTAAGGATAGAATGATACTAGAGATCAGTTTATCTGCTCTGCATAGATCATCCTGCGAATCTGGGCTAGTTGGGGCGATGATTAACCCAGGCTCCACCTGAATACTTGCCTCCCCCTCAGCATTTATACTATCTTCAGAAGCTAAAATCTCAGAAGTCTTTATTGTAGTATCACTTTCAGCAACATGCAAGACGATTTATAATATCAGAACTCAAATTTTCAAAAAGAATTACTTCAGAACTATGTTGCGGGCCCCACGAGTGCCTACGTGGACCCGAACAGGGCTGCAGTCCCTCGCTCTCCAACCAACTCTCTGCGGACCCACTTGGGGCTTCCGGGATATATCCAGTGGCCGGTTGTTGAGGAGCAGTTTCGAACCTGTGCCCCCTTCGATAAGAGTCTATTTCGAACCTGCGCGCCCTTCAATAAGAGTCCTAAACTCTTATCGAAGGGAGCGCAGGTTCGAAACCGCGCCTCAACTACCGGTCGCTGGATTTATCCCGGAAGCCCCAAGTGGGTCCGTAGAGAGTTGGTTGGAGTGTGAGGGCCTGTTCGGGTCCACGTAGCCATTCGTGGGGCCCGCAACATAAAAGTGTCGGCCGCTTGATTTATCCCGAAAGCTCCAGGTGGCTCCGCTGAGAGTTGGTTGGAGTGCGAGGGGCAGCATCCATGTTCGGGTCCACATCCACTCGTGGGGCTCGCAATATAAAAGTGCGCGCTTTTATGTTGCTGGCCCCATGAGTGGCTACGTGGACCCAAACAGGGCTGCAGTCACTCGCACTCCAACTAACTCTCCGCGGACCCACCTGGGGCTTCCGGGATAGTTGAGACGCGGTTTTGAACCTACCCCCCTTTGATAAGAGTTCTTAGAAGAACCTCTCATCACCAACTGAGCTGCAACTCAATTGGTAATAAGAAGCGAAAGAACTTGGTATTAAGCGTGCTTGAGCGAGAGTAGTACTCAGATGGGTGATCTCTTGGGAAATCCCCGTACGACCCAACTTAACTATCAAGTTCACTCATCGAAGGGAGGCTGTAGCCACCAGCAACCCACCAGTGGATGGAGAGGGGTTGGGGTGCTCGGGCTGCAGCCTGGTAACGTCGTCTAGAGCGGAGCCGTGGTGTTGTCCCGATGCATCGGCTAGGGTCGTTACAATCAAAATTGCTCAGTTGGTGAGACTCTTCTAAGAACTCTTATCAAAGGGGGCGCGGGTTCAAAACCGCATCAACAACCGGCCGTTGGATTTATCCCGGAAGCCCCAGGTGGGTTCGCGGAGAGTTGGTTGGAGTGCGAGGGGCTGCAACCCTGTTCGGGTCCACGTAACCACTAACGGGGCCCGCAACAAACTACTTTTTCTAGCAATCTTGTCATGTTCAAACTGAACATCAACACTTTCAACTCTGACAGCATCATTATCAACAATCATTGCAACTTCATTATCACTTTCAACAATCTCAGCATAATCAGCAGTGACACCAGGGATTGTCATCTTGATAGACTTTCTCCCTGATGGGGGACCATCCAGCGCGACGCGACGCAAGGCGGACCCCACGTTCGTGTATTCTCGCAGGAGGGCGTGACCGACTCGCCGATCGGCCACCGTGGTTGCGCCCGGCTCGTCGTTCTGATGGATTTTCATATATAACATGTTGTATTTTGAATAATATTAAGGCTCTGTTTGGTTGGGCTGTTGCTGATGGAAAGCTGCTGATGAGCTGTTGCTGATTGAAAAAGTGCTGATTCTGGAAAACAGAGTTTTGTTAAAAAATTGTTTGGGTGAAACAGAGTTTACAAAACGGAGTTTCCGAAAAGTTGTTTGGATTCAAAACGGAGTTTTTACCAAAAAAAAAATTTTCAAGTATGAAAGTAACATAACACAATACTAAACAAACTTTCATTCACACCACAAAACTAAGGTTCATTGATACAATGTTTTACACTTTACGCTCTTGATTCATACAGCTGATTCGCAATACTATTACGTAGCGCAATCATCTCCTCTACACCGCCTGCAGTGTCAGTACATGTCTCTTGTGGAACTTGTGAGGAGAGCCCATGGTCTTGAACCCTTTGTTCAGACTCACTAAAATCAATGTCCACACGCGATGGATGCCGACGAATGAAATTATGTAAACACATAGTGGCAATCACAATAGCTACTTGCTTGTCAAAACGATAGCTTGGCATGTCCCGTAGTATGACCCATTTCTTTTTCCAAACACCAAAAGATCGTTCTATCACACTTCTTAGTGATGAGTGTGCGTGATTGAAAATCTCTCGGTCTCCTTCGGCTCGACGACCACCACGAGCAAAGTCTGGCAGATGATAACGCGTATCTTGATACGGTTTCAGGTATCCTCTTTGCAGAGGATAACCAGAATCTACCAAGTAATATTTTCCTGGAAATTATTTAATAATATTTAGGGACAATTCTTTTATATATAATATAACAAAATTTTACATAGTTACCTAGAGGTGGATGCGGGAAGGTGTATCGTGGATCACTTATCGCAAAATTGAAAATACGGCTATCGTGCGCTGATCCCTCCCAACCCGGCATAACGAAAGTGAAGCACATATTGAAATCACAAGCAGCCATGACATTTTGGGTTGGACTGCCACGTCTCCCAATATAAGGTACCTGACTTCCAACTGGTATGCGCGCGTGAACATGTGTCCCATCAATTGCTCCGATGCAATCTTTAAAAAATGGCATGTAACGTCTGTCATACATAATCTCTGGGGGAGTACTGCTAAAAGATCTATCTGATGGCTGAATCACTTCTTTCGCTAACTTCAGCAAAGCACGAAGACCTCGAGAAAAAAATCGGCTAGCTGTCTCCGTTGAATGCTGAAAGCGCTCAATTGTTTTTCTCATTGATTCATTATGCGATAATACGTATATTGTCAGCGCCAGGATTTCCCGGGAAGCAGTCCTTCTTGTTCCTCGAAATCCACACTTCTCTTCCAGAGCATGCAGTAAGTCCATAAAAATTTCTTGACTCATCATGAAAGAGTCATGAAACCTCACCCGTGACCCGCATAGTAGCTCTACCACCCATTTATCGCCTGTTTGCTTTGAAGTCATGCGTGGTACCGGACAAAGCATCATGGAAGTATACTCGGTCACCAAAGATACAGCTGAAACCACATTCTGATGATGGGCAAGCACATAATTTCTTCTTGTAATCTCCTGCCCTTCAGTCGAATTGTCAGATTCATCGCTAGACATATTCTGTATGAGAAATAAATTATCAACACTTACTGTGAGAAATAAACTTGACAACATCATAAGCATAATAATGTCAACATCATTTATCAAAAAACCACACATCATAAACATAATTTTGTCCAAAGCTATAATAGTGTCCACTACAACATAAAAAACAAAACATAATCTGATGGCGGGAAATATATCAGAAGAGAACACAAAGATCTCCACTACCCCCCACGGAGGAAGCGTTTACGTAGCCACTTTACGTTCAGCCCTTCTGGTAAGCACAAAAAGGTCTCCCTATGATTTTTGTCCATGAAATACGTGATTGCAAAATCATGGAACTCTTCATCAGACTGTACTTCCTGGTACGTAGCCAATTTGTCTATTGCCTGGCGGATGCTAAACTCGGAAGTTGTTTTTTTTTGGTGCCTCCTGGATGCATCGACTAATGGCTTTAGAAGACTCCGCCAAGTCTTCTAACACGGAAGTAATAACATTGTTTTTCCCTTTTTTTCGCTTCTTGACAGGTGCTGACGTAGCTGTGTTATCCCGTGTCGCTGGATCACCAATGACGTCAATGTCCTCCGGCTCACCCTCTGACATTCCTCTTTCGTCAACTGACTCGGGGATCTCGTTAATGGTGCTCGGGGTGCACGCATGATGTCCTGTGGCGACAACAGAGCTGAACATCATATGTAATTTCTCCTCCAGGTCTGGATGTATTCCTGAGTAACGAAATTTTTTGGCCGCCGGGACAACCTACGAAATATAAATATTTCAAGTTAGCTACTGTTACAATAAAAAAATGATAAACAAAGCAGTTATGGAAAATGAGTACCTTCAATCTTTCGTCCCACCACTCGTCTGAAGCGTCTATAGTTTTCCTTGAAGCATTCCAACCCAAACCGGTGTCACCACGTTTTAACTCCGTCCATAATTTCCACTCCTTCTTCAAATGATCCCATTTATTTTTTAATTGGACTTTGTCGTACTGTTTTGTAGTAAGCTCCTCAAATTTCTTCATAACGTTGTTCCAACCTTCTTTATTGAAATGTGTGGTTGGTCGATTCCCAAGTTCAATCTCCTTAATACATATGTCACAGAAAAGCATGGTATTTGTATTGTCCCAAAATGCGGCCACACCACCATCTTTTGATTTTCCCATCTTTAGAAAATAAAAAAAAGTTAATTTTAAATGAAAACATACGCATACATAGAACATTCACACACACACATACACATACAACACATAACACAACACACATACAAATATTTCACACACACACACATACAAACACACACACATACACACAAACAAAACACACACACACACACACACACACACACACAAATATTTCACACATACACACACACAACACACATACACAAACACCCACAAAATAACATACACACACACACATACACATATAACATACACACACACACACATAACATACACACACACACACATACACAAACACCCACAAAATAACATACACACACACATACACATATAACATACACACACACACACACATAACATACACACACACACACACATACAAATATTTCACACATACACACACATACAACACAACACACACACAAACACACATACAAATATTTCACACACACACACACAACACACATACACAAACACCCACAAAATAACATACACACACACACATACACATATAACATACACACACACACACACACACATAACATACACACACACACACACATAACATACACACACACATAAAACACAACACATACACACACATACAACACAACACACACACACAAACACACACACATACTCATATAACATACACACACACACATAACAACACACACACACACACACATATAACATACACACACACATAACACATATACACATACACAAACATACACACATAAAACACAACACATACAAAATCTGGAAGCACACACACACAAAATCTGAAACACACACACACAACAAAGAGCACAACCCACATACAACCCATAATCTGCAACACACATACAAAGGACAAAAAACTGAAGAACCCAAATCTGCAAGCATGAAAGCACATGGAAGAAGAAACCCGAATCTGGAAAAAAATGAAAAACCCAAAATTGAAAAGGAGGAGAAGGGGTATACCTGCTCCGGTCGGTGGAGAAAATTCTGGAGTCGTGCGGGAGGGGCTTCGGTCGTCGTCGTCGGGAAGAAGACGGCTCCTCGTCGGGGAAGAAAGCGTCGGAGGTGTCGGGGAAGAAGCCGGCTCGTCGTCGGGGAAGATACCGGATCGTCGTCGGGGAAGAAATCGGCTCGTCGTCGGGGAAGAAGCCGGCCCGTCGTCAGGATTTCGAGATCTCCTCCTCTTCGCGCTCCGCTCGAGCTCTAGGGTTGCGGCAGAACGCAAAGGTTGCGGCAGAACGCAGGAATCGGGTGCGGTTCGTGAGCAATAGGAAGCCGCGGAGTTTAAGAACCGGCGGTTCTTGAAACAGCAACGCCAAACAGAGCTTTTGCCTAAAATAGAGGTGCGTTTCAAACGCACCGTAGGCAAAAAGCCCAACCAAACGCCACCTAAGTGTTGTTTTGGCACCAAGATCGACGACCAATCATAGCCGTCCATCTTGGGTGCCCTAATTTTATTTCATTATATATATGAACCTAGGGCTGCAGTTTCTAGTCATTGCTGAAATTGGAGAAGATCTCTTCCTCATTTCCGGTGGTCATTCCGCGGTGCCGACGCCGTGGAGCCCTTGGTGCCGATTCCTTGGGTAAGCTTCCTATCTCCTCTCGTTTTCCCCCACCTAGATCCAAAGCCTCCTCCCACCTTTTCCCCCCCTACTTTCCTCCGCAAGAAACCCCCCCCTCTCAGATTCCCGCCGGCCTTCCCCCCCCTGTCCCGTCCAGGTGCGACCCCTCTACCGCCGCCGCCAAGCCCCGTCCCGCACCCCCACGCTGCCGCCTCCCTTCCCCTGCAATATCCCGCCTCCCACCACCCAGCCACCCCCTCCGGCCCCTCTAAACAACCCCTACCTGCAGTTTTTGGGCCGGATCTGGACAGATCTGGCCAGGGCTGCCCCGATCCAGCGCTACGCCCCCAAATCAGCCCCCTTGCAGCCCCACCTACAGTTACCACCTCTTGTTTCTTCCGTGGAACCACCCTCCCTTACCCGATCTAGTCGTGCACCATCCGGACAACTCCATTTCGCCTCCAAAATTCAGACCCACGTAGAGTTACGGCAGCCCTCGTTCATCTCCTGGTTTTGTCTTATTTTATTATCTGTGATATGCAAGTTATTGTTGGGTTGTGAACATTGCGCTCTGTGTGGAACTTCGGCTTGAAAGGAATTAAAGTTTGTAGTTGTTTCGCCCGTGAATCTCTTGCCTTGCAGGTTGCCTAATTCGCCGCGCGTTTGTTTTTAGCCCTCCGTGCGGAGGAAGGCTATCGCCTAAACGCCTAAATGAAATTATTCATCCCTATGTGATTGAATGCAATGTTTGTTTATGATGCTTCACTGTTTTAAATTGATTAACTCGCCTGAACAAGGACTCGCATTGTCATATAGTCATTAGGCGTGCGCGAGTCCGTCCCAACACATCACTAGCTTGCATCTTAGGAACCCACGACACAGCCTGCCCCTACATCAGTTGGTATCAAAGCGAGGTTAGGTCATTTTTGCATGCTCCGTAGTGGTAGGACATTTAGAAGCATGGTAGATCCACCAGCCACCAATGACCGGGCAGCGGGCTCGAATTCGAGCACCGCTACCACAGACTTTCAGCGCCTTCTAGAACGTTTTGACGCAATGGGTACCCAGTTTGAAAACGTGCGTCACGATATCGCCGCGGTGAATCGTCGTCTAGATCAGTTAGAGAACGCTAGGGATACTCCCTCGCTACATGACGATGAGATCGCGGATGACCCGGATGACTCTCCCCATCGCGGTCAACGGGTCAGAGCTGATCCGCCACCAGCAGACCGCTACCATCGTGAGACCCTGTGAGAGTCCCCACTCCGCCAGCTAGGCGAAACCCTGAACCAGCACGTGGTCGACCCCCGCCTCAGCGGGATGAATACCGCATGCCACGTCAGCCTGACTTTAGGAACCGTGTACCTCCACACGACCGCCATGACCAGCGTCGAGATGAGTATTACCCGCCGGGTCGACGAGAGCGCGGCCCCCCGCCCGCTCGACACGATTACGACCGTGACATAAGAGTCCTAAACTCTTATCGAAGGGAGCGCAGGTTCGAAACCGCGCCTCAACAACCGGTCACTGGATTTATCCCGGAAGCCCCAAGTGGGTCCGTAGAGAGTTGGTTGGAGTGTGAGGGCCTGTTCGGGTCCACATAGCCATTCGTGGGGCCCGCAACATAAAAGTGTCGGCCGCTTGATTTATCCCGAAAGCTCCAGGTGGCTCCGCTGAGAGTTGGTTGGAGTGCGAGGGGCAACATCCATGTTCGGGTCCACGTATCCACTCGTGGGGCTCGCAATATAAAAGTGCGCGCTTTTATGTTGCTGGACCCATGAGTGGCTACGTGGACCCAAACAAGGCTGCAGTCACTCGCACTCCAACTAACTCTCCGCGGACCCACCTGGGGCTTCCGGGATAGTTGAGTCGCGGTTTTGAACCTGCCCCCCTTTGATAAGAGTTCTTAGAAGAGCCTCTCATCACCAACTGAGCTGCAACTCAATTGGTAATGAGAAGCGAAAGAACTTGGTATTAAGCGTGCTTGAGCGAGAGTAGTACTCAGATGGGTGACCTCTTGGGAAATCCCCGTACGACCCAACTTACCTATCAAGTTCACTCATCAAAGGGAGGCTGTAGCCACCAGCAACCCACCAGTGGATGGAGAGGGGTTGGGGTGCTCGGACTGCAGCCTGGTAACGTCGTCTAGAGCGGAGCCATGGTGTTGTCCCGATGCATCGGCTAGGGTCGTTACAATCAAAATTGCTCAGTTGGTGAGACTCTTCTAAGAACTCTTATCAAAGGGGGCGCGGGTTCGAAACTGCATCAACAACCGGCCGTTGGATTTATCCCGGAAGCCCCAGGTGGGTTCGCGGAGAGTTTGTTGGAGTGCGAGGGGCTGCAACCCTGTTCGGGTCCACGTAACCACTAACGGGGCCCGCAACAAACTATTTCTAGCAATCTTGTCATGTTCAAACTGAACATCAACACTTTCAACTCTGACAGCATCATTATCAACAATCATTGCAACTTCATTATCACTTTCAACAATCTCAGCATAATCAGCAGTGGCACCAGGGATTGTCATCTTGATAGGCTTTCTCCCCCTCTGAACTTCATTAAGGAAGCTAATAAAGTCCTGGTGACAAGAGAATGTGAGGATGAATGAACTTAAGTTCCAACAACAGAAGGCTGATTTAGAAATTTGTCCTTGAAGGTGATTCAATCTGAAATTTATGGTTTGAGATAGAGGCTATCTCATCCAGAAAAAGTGTGGTAAGAGAGTCCATAAATGGAGCCAAAATATCAGATGAATCGGGTGAAATGGAAGAAAGATCAGGAGGAGAGATAGTCGAGCTTTGTGGAATAGGTGGAGGAATATGTGTAGAGACTTGAAATAAAGATGATGGAGAGAATGTTGCAGGTGCTGGAGAAGGTAAAGATTGAGAAGTAGGAGGAAGTTCAGAAAATGGAGATAGTGGATAAGGTTGTGTGGGAGAAGAAGGTTGAGCATGAAATGGAGAAAATGGCTCGGGAAAGGTAAGAGACTTAAACTTAGGGATTTGCCTCTTCCACTTTGAGAAGAGAGCAATTGAAAGTGTCTTGTCAGGGGGTATATGAATAGCTTTGGAAGTGCTAACGGACAGATAGGAGCTGAGTAAGATCAAGCTCAAGGCCCTGCTGTTGGGTATTGTTGGCTGCCCTAGTTTGTGCGTTATCATCCTCAACAGCAAACACCCCTGTTCACCTTTTTCCTTAAAATCAAGCAAGTCATAACCTTCAGCTGTTCTTTGTTATGATATCATGCACAAAACTTTTACAGAACATCACTTTATCAATGATCTCTGCCATAAATCTATAAGTCTTAGAGAGTTCCATCCGTTTAATGTTTGATGCTTTCTTTCCAGTAAGCTCCATCTTACGAAGAGTATTCCTTTAGTTTCCATGAGATACATTCCCATCCTCTATATCTTTAACAAAATCAAAGGTATCCATGATTTTTTCAAAGAAATCTGTTTTTTTTTTCTGAGTGCTTGCCAACTCATGAAAATCTCTGACTTCAATTTGTTCCCTTTCAGAAAGAAATTGATTCAATTGTTCTCCAAACAACTTGTGCACTTCTTGAAATTTGATCTCTGCGTCCTTGAAAGATTCTAAATCAACGACAAAGCCACTATTGATTTTAATCTCCATTGTTATGCTTCACAAATGGTTAGGAGAAAACCAAAAAAATAATGGAAAACAGAAGGATTGAAAGAGAGGATGTACAGACAAACTTTGATTTCTTTTTAGTCCCCTTAAATATCCGCCGAGACCTAATGCCGAATAGTAGTCAACACATGATGTTTTAGTAATTGAGATTCAATGACAAGTCAACGTATACTCTTATGAAATAGATATACGTAGAATAGCTTTTTCGGCGTATGTCGAGTACTGTCAAGTGATAGTTTCTATTTTCATTTCATCCTACTCCATCCAGCATTCGTTAGGCATGAAACGATTGTGCATCACTTTATCAAGAAGTTTTGTGAAGAGATCAACTTTCAGATCCTCTGTAGAAATATATTCTAAGGATTGTTTCTCTTCACATTATCTCTGATGAAATTGTGCCTTATTTCAATATGCTTAGTTTTGCTAAACAGTGCATGATTTGATGAAATAGAAGTTGCACTTGTGCTATCACAGGTGATATAAGTTTTGAGTAAACTTGCAACTATAGTTTTGAGTAAACTTGCAACTGATTTTGCATCCATATGAGTTGAGAACAACTCCTAGCTGAAATGTATTCTGCTTCAACAGTGAATGTAGAAACAATTTATTTTTGCTAAACTATGAGATTAGTATATCTCTTAGAAATTGACATGTTCCTGTAATACTCTTTCTATCCGTTATGCATAATGCAAACATTTGCATTTGGAAATTTTATTAGATCAAACCTATACTTTACATGATACCATAATCCAAACTCCGATATTTGTTTAAGGTACCTCATAATTCTCCTAACATGAGTAAGATGAAATTACTTTGGAGCAATTTGATATCTAGCACAAACACATATAACACACAATGTTTAGTCTACTTGCTGTGAGATACAAGTGTACTAAATATTGCCTTGTAGGTATACTGATCTACAAATTTTCTAGATTCATATTTTTCTATCGCAACATTAGTAGCTATAGGGTTTTTTATGGTGAGGAATTTTCCATTCTAAATTTCTTAATAATTTCATTAGTATATTTACATTTAGAAATGAAAATGCATTCATCATCTTGTTTTACTTGGAGTCCTAGAAAATAAGATAATTCTCCCATGCTACTCATTTTAAATTTATTTTGCTTTAGGTTGACAATCCTTTTACACGGTGTACTGTTAGTAAAACCAAAGATTGTCATCCACACAGGTCTGTACTAGGAGTAGCTTGTTATTGTACTTCTTTTTAAGAGTCTTATATACTTTTTCCCTAAGAAATGAATTTTCTAGAAGAAAGACATAATGTATTCTAGCACAGGTCTGTGCTTGGAGCTTGCTTGAGTCCATACAATGCTTTATCTAGTTTATATACATGAGAAAGAAAGTTTGGATCAACAAACCTGCATATTGCTCGACATAAACCTCATCTTGAAATTTACCATTTAGGAAGGCACTTTTATTATCTATCTGATATACCGTGATCTTGTTGTGGTCTGCATAAGCAATAAATATCCTTATAGCTTCCAACCTTACAACATGAGTCAGGTTTGATTGTCGTTTATTTCTTCTTCCTATCTATATCCTTGAGCAACCAATGTTACCTTATTTTTTATTATAACTCCTTTTGCATCCAGCTTGTTTTTAAATACACATTTAGTTCCAATAACTGGATAATTAACTAGTCTCTCTACCAAGGACCAAACCTTGTTCCTTGTAATTTGTGCTAATTCTTCCTGCATGGCCATAATCCAATGTGGATCATGACTTGCATCTTCAAACTTCTTGGACTCCATTTGCAAGAAGAAGCTTAAGAACATGACCTCATTGGTAGTTATACTTCTAGTTTGAATGCCATCTGATTTATTATTAATCACCTGAGTAGTAGGTTGATCCTTAAGATTCACAAATCCTCTTAGGAGATCAATTCTTTCCCCTTGTAGGATAGCTTCAACATTGTCTTCTTCTGAAATAACGATTGTAGTATGGTCAAAAGGTTAAGGCTCATGCAAGCTTATGTTAATTTTTTCTTCAATTTGTATAAGAGGATTATGTGGAGTGTGCTGCAGTATTTCAGCTTTTGTAGGTTAACTCCATCTTCAACTTCATCAAGTTCTTTAATGTCTATTAATTTATGTATTGAAGCGCTTTAATTGATGTTAGATTGAAAGCTTTCACCAAGCACCATCTGATTTATTCCTTTAGTACATTCTTCAACCTACATACTAGAACTGGCTGTATTATTGTTTCCTTCAGAAAACATATTGGATTTATCATGCATTATTAGTCTCATCAAAAGTAACATGCATAGACTCTTCCATGCACATAGTTCTTTTGTTAAAGCATCTATAAGGTTTATTAGATGAAGATGATCCAAGAAAAAACATCTTTATTAACCTTTATATCAAATTTAGCTAAATAAGATTTATCATTATTCAAAATATAACAATTACTTCCAAAAAATTTAAAGTAAGACATTGAAACTTTTCCTTTTAGAAGTTCATCAAGAGTTTTTTCCTGTCCTGTGAATTAAGCTCCTTTTCAAGATATAATGAGCAATGTTTACTTCTTCAGCCTAAAAATAAATAGGTAAATTGGCCTCAGCAAGTAAGACCCATTGTTTCTCCCAACAATTCCATTTTATTGTTGAAGTCTTGGAGAAGAAAAACCATACTTGATCCATTCCCCTTCAGAAATTTCATTCATCTATGAGACTCAAATTCAATGTCATGATCACTTCTGATGAGCACTATTGAAGTATTCGACTCATTTTGGATTTGTTTAATGAAATTTATAATGACTTTAAATGTATCAGACCTAGTTTTTAGAAAGAACACATGTGAATCTTGATTAATTATCCACAATATCTAGATAATAGGATTTCGATCCTAAACTCCTAATGAAAATTGGTCCTAATATCCGTAAGGATCAATATTAGATCCTTGAAGAACTACTTTGAACTTTGTTCTTAAAAGAGACCTTTGTTTACTTTCTCAATTGACAAGCTCTACAAAGTCTCCTTAATATATCTTGAATTTCGTAAACCTATAACTAAGCTGTATTTTGACAACTTTGAGACTGTTTTCAAATTTAAATGAGTAAGTCATCTATGTCATAACTCAGAGCTAGGAATAGAGGAATTAAACAAACATACTTGAAATTTACTAGAAAAGAAGTTTACTAAATAAACATTACTCTTTCTCATATTTGAGAGAACAATGACTCCCGAGTCATTGTTAATAATCAAACATCTATCTTGTATGAAGATTATCATGTAACCCTCATCACATAGTTGACTAATTCTGATTAAATTGTATTACTGACCTTCTACATAAGCAACTTTGGCAAATGTTATTGCACCAACATTCATAACATCATAATTGAAGTGACCAAACTCTACGTTGTGCCCATCTATGAGTATAAACTTTTCCGTCAAGCTTTTATCTCCACCCATATGCTTGGAGCACCCACTATCCAGATACCTCTGTTGGGATGTGATATCACTGGATTGTTCCTGCAAAATAGTTAAACATTAATTGGATCCTGCTTGTCTTGGGTCCATAGTTCATTTGAAATAATATATTAATATCATTACTTGATTTTTTGAAATGTCATTTTGTGAGTATGCTTGTTGATTATACCATCAATCTGTCATGAAATATCTTTTTTATTTATCATCAATAACATTCAAATTTATTATATGCATTCCTTCTCTTGATAGAAACAAAAGATGGAAGAGAGGTAGACTGGTTTTGAAAATTATTAAATTTCATTCTGTTAGTTAAATGTGGAGAAGAAATAAACGCATACTTATCCGACGTCGAATAGTATTCAACGTATACTCAACTGAACGTCGACATCTATTCGACATAGGCTGAACAATAATTAGTGTATAAATTTGATTATTAAAGCACGTGGTTTTCTCAGGATTCCTTTTTCAGTTGAAGGAATAGTAAGAAGTCTTTTATTCTTGCTTTTCTTCTTGTTTTGATTATGGAGAGTGTTAGGCTTTTGAATGGCTGAGGTAGAGGGAACCTTCTGATGCGGGGAAGACGTCACACCTGCCCACCACCCTAGAGTCCCACCAGGGGGCCCACCTGGAGTCAGCACCAGATGACTTTCATCAGGGCCGCGGCCCGCACACCCCAACCAGCTCTCCGTCATGGAGTCATCACCATGCGGCAGGTTGTTGAGACCGGGGCTCGATCCCCAGACCTCCTAGATAAGAGGCCTTCACCAGTACCTTCTCTTGAAGTTCTTCAAAGATTGCCTTCGCTTTCTCACTTACAAAAGCAACATGCCTTTTCCAAGCATATGCTTGCGTTCCTTTTCTGTGTTTCAATCATCATCTAATCCTAAATTTTTAAAAGAAATGCACAAATTCTTAGAAATACATTTTAATTTTTTTTACTTCTACCATTTAAGCTATCCTCAAACCCTTTAGCTTTTCTTAAATCATCAACACATTACTTATTCTGCGAGTGAGCAACATCTAGTTCTTTTTTGCTAGTTCGTTTTTCAAAAATAGTACTACTTTCATTTGATAAATTTCCTTTTCTGAGTCACTTGCTGTTGCCAGCTTTCCTCTCAGAATACTATTTTCAGTTGATAGAGGACTTTTCTTGTCGAAGGTTTTTTATCTTTTTTTTTCTGCAGCTAGTTGGTCGCAGAAATTAACAACTTCTGTCTTATGTTCTTTAGAAGTAAATTCAAAATTTTCAACATTGATTACCTCATCTTCCTCAGCAGGAAGATTTAATGGTATAAGACATTTGTTCAAAGAAGTTTCTGCTTCAATTTTTGAACTGGAAGAGCTTTTTGAGTTTTGTGTCACTCCATGTTTCAGCTACAAGTCTCTTGTCTTCTTTCTTTTTCTATTTTGGTCAGATTTTCCTGTGTATTTTTTTCCTAAGTTGTCTCTCCTTTTCATTGTCTACACACTATTGAGCTATGTGCCCTGACTTCTTGCATGAGAAACAATTAGTTTCATTTTTAGGTGTTCTGGCATACCTTGACTTATTTCATGATTTGTTTTTCTTTCTTTTGAAATATTAAATCTTTGAGCTAGTAATCCTATCAACTCATCATCCACAACTGATCCTTCATCATTAGAGGCCTTAAGAGCCACTGACTTTTCTTTTGAGGCAGTTGCAACCTTTTTTTGGTTCCTTTTCTCCTCTAGTCTTGAGGAGCATCTCATAAGACTTTAATTTTTCAAGTAAAGCACCAGTTGTAATTTTCTTATGACATTTGAATTCTCTTATATCAGAGATTCTTGAATCCATAAGCTTGAGAAGCCCATGAGTTTCTTATCATTTATTTTCAGTAATTGAAAACTCCTTGTCCAAATCTCTTAGTTCACTTACTATAGGGTTAAAGTTTTGGTACATCTCAACAATACTTTCTTCTTCACAACAACATATTAATAATACTTTCTTCTTAACTTTTTTTTTGAAGTTTTTCATACCGGGAGATAAACAATGAACTTTTGTATTTTCTTTCATTAGAGCTTCCTTCTACATGTCTTATATGAGATTCTTATATCTCATTTGTAGAACTTTCTGATAGATTTCATCAGACATTATGGAAACACGTGGAGTCCTGGCGGTTTGGAGGACAGGAATGACAGACAGGAGTGACAGACAGGAATGACGGACAGGTCTGACGGACTGTCGTTTTGGTCTGGCAGTCTGCCTGTTTGGTAGTTTTGACTGTGTTACCGCTTGGATGTTAGAGCTCTAGTTCTGGCAGTCTAACGACCTGGTTTGGCGGTCTGACAGCTGTCCTTTGTAACCGCACCAGTGTACCGCAGTCCGCAGTGCGGTCTGGCGATCAACAAGAGTTAACCGCAATGCGGTCTGGTGATCATAGTTAGTGGCTGTGCGGTCTGGTGACTATCAAGGTCTTACTGCTGTTGTCGGTTAGAGCTGGGTCTCGCGAACAGCTGAGGTTAGTCACATTTTCGATGTGGCGGTTAGTATCTGCCTAACTGCCCCAGGTGATCCTTTGTGTTTACCACAACTGTGCCTTTTGGTGATCAGCAAAGACTTGACTGCAGTTGAAGTTTTGCGGTTTCCAAGTGCTATCGTAGTTGCGGTCTGGCGGTTATATTCAATCTAACTGCAGCTATTGCCCCTGGAGTTGTCCGATGCATCCTGACCGATAGAGACCAGAGCAACCATGTTGATATCATCTCAAGCTCTGTGTAATCGTGTAGTTAGCTTGTCTAGCTGCACAACCCGCATGGTTCTGTTTTTTATCCATCTGCCTAGTCGCATGTGACGGACGTTATGTATTCTCTCTCTTGTTTTTCTCTCTTCTCTCCGTTTTCTATAAATAAGGGGTGTGTCCTTGTATTATACACTTTTTGGAGCAATAAAAATTCCTTTATTTAGACTTTTTCACATGGTATCTGTAACGCCACGTTACATTGTGCAGGTAATGTTTCTTATAGAACTTATATAACTTATGAAATAACTAGTTACTATATAAGTTAAGTTAAGCAATTATATAATCTACGTTAGTATTAAACTAAGTTATAACCGGTAGGAGGAGTATTAGACTGACAGTAGGCGGCCTAACCATGCGTGTCACGCAAATGTCGAACGACACCGGTAAAAAGGGGGAAAGAGCAATCGCACTTATTTCTTCCTCTCTCACCCGACGGAAGCTAACCAGCCGGGCCGCACGATTCGAGACCCCAAATGATTTCATAATCTCTTCCTCTCCAACAAGAGTTTTCACGAATGCCCTGCTGAGTAACACGTTTCGTAATAAATTTGATGGGCACAGAAACGTG
This sequence comes from Platanthera guangdongensis, assembly GCA_039583875.1. Taxonomy (NCBI): domain Eukaryota; kingdom Viridiplantae; phylum Streptophyta; class Magnoliopsida; order Asparagales; family Orchidaceae; genus Platanthera; species Platanthera guangdongensis. The sequence goes on along the minus strand of CM077149.1, from coordinate 4,273,195 downwards.
GTTGTTACGGGTGCCCCCCTATTATACTGCGCCAGCGGGGGACCCACTCGCGCTTAACAGGCCGCGACCCGCACACCCCAACCACTGTGTTCTCAAGCTGGTTGTTGAGTACGAGTGGGTCCCTCGCCCCTCACACCAACTGGCGCTTCTTATCAAGGGTGCCGGGTGGACCTGGCATCAACAACCAGCCCTGCTGAGAACAGGTGGGGCCAGTGGTTGGGGTGTGCGGGCCAGTAAGCAGTACGATGGGTCCCCCGCTGGGCTGGAAAATAGGCCCAGTATAATAGGGGGGGCAGCCCTTGTAACATAAAAGTGCACTTTTATGTTACTCGTATTACATAAACCCACTCGCTCTTGGGCCGCGGCCCGCACACCCCAACCACTGGCCCCAAAGATTCTCGAGGGCATAATTTGCCCTCATCATTCCGCGGATCAGAGAGGGCAAGCGTTGTGCTTCTTATCAAGGGTGCCGGGTTCGAGACCTGACACAACAACCAGCCCTGTGAGAACAGGTGGGGCCAGTGGTTGGGGTGTGCGGGCCGCGGCCCTGTTAAGCAGTACGAGTAGGTCCCCCGCTGGGCTGGAAAATAAGCCCAGTATAATAGGGGGGGGGGGGGGCAGCCCACTCGTAACAGAAAGATCTTGGATAAAGATAGGGCAAATTAATTTAGAGCTTGCTAGCATGCACATGTTATTTAGTGTAGAGTTAATGTAGATTATTACAAAAAGAAGTGTTATCCGTTGGCTCCAAATCCCTAATTGGAGGAAAAGGATTGATCTATTTCACCCATTGAAGGTTAGGAATTCCTACCCTACCCTAAATGAGTGAAAAACCGTAATTCAAAACTAGGGCAACAATATTTAGTGTTCTTTAGCTTACATAAGTGAAGGGCAAATCTATTTAAAGGAATTCATTAGAGTGGTTGCATGAACCTTTAGAGTTAGAGCAGCAATTCCCTGCCTCCTTTGACCTAATTAGGTTAAGGGGATTCCATATAAAGCCTAGTAATGTAAGTAACATACACCAAAGACATCAAATTTATAATTATTTGATGTTCTATATTATAGAAAATGACGTCACGAGGCAGTGGTAGACGAAATGAAGAAGGAAGGAGATATAAAGGCAAGGAAAAAGTACGAGAAACTGATCAACGCAAGGATAAGGGCAAGAAGAAAGTAGGAGTGAGTTCTTCTCGCCTATACTATGTTTTCTTTATTCCTTATGCTTATATGTTGTGCTTACATCTTCCCTATTAACAAGATAATATAAGTTTATAAGCAATGTAAATTAATGTAAACAAGATAATATAAGCTTAGATTAAGGCAAAGAAAGCAATATGCGATTAAGCCACAGAAAAATTGTAACAATGCAAGAAATAAAAGGAAAACGAAAAAGAACCCTTCGAGTGACGGGCTATGGAAAGTGTTAACCCAATTGGAAGATGGGGAGAATAATCTTCGTCCATCGTGCGAGTTAAGGGAACGAATGGTAATATGTACGTGCGAGACAAGGACACGTGAAAATATTACATTAAGTGTGAGATAAGGACACTTAATTTACATTTTAGATAACCCACACTCAAAAGCGAATTAAAAGGCAAAGAAAGAGACGTTATGAATAAGTAAGATAAGTCATGATATGATTGAAAATAAAAGGAAAGAAATATGCCAAAATAGTCAGAACTGATTGTAAAAAAAAAACAAGAATTCACATAGTCATTTGACTAATATAACATAAAAGTAAACAGGTCAAGGAAGAGACGGTTCCAGCCACCAGTACCCAGCGCCCACCATGTACTCCTCGCCAGGAGAAGAGGTATCGACTTTGGGTTGAAGTCGCGACAGCGGTGTTCGACGTACTGGATGACCACAGGTCGAGGTGCAGTGACCCAGAGTGTCCCCATGAGGAGTTCCAGTTTTTTTTCATGTAGTATCAGTATTAGTTCTCATGATATAGATGTCTGTACATATTAGCTGCATGTTATGAGTCAGTTGTATATGTATAGTATGGTAAGCCCCTTTTTGCATGTTAGTGCTACCTTTTGGACTTATGTATATGTATCAAAAACTTTATGAAATGAAATGGTTTTCTTTTATCAGGATATTTAATTTCTCGTACTCTTTCATATACTGCTGTACTCTGAATGTTCTTACCTTACTCATTATGAAATGCTAAGATAAATTGTACCGGTAGCTGTAAGGGGGCCGTTACAATAAATTGGTATCAGAGGGAGGTTACGAACAATAGGGTGATACGAGTACGTAAAGAAATATCAGATAACAAATACTACCAAAGTATTTCTGATACCTTACAATGTTTTCAAATTCCTGAATTTATCTTTTCTCTTTCAGGAACTTCCCAGAACATATTTGTGTAGAAGAGAGAGAGAGAAGAATTTGAAAGAGAGCGAGTTGCGATGACAGAAGAGAGTTACAGCTCCGGAAGGTCTAATCCTCCTTTAGCAGAAGTTATGCAAGCCTTGGCAAAGACAATTTGAATGATAAATACTGCATCACTACCAGCTTAAGATGCGAAGGATCGACACTTAAAGCAGTTTTGGATATGAGACCGCCAACCTTTCGTGGCGGTGTTACACCAATGGAAACTGAAGACTGGATTAAGAAGATTGAAATTATCTTTCAGGCAATGCGATGTCCAGAGGATCGACGGATTGAACTAGTTACATTCCTCTTCGAAGGAGAGACTAGTAGATGGTGGGATAGCTTGAAACAAGGAATATTCTACGGACGGTTGCCAACTGAGATTCCTTGGGCTGAATTTTTGAATGAATTCATCAATTGGTTTGTGCCGCCATCCGAGAATCGAATCCTTCAAAAGAAGTTCCTTCGGTTAATGCAGGGAAATCGATCGGTGGTAAAATACGAAATCGAGTTTACTCAGCTAGCATACTATGCGAGTGACATGGTTCCTATTGAGCGAGAACGTTGTTTCCGTTTTCAATTAGGTTTGCGAGAAGATGTGAGAGTACATCCGATTTCCCAACGAATTCACCATTACAATGAGTTGGTGGAGACAACAAAATTAATTGAAAGGGATGTGGTGAGCTCGCAGTGGAGGATTGAAGTACTACCAAAAAGGATGCCGGAAGAACAGAGCAAGATTTTTTCAGGTAAAAGTGGAGGCTCTAAGTGGAAAAAATTTAAAAAGGGTCATCCGGTGCCAACCCCTGTAGCCAGTGGTACTATCAGCTATCCCATTTGTGGGAAATGTGGCAAAGCTCACCCAGGAGAATGTTTACAGGGGACAGGGATATGTTTTAAATGCCACCGTCCCAGGCATTTGAAGCATGAATGCCCCTTGTGGAAAACAGAAGCTGGAAGGGATACCAAAAGAGGTCCAGGTCAAAGCTCAACTTTGCATTCTCTTGACAAAGGAAAGGGTCTTGAATCAGTGGCGTTAGGATCTGTCTTTCAACCCAGGGAAGAAAGACAAGTACAAACAAGAGTTTTTAACCTTAACCAACAAGAAGCGAAAACACATGATACAGTGATCACAGGTATGGTTTTTGTTCACAATCATATTATGAAAGTCTTATTCGACACTAGAGCCAACCACTCTTTTATAGCTTCAACGACAATGAAACACTTAAATATAGAACCTTATCAGTCCTATAATGACATAAAAGTCACAATGTCGAACAATACCAAAATGAATACAAAGCTTAGATGTACAGTATGTCTAACAATTGATATCATCTTAGAGATGGATTGGTTAACCAGACATGAAACGATCATCAATTATAATAAGGAAATTGCATTCACACTAAACAATCAGACATGATGTAGTTTTACCGGAATGAGTGAAGTTTCAAAGATCATGATATCTTTTTTGAAAGCAATGAAGAAATTAAGGAAGGGTTGTGAAACAATTTTGGTAATGCTAAAGGAAAGTGATACAGTGAAATGTGAACCGACGACAGTTCCTGTGGTGTGTGATTTCCTTGATGTCTTTCCGGATGAGTTACCAGGATTACCTCCGTTTCGAGAAGTTTAGTTCGCCATTAATTTGGTGGAAAGAGCAACACCTATAGCAAAAACACCATACCGTATAGCTCCCAAAGAAATGACAAAATTAAAAAGCCAATTACAAGAATTATTAGATAAAGATTTCATACATCCAAGCACATCATGGTGGGGATCCCCAGTGCTATTTGTGAAAAAGAAAGATAGTTCGCTACGATTGTGTATTGATTATCGCGTACTTAATAAGCTGACGATCCGAAATCAATATCCGCTACCCCACATTGATGATTTGTTCGATCAATTAGTCAATGCAAAAGTAGTTTCAAAAATTGATTTGAGATCGGGTTATCATCAAATAAGAATCAATGAAGAGGATATTTACAAAACGGCCTTTAGCACGAGATACAGACACTTGTTCGTAGTTATGCCGTTTGGATTAACAAACACGCCAGCTGTATTTATGAATTTAATGAACCGGATCTTCAAGAACTTCTTAGACAAATTTGTCATTGTGTTCATTGACGATATTTTGATATATTCAAAGGACAAGGAAGAACACGCAAAGCACTTGCAGATTGTGTTGCGAGTATTGAAGGACCAAACCTTATATGCAAAATTCTCAAAATGTGAGTTTTGGTTGAAAAAAGTCTCTTTTTTGGGCCATGTCGTTACGGAATATGTATTATCTGTCGACCCAACGAAAGTAGAAGCCATTATGAACTGGCCAAGACCAGTTTCTATCTCAGAAATTAGGAGTTTCCTTGGTTTGACATGTTACTATAAGAAATTTGTAAAAAACTTTTCAACAATTGCTTTACCATTGACGAAATTAACTCGAAAGAACGTCCCGTTTATGTGGACTGATGAATGTCAGCATGCATTTGAAGAATTAAAAAAAGGTTGACAACAACACCAATGTGGTCATGCCATGTGGTTATGAAGGTTTTCAAATTTATAGTGATGCATCGTTAAAAGGTCTTGGGCGCGTCTTAATGCGAAATGGTAAAGTTATCGATTATGCATCACAACAATTGAAAGATGTTGAACGTAATTATCCGACTCACGATTTGGAATTGGCAGCGATTGTGTTTGCTTTAAAAATTTGGCGACATTATCTTTATGGTGCCCGATGTGAGATTTTTACGGATCATAAAAGTTTGAAATACATTTTTTCTCAAAAGTAAATCAACATGCGACAAAGACGATGGTTGGAACTGATAAAAGATTACGATGTCGATATCAAATATCATTCCTGGGAAAGCTAATGTTGTAGCTGATGCACTCAGCAGGAAGAATCTAACGTCCATCATTATACCAATAACAGAGCAAAAAGAGTTATTGCGAGATCTGCAAAAGTTAGAACTGCTTACGTGTATCTTTACCTCCCAAACGCAAGACTTGCTCTTTCCATTGACAACGGAACACTCACTTATAGAAAGAGTAAGGAAAGTGATGAATCAGGATCCTATCTTTACGAAATTTTTGGACAAGGTTAGGAGTGACCAGTCAACTACATTTGTAGAAAATGATGGATTGTTTTTCCTAAATGGAAGATTGTGTATTCCTAATGTCAATTCAATTCTATCTGAATTACTTTATGAAGCGCATCATACAACCTATTCAATTCACCCTGGAAGAACAAAGATGTATCAATACCTCAAACAAGAGTTTTGGTGGCCCGGAATAAAGATCGATGTCATCAAATATATTGCCAAGTGTCAGACTTGTCAACTGGTAAAGGCAGAACATCAGAAGCCTGACGATACTTGCAATCCTTACCCATTCCGGAGTGGAAGTGGAAAGATATCACTATGGAATTTGTGATAGGGTTACCAAGGAGCAAAGCAAGAAATAATGGTATATGAGTGATTGTAGATCGACTCACAAAAGTTGTACATTTTATTCCTCTGAAGAATGACAGTGTAGTTCAAAAATTAGTAGATCAATACATTAATAACATTGTAAAACATCATGGAATTCCTCGATCTATTATTTTTAAAAGAGATGAGAGCTTTACATCTGATAGTTGGAAGTTAGTACAGAAAAGATTGGGAACAAGATTACTGTATAGCACTGCATTTCACCCGCAAACTGATGGTCAGTTCGAGCGAACCATTCAGATGTTAGAAGACCTCTTACAGATGGTCGTACTAGATCTACGAGGATATATGAGAAAAATACTTATCACTGGTAAAATTTTCTTATAATAATAGCTACCAGTCAAGTATTCAAATGATAACATTTGAAGTGTTGTAGGGGAGGAGGTGCCGCACGCCATTAAGTTGGGTGGAGAATGATGAACAAAGGTTATTTAAAAAAGAACGAGTAGATAAGCTAAATTATAAACTTGCAACTGTGCGAGAAAGGTTGAAAGTAGCGCAAGATAGACAACACAAATATTATTACGCCAGACATCGAAGGGTTGAATTTAATGTGGGCGATATGGTATGCCTAAAAATAAGACCTTTCAAAGGAGCTTTGCGAATTCGTCGACTTGGGAAACTTAGTCCACGATATGTAGGACCTTTCCCAATCACTGAAAGGATTGGGGAAGTCGCATATCGCTTGGCATTATCTGATGCTGTTCGGAATCTCCACGATGTATTCCACGTGTCTTCCTTGAGAAAGTTTGTAGCAGATCCGAAAACGATAGTCCCTTCTAATCAGATTTAAATTGAAGTTGACTTATCAAGTCCAACAGAGCCATACAAAATAGTGGATTGATAGAACAATCAACTCCGAAACAAAGAAGTTCGATTTGTCAAAGTCTGGTGGAAAAGACACAATTTACACGAAGCTACTTGGGAAAAAGAAGAAGTAATGCGTGACCTTTTTCCCTTCCTATTTGATGAAGATGTAGAATGAAGATTTTCGCGGACAAAAATCCAGTAAGAAGGGAGAATTGTGACGTCACGTTACATTGTGCAGATAATGTTTCTTATAGAACTTATATAACTTATGAAATAACTAGTTACTATATAAGTTAAATTAAGCAATTATATAATCTACGTTAGTATTAAACTAAGTTATAACTGATAGGAGGAGTATTAGACCGGCAGTAGGCGGTCTAACCATGCGTGTCAACAAATGCCGAGCGGCACCGGGTAAAAAGGTGGAAAGAGCAATCCCGCACTTCATTTCTTCCTCTCTCACCCAACGGAAGCTAACCAGACCGACAAAAGCCACACGATAGCCGCTCGCCGCCGATCGCTCCTGCCACCCCAAATCTCCTCTGTTTCTTCCATTTTTCCTTGTAACGAGAGGTAATCTCTTACTCTCCAATACTCTTGTTCCTTTGTCCAAGAGTTTTCACGGATGGAAAATCGTAAAAACCCTAGGGTTTAGGGTTTTCCGATTTTTTCTGTTTCTTTTCATGTAAAACGTTTCTGTAATGAATTTGTTGCCCTAATCCATGATTTCTAAGCACTTTGAATGAAACCTAAGTATCTATTCTCTCATATAGTGAAAGCTCTTGGATAAAGATTAAGGCATAATTAATTTAGAGCTTGCTAGCATGCATATGTTATTTAGTGTAGAATTAATGTAGATTATTACAAAAAGGAGTGTTATCCGTTGGCTCCAAATCCCTAATTGGAGGAAAGGGATTGCTCTATTTCACTCATTGACGGTTAGAAATTTCTACCCTACCCTAAATGAGTGAAAAACCCTAATTCAAAACTAGGGCAACGATATTTAGTATTCTTTAGCTTACGTAAGTGAAGGGCAAATCTATTTAACGGAATTCATTAGAGTGGTTGCATGAACCTTTAGAGTTATGGCAACAATTCCCTGCCTCCTTTGACCCAATTAGGTTAAGGGGATTCCATGTAAAGCCTAGTAATGTAAGTAACATACACCAAAGGCATCAAATTGATAATTATTTGATGTTCTATATTATAGGAAATGATGTCACAAGGCAGTGGTAGACGAAATGAAGAAGGAAGGAGAGATAAAGGCAAGGAAAAGTACGAGAAACTGATCAATGCAAGGATAAGAGCAAGGAGAAAGTAGGAGTGAGTTCTTCTTCCCTATACTATGTTTTCTTTATTTCTTATGCTTATATGTCGTGCTTACATCTTCCCTATTAACAAGATAATATAAGTTTATAAGCAATGTAACTTAATGTAAACAAGATAATATAAGCTTAGATTAAGACAAAGAAAGCAATACACGATTAAGCCGCAAGAAAATTGTAATAATGCAAGAAATAAAAGGAAAACGAAAAAGAACCCTTCGATTGACGGGCTATAGAAAGTGTTAACCCAATTGAAAGATGAGGAGAATAATCTTCCTTCATCGTGCGAGTTAAGGGCAGGAATGGTGATATGTACGCGCGAGACAAGGACACGTGAAAATATTACATTAAGTGTGAGATAAAGACACTTAATTTACATTTCAGATAGCCCACACTCAAATCCGAATTAAAAGAAAAAGAAAGAGACGTTATGAATAAGTAAGATAAGTCATGATAGACTGAAAATAAAAGAAAATGAATATGTCAAAATATTAAGAACTGATCGTAAAAAGGAAAAAAAACAAGAATTCACATAGTCATTTGACTAATATAACATAAAACTAAACAGGTCAAGGAAGAGGCGGTTCCATCCACTAGTAGCCAGCGTCCACCATGTACTCCTCGCCAGGAGAAGAGGTATCGACTTTGGGTTGAAGTCGTGACAGCGATGTTTGGCGTCCTGGATGACCACAGGTCGAGGTGTAGTGACCCAGAGTGTCCCCATGAGGAGTTCCAGTTTTATTTCATGTAGTATTAGTATTAGTTCTCATGATATAAATGTTTGTACATATTAGCTGTATGTTATGAGTCAGTTGTATATGTATAGTATGGTAAGCCCCTTTTTGTATGTTAGAGCTACCTTTTTGGACTCATGTATATATATCAGAAACTTTATGAAATGAAATGGTTTTCTTTTGTCAGGATATTTAATTTCTCGTACTCTTTCATATACTGCTGTACTCTGAATGTTTGTACCATACTCATTATGAAATGCTAAGATAAATTGTAGCGGTAGCCGTAAGGGGGCCGTTACAGTATCATTGGTCCATTAGCTCCGGTTTTTGTTTTTTCGGGCGTGAGGCAGTGCACACGGTCTTCTGTTTTTTAACCGCTTGCTCTTCTCCTTCCTTTCCGCAGTTTCCTTTCTTAACCGTACTCTTCTCTCTTTTGCGGTCTCTTCTTAACCGATGGTTCTTATCGCCCTCTCGCCCTTCCCTTTGCTGTCCGCGCTTTCAGCGGTCTCGCTTTCTTCAAGCGGTCTCTTAGTCCGCGTAGATAGCCTTTTCTATCTGTTTTTCTCTACTGTTTATGGAGGCTCCGACCTTCTCTTCCTTTACTATATCCGCGCCTCCTGTTCTAACCACTCATATCTTCACTTCTTCTGGAAATCTGGGCACTGCTTCCAAGCTCACTGGCCCGAATAATACAGATTGGAGTGTTTTCTTTGTGTTTTCGTTACGCTTTTAGCATAAACGTCATCTTCTCACTGATGACCCTCCTGCACGAGGGTCTGCCGCCTTTGATGACTCGGACACCAGTGATGCTCTGGTTAGAACATGACTTTCCAATAGCCTTTCTGATGAATGCCTTCCCGTCATTCGCCATGATGAGACGGTTAAGGCTTCCTGGACTCATCTTGCAGCTCTGTACTTCAAGGGAGCTCAAACATCACACATATACACGTTGTATGCAGACATATTTGCTCGTCCCATGATGACTCTTGCTGTTATCTATCAGGATGTGTAAACTCTTGGTACTGAGCTTCTTCAGCATCGCCCCTTCTCTGCTGATCTTGCTGACCAACACAAATACTTCCAGTAACTTCTGGTGGTGTGTTATCTGATTCGTTTGCCAGTCTTATGATATGATCCGACAATAAATTCTCGGAGAGACTGACACTCCTACTCTGGATGCCACTGCTGTGCCCATCTCTGCTGTTACTACCCTTCTTCGGCGTCCTTTGCTTACCTCTCCACCTCCTTACACTGTTGCTCATCCAGCTCGTCATGACATTCCTAGTGGCCGTGGAGGTCACTCTGGTGGACGTGGTCCGTCTAGATATCTCCGCTCTATGACAAGACATGCCACCTTGTTGATCGCTGCTAGGTCAATCATTCTCATCTCCGCCCTCCCGCGGGTGACATTATCTCGAAGAAGTCGACGTTTCTTGCCTCCCTTTCTTTCGTGTAGTGCTCTTGTGATCACTAAGAGTAATTGACTCATTAACTTTGGTGCTACTAATCATATGACGGACAATCATCTTTTTTCTTATTTGGACAAACATAATGAGTCACATCCGGTTTTTATTGCGAATGGTTCTCCATTTCTTGTGTCAAACTGGAATAGTACACGTCACTCCGTCTCTCCAACTTGAGGACACTCTCTACGTCCTAATTTTTCCGCGCATCTTACTTTCTGTTACCTCTCTGTGTAAACAAGTAAATTGCATTGTTACCTTTACTTCGGCTACTTACTTTTTTCAGGATCCACACTCCAATGATACGATTGCTATTGGGATTGAAAATGACGGCTTATTCTACCTTGACAATGTCTCTGCTCTTTCTGCTTCTACTTCTCTTCTACAATGACATCTTTGTCTTGGACATTCTCCTCCTCGCCTTCTTTACCAGCTTTTACCAGATCTACCTAGAGGAAACTCTCTCGATTCTGAAGCTTGCCAACTTGACAAACACCACCGTTCATTCTTTCTAGCAAGACAAAACCGTAGTTCTTCTCGTCCTTTTGATCTTGTTTATTATGACATTTGGGGTCCTTCTCCTACTAAGTCTGTTGGTAGGGATAATTTGTATTTTGTCAATTTTTTTGATGATTTTTCTAGATGTACCTAGTTGTATCTGTCGAAAGATCGTTCTGAACTTCTCTGTTTTCACTACGTTTTATAAAGAAATACACACAGTTTGATGTGTCTATTAAAATACTTCACACTGATAATGCAAAATATTATCTTAGTCATCAATTCTCGGTTTTTTGTATGCATCGTGGCATTATACATCAAACAAGTTGTTCGTACACATCCTCAAAAAATGGAGTTGCTGAATGCAAGAATCTCCATATTCTCGATGTGGCTCGCACTCTTCTCACTCTAATGAATGTCCCTCAGTCCTATTGGGATCATGCCATTCTTATCTCCTTTTATCTAATCAACCGAATTCTTTCTTCGGTTCTTAAGGGCCTTCTCCATCTTGTACCCTAGTGCCACACCATTTTCTTTACCTCCACTAGTCTTTGACTGTACTTCGTTTGTTCACTCTCCTTCTCCTGGTCGTGACAGACTCTCTCCACGCTCGGTTAAATGCCTTTTCCTTGGCTACTGTCCAACCCAAAAGGGGTATTAGTGCTATGATCCCCTTCTCCAGAAACAGTATATTTCTTTAGGTGTTACCTTCTTTAAAAACGCTCCTTACTTTCCTCGCACCTCTACTCTCTCACTGTCTGATGATACCTCGTCTTTACCTATTATTTCTGCACCTCTACTTGAGCCTGCACGTCTTCCTCATCCTACACCAGTTTTTGATTCTCCATCCCTTTTTCCTGATACTGCTTCTCTACCTGAGTCGTTGCTGACAGTTCTCAGGCCAACAGTCTCTCGATGGGTGGATTTGATACTTCTGACAAGTCGAACCTTGATCTTCCCATTGCGCTTCAGAAGAGGGGTTCAGACGTGCACTTAACATTCCATTCATGATGTTGTTTCATATGCCCGTCTATCTCCTTGCAAAAGTTTTGCTCTCGCTCTCTCGACCAATGTCACCCCGCTACCTATCAAGAAGCTCTTGCCATCCCTCATTGGAAAGCTGCTATGGTCGAGGAGATGAAAACTTTAACCGAGCGGGGTACTTGGACTTTTGTCCCTACCCCTCCAGGAGCGGATATGGTTGGCTGTCCCCGGGTCTTTGTGATCAAGTTTCATCATGATGGTACCATTGATCGCTATAAGGCTTGACTTGTTGCCAAATGTTTTACTCTGACCTATGGTGTGCACTTCTTTGATACCTTCTCCCCAATTGCTCGCATTACCATGATACGTGTTCTCTTTTTTGTGGCTATGAGCAAAGAGTGAGAGATGTCTCAGTTAGATGTTAAGAATGCCTTCCTTTATGCAGATCTGCAGGAAGTGGTATACATGGAGCAACCTCCTGGATATGTTCCTTAGGGGGAATCTCAGGTGTGTGTGTAGGCTGCAAAAGGCAATATATGGACTTAAGCAAAGCCCGCGAGCTTGGTTCGATAAGTTCAGTAAAGTTATCTCTGTTATTGGATTTGCTCGGAGTTCCGCAGATCATTCTCTCTCCATACCCAAGACTTCTATAGGGCCAGTTGCTCTTGCTATTTATGTGGACAACATTCTTCTTACATGTGATGATAAAAAGATGATTGATCAAACAAAGAAGCATCTTATTCAACATTTCATTACGAAAGATATGAGGTCTACTAAGTACTTCCTAGCGATATAAATCTCTCAAAAGACCAACTCAGTAGTGCTCTCACAACGGAGGTATGCATTGGATTTTTTAAAAGAGACGTCTTCTTGGGACTAAACCTGCTCGGTGTCCAATGACCGTTGGTGATGACAAATGTTTGAGTGATAATTCACCTCTTCTTTCAGATACCACAAGTTACAGACGGTTTGTGAGAAAACTCATTTATCTGACAATCACAAGACCGAATATCGGTTATGCGGTAGAAAGGGCGAGTCAGTTTATGCAAGCTCTCAAAAAGTGTCATCTTCAATCAGCTCTAAAAATCTTGGAATACGTGGAAGGATCTCCAGGGAAGGGATTTTTGTTTCAAAAGAATAACTATTTTAGGGTTGAAGTCTACTCTGATGCCAGCTATGCTGATGACAAGGGGGATAAAAAGTCTACATCTGGTTTTTGCACCTTTGTAAGGCTAAATATGGTTAGCTGGAAGAACAAAAAACAGTCTGTTGTTTTCAGGTCGAGTGCTGAAGCTGAATACAGAAGCATGACTTTGACTATTTGTGAGTTGAAGTGGTTACGAACACTTATGATTGACTTAGGAAAGATTTATGATCATCCACTGCCAATGTTCTGTGATAACAAGATAACTATATATATTTCGAAAAATTCAGTGTTTCATGAGAGTACAAAACATATTGAAGTTGACTGTCATTTTATCAGAGAAAATATACTGAAGAATCAAATTTGCACTTTGTTTGTCACATCTGATAAAGAGCTAGCCTATGTTTTTACCAAACCGGTATCCTCTTTTTCGGACGTCTGTGACAAGCTGAGCATGATTGACATATATTCTCCAGCTTGAGGGGGAGTGTTTGAACATGTGGAGTCCTGGCGGTTTGGCGGACATGAATGGAGGATAGGTTTGGCGAATAGGAATGGAGGATAGGTTTGGTGGACATGAATGACAGACAGGTCTGGCAGACTGTCAGTTTGGTCTGGCGGTCTGTCTGTTTGGTAGATTTGGCTGTGTTACTGCTTGGATGTTAGAGCTCTAGTTCTGGCGGTCTGGCGACCTAGCTTGGCGGTCTGACAATTTCCCTTTGTAACTGCACCGGAGTACCGTAATGCGGTTTGGCGATCAGCAAGAGTTAACCGTAGTGTGGTCTGATGATCAGAGTTAGTGGCGGTGCGGTCTGGTGACTATCAAGGTCTTACTGCTTTTGTCAGTTAGAGTCAGGTCTGGCGATTAGCTGAGGTTAGTCAGAGTTGCGGTCTGGTGGTTAGTATCTGCCTAACCGCCCTAGGTGATCCTGTGTGTTTTCCGCAACTGTGCCTTTTGGTGATTAGCAAAGGCTTGACCGCAGTTGAAGTTTAGCGGTTTCCAAGTGCCATCGCAGTTGCGGTCTCGCGGTTAGATACAATCTAACCGCAGTTGTTGCCCCAGGAGTATGCCTAACTGCCCCAGATGATCGACGCTCTACACCGTGTTTTTGTATATACTTTGGTGAAAACCTTATTACCTGGGATAGCAAGAAGCAATATGTTGTTGCTCGCTCATCTGTGAGGCCGAATATCGTGCGATGACGGCTGTTGTATTTGAGCTCACCTGGCTAGAAAGTCTCGTTGGTGATTTGGTAGTCAAACTTTCCTCACCAGAACGTTGCTTTGTGACAGTCATGTTGCTATACATATTGCCAAGAATCTCGTATTCCATTCGGGAGAAGGTTCAATTAAAAAAGTTGGAATTGTAGTATGTTCCTGTTACTTGGCAAGTTGCAGATATTCTCACCAAGGGCTTGCCGTGACCACTATATCATCAGTTTTTGTCCAAGCTTGTTGTTTACGATTTGTATGCTCCAGTTTGCGGGGGAGTGTTAAAGAAAGACATGTAAAATTGCTCCTCTCTTTCTCCTCTTATATAAGTGTACTCATACATGCATTATATGATGAAAAAATAAAAAATCTTTTCATTTTTTCTCTCTCCTGCTAATTTCTACACACTTAAACAAAGATATTGTACTAAATAAACGTCTGGATGTTTGCATATTTTCTTAATGATTAGGTTTTTGGTGCGTGTTTTGTGCTAAATTTTGTAAACTTTAATGCTATTTTATGCAATTAGCTGTGAATAGATGTTCTTTGATACCAATCTTGCTCAGAATCCACTTTATTATGAGTAGGTTCCGGTGACAAGAATGAGGAAGATGAAATTGATGGATGTAAAGAGGATGATGAAGAGCTTGGAGAAGCCGAGGAAGATGATTCTGATCTGGACTTCGCTTGGAAAATGCTGGACATAGCTAGGGCTATTTATGAGAGAAGTTCAGAAAATTCATTTGAAAAAGTTAATGTGCTTGCTGCTTTGGGGGAAGTCTCTATGGAAAGAGGTAAGCAAGATCTTGGTTTCCATCATCATCGTCTATTCATTTTAGCAACTTACCTTGATGTGCAGAGGATCTTGAGACATCTTTGAGTGACTTCCGCAGAGCTCTAGCCATTCTGGAGCATTTGGTTGAGCCTGATAATCGCAGAATTGTTGAATTGTATCCTTTTGAAAATAATCTTAATATTCCAACTTGTAGAGAAACACCCGAAATGTTGGGAAATAGAAAAAATGAAATATTATTTCATTTACACTTAATCAATAAATACAAGAGATCCTACATTTATGTAGGAAGAAAAAGAGGAAGATACATTCAAATCTAAGATGTGAGACTAAAGATATAAGGAGGAAGAGGGCCCTAAATGTGTCTTTACAAGATTCTTTTCTAACACTCCCCTGCAAGCTCGAGCGTACAAATCATATGCTCCCAGCTTGGACAAGAACTGATAATACAACGCACATGGTAATGCCTTAGTGATGATATCAACAACTTGATCAACAACCGGAACATGTTTCAACTCTAGCTTCTTCATTTGAACTTTCGCCCAAGTAAAGTGACAGTCAACTTCAATGTGTTTAGTCCGCTAATGAAACACAAGATTCTTGGCAATGTGTGTAGCTGCTTGTCTGTCACAAAATAAAGTAGATGGCGAGGAAAGTTTGACTCCTAAATCATCTAGGAGATTTTCTAACCATGTAAGCTCAGATACAATAGATGCCATCGAACGGTACTCAGCTTCGGCCGAAAGAGCAAGCAACCACAGATTATTTCTTGCTGCGCCAAGTAATAAGATGTACTTCAAAGGATGTACAAAATCTGTTTGTGCAACGTCGATCATCCAGGGAACCCGCATAATTAACATCTGAATAAGAAACCAACATCAGAGTGGAAGAGGAAGAGGTTTTGTATACAAGCCCTTGTCTAGAGCTGTCTTCAATTATCTTAGGATACGCTCGACCGCCAAGAGGTGAGACATTCGTGGAGAGTGCATGAATCAACTAACAAGTCCAACAACAAATGAGATGTCTGGTCTTGTAACAATAAGACTTACAAGACGTCGATTATCTCTTGATTTGAAAGAAGTAGATCAGTGTCCGAGGCATGAGCACACAACTTGTGAGTGACATCCATAGGAGTATCAATAGACTTACATCCAAAATAAGCCAACGCAATGAAGCAGATCAAGACAATACTTCCGTTGGGATAGAACAATGTCATCATGACGTTTTGCAATCTCTAGGCCAAGGAAGTATCGAAGTTACCCCAAGTCTTTTGTCTGAAAAACTGAATTCAGGTGTTGCTTGATCATTTGTATCCCCTTTGAATCATTTCTCGTAATTAGAATGTCATCAACATAAACTAAGAGGAGAACATTGTCTGTTGTTTCATGACGAATAAAGTGAGAGAAGTCCACCGAACTCCGAGTAAATCCAATTTCACGGACAATCTTACTGGACTTGTCAAACCATGCACGTGGAGACTTTTTATGACCACTGATCATAAATCTATTTCCTCAAGTGACAAACAAGTGACTCCCCTGTGGTCTTAAATCCGGGAGGCTGTTGCGTGTAAACTGTTTCTTGAAGGTCGTCATTGAGAAAAACATTCTTTATATCTAACTGATTTAGTGGCCAGTGACGATGGACAACCAAGCAGATCAAAACACAAACAATGTTTAATTTTGCAACTGGAGAGGCGGTCTCATCATAATCGAGACCTTGTTGCCGAGTAAGCCCACGAGCCACATGACGAGCCTTAAGACGGTCAATTGTCCCATTGGGAGCATGTTTGATCTCAAAGACCCATTTACATCCAACACAAGTCTTCCGTGGAGGAAGGGACACCAGATCCCAGGTTTGATTAGCTTAGAGGGCAATCATTTCCTCATCGATGGCCGCACGCCATCCTGGATGCTGAAAAGTCTCCTGCACAGAGTTAAGTATAGAGATGGAGGATAAAGAAGTTGCAAATTGAAGAAGCGTCAGAGAGAGACGATGCAAGGATACATAATTCGCCAGGGGATGTGCTGTGGAGATAGGAGCCGGATCAGCAGGCCGCGGGACACCAAAAGTTGATGACAACTGTGATGGGGCTTCAGAGCAAGGAGGACGACGAGTGTATACTTGAAGAAGAGGTGGTTTGTCCGGTATGGGAATCAGGGTTGGAAGGAGATGTGGAAGAAGAGTAATAAGGACAGCGGGGCGGGGCATTAACGATGGTAGAGGAGGAGAGGAAGGAGAGAAAAATGGTTAATCTTCCGGAAACGTAACATCAGTAGACACGACCTTGCGATCAGTGGGATAATATCACACATAACCTTTCTGAGTACGGGAGTAACCAACAAACATATATTTGGTAGCCCAAGGAGCAAGCTTGTCATTGGCAGGACCATGATTATTGACATAACAGGTACATCCAAATACCCGAGGTGTAAGAAAGAAGGGCAGTGTGAAAGGAAAGAGAAGACTAAACAGAGTGACATAGTTGAGAACGGAGGAGGGCAGACGATTGATGAGATAACATGCCGTAGAGACAACAAAGTGCCAATAAGTCTTGAGAACTTGCATTTGAAACATGAGGGAGTGAGCAACATCAAGATGTCAATTTTTGCGCTCCGCCACACCATTCTGTTGGCGGGGTATAAGCACATGAGGTGTGATGGATGATCCCAAACTCATCACAGAGATCATCAAAGGCATGACTGGTGTATTTTCGTGCATTGTCTGTATGTAGAATTTTAATAGTAAGTGAAAATTGAGTGCGAGTTTCAAGAATAAATGCACAAAACACACGAGTAAGATCTGAGCGATCATGAAGTAAATATAATCACGTCATGTGAGAGTAATCATTAATAAACATAATGAAATAACGATAACCAGAAAGACTTGCAATTTTATATAGGCCCCAAACATCTGAATGCACTAAATCAAAAGGAGCATCGCTCCAAGTATATTGAGGAGGAAAAAAGAACGATGCTGTTTTCCAAAAATACATAACTCGCAGGTAAACGCCTGAAGAGGTAGGTCGGGAAGAACCTTCTTGAGGATGGGAAGAGGGGCATGACCGAGGCGCCGATGCCACTCTGCAGAGCTGACAGATGAGAGAATGGTGGGAGAAACACCAAGAAGGTAGAGCCCGCTGCACAGTTGTCCCTTACCAATGGTAGTTTGCGTCTGTCGATCCTGCATTACAAAAGAAAGAAGACATGGAGGTGGCAGAGCAGCCAAGGTCATCAGTGAGGCGATTGACAAAAAGTAGATTGAAAGGGGAGTCCAAAATATGGAGGTCCGAACGAAGAGAGAGAGAAAAACTAAGAGGCATATCAGCAGAGCCAGAGACAGCAGCGGTGTCACAATTAGCTACGGCGATAAACTTGAGATGCAGAGATGCCGAGTACTGAGGTGGTTTCTGGGACGTAATATAATGAGAAAAATCAGAGTCCACAATCCAACGCGGACTATGTGAAAGACAAACAATACCTTCATTGGAGATAGAGACAACATAACCGGGCGGACGATTGAGTAACCTGGGAGATACTGGAGCTGAAGACACATTGCGGCAATGTTGGCACGAGTGGCAAAAAATGTGTCAGCAACAACAAAGACATTAGCCAGAGGAGGCAGACCATGTTTATGATAACAATTGTCCTCAAGATGACCATCCCTAGCACATTGAGTACATTTGAATTTAGGCCGGTTGTTACAACCCTTCCCAAACAGCCTGTACGACCTCCGCGGCTAGATGGATAAGGGGAGTGAGAGACAAGCAAGTGTTGGAGAAGAGCCGGGGAGTGAGGTCCGGGAACATCCAGAGGTGGTGTCACTTTCAATAACATTGAGCAAACATCAGAGAGAGGGAATAGTTGAGGAACAGAGTGTCTGAGTCGAACACTCTGAAGATGAGGTGGAACATGAGCCATCTTTATGGTGATACCAACAACCTCTTTTTGAGCACGCTGAGCAGCAAGACCAGTAGTAGGTGGCTGATGCTGAATCCATGCCTCAACCAAAATTTTGGAGCGTGCAACAAAAGAGTTTAAGTCACCACCACCTCCTGAATCGAGAGATTAAAGATCCGTGATGATGTCAAACAAATGTTGAAGACTGTACTTGCCCGAGTAGAGGGAATGAAGTTCATCCCACATTGGCTTGACCGTCTCATGATATATGACCATGCGATAGGGTTCACTATCCTGGGAGTTGTGGAGTCATGTCTGGACACGATCATCATCACGAAGCCAGTCGTCAGAAGGAGTAGAAGGGGTGTCCTTAGTGACATTATGCAAAAGGCCCTTAGTCTGACGAACAAGACGAACAGAATGCACCCACTCAACAAAAATTGTCTTCCCACTTAGAGAAATAGTAGTGATCCATAGCTCATCGCGAACTTCCAGAATTGGTGGCACAACTCGAGCAAGTAGGAGTAGAAGGGGTGTCCTTAGTGACATTATGCAAAAGGCCCTTAGTCTGACAAACAAGACAGACATAATGCACCCACTCAACAAAAATTGTCTTCCCACTTAGAGAAATAGTAGTGATCCATAGCTCATCGCGAACTTCCAGAATTGGTGGAACAACTCGAGCAAGTAGAAAAGGCGCATCAGTAGACGCCATTGAGACCACATACGACCAAATAAAAAACTGTAGGTAGCTAGCGGGCTGGAGGACCTGCGTACTGGACAGGAGTAACTGCCGAACAGGGCTAAACCGCAGCCAGACATTGGCGGCCAGAGTTTTGCGGCTATACCTTTAACAAACAGGAGACAAGAAATCAACGGCTAGATAAGAGGGGTCCAACAGAACAGGAGCCGCGTTTAGAAGGCAAGCAGCGAGACAGGCGGCATAGCACAGGTCGGAACTGAAGTGGCAAAGACGCACAACAAAGCTGTGGATCCTTCAGAGTGTGAGAAACTTGTCGTGGCTTGGGAGAAGAGAGACAACGCATACCGCATGCGGCAAGGGCTGCGAGCAGGATGCACGACTTGAACTGTGACAAGGAGGGGAGGCTAGCCAAGCGACAAAGATTTATAGTAGGAGCAGGGCCACGACAGGTCTGGGCCAATTCGCAGGAGCAAGGTCAGTTCGCTAATGATGACTGAATAAGGCTATGCAGATAGGGAAACGACGACATCAAGAAAAGAAGCGACAAAGGCTGCGGTCAGGGATAGAAGCTGAGAGCTTCAACAAGCATCAAAGGTAAGAGGACAGCTGCGAACAGCTGTGTATAGTTGCGAACAACTGTGGACAGTTGCAGACAACTGCGAACAGTTGTGGATAGCTGCAGACTGCTGCGAACAGACACCACGGTATGAGAGGAGGAACTGTCGCTGCGAACCGCTGCGGCAAGCGGCAGCTGCGAACAGAGGCCGCGAACTGGTTTGTATAAAAGAGGAACTACCACCGAGAGAGGAGGCCTCGAACCGGAGCTAGAGAAGAGGCCACGAGCTGGAGAACAGTTCGCGCGAGCGATGCAGAGATAGCAGGAGTGTGGAGTACAACGACTGATCGAGGAGATCCTATAAAAACGAGGGGGAGGGAAGGGAAGAGGAGGGGGCGAGATGGGGAACCTGCGACTATAAAGGTTCAGGCCACAGACAAAGAGACGAGCAGAGTGAGAAGGCTGCGATTAGAGAAAAATCTAACCGCCCAAAGAACGGGCAGAGAACTCCTGAGAAAAAGGTGTTCAGATCGATGGATTTGATATCATGTAGAGAAATGGTACGATCCCAGGAAGGAGGTGGCTTCGATCGGTCTGTGGGAGAGCGGAAGAGGGTGGGGAGGAAGATAGAGAGAGGATTAGGGTTATAGAGAAGAAGAGGGAACACACAATTTCATTCGAAGATGAAAACAATACAAGGCCTACGCGTCCTTTTATAGTGACGATGAGCGAACAAAAAAAGAAAATATTCTAAAATAGGAAGTACAAAAATACTTAAATTGACACACACAAATAAAGCAACAAATTAACGTCATAAGCAAGTACGATAACAAATTAATTAATTATTCGCTGCGGGAATTGTCGGCCCATCCGCTCTACGCGCCCGACGCGTATAAACTTTCCAAGGTGGCTCGTTGTCGTGCAACTTTGTAAGTCGTAACAATGCCGCCATCTGGGAAATGTGCCTTGTCCTCAAGGCAGAAATCAGGAAATTGGTGGCGAAAATCATCTCGGGGCAACCACGTTGCGTTCGAGTCTGGCTGGCCGGTCCAGGCCACAAGGACTTCCTCTGATGTGCGGTCTCCTGAGATGCGACATCTCTGGTCGAGGACTGAGGTGGGATAATAAGGTGCCTCCCCTGCGAGGTCGATGTCGGCCGGAACGTGATCTGTTGGAGTGTGGTCGCCCACAACGCGCCGTAGCTGTTAGACATGAAAGATCGGATGAATGCGGCTCCCGGATGGAAGGCGAAGACGGTAGGCGACCGCCCCTATGTGGGAGAGGACCTCAAAAATCCCGAAGAAACGAGGAGCCAGTTTAGGGCAGGGCCGGCAGGCCATCGAAAGCTCGCAGTACACGGACAATACGAGGAACAAGGCTAAGACCTGAGTTGTCTAACGACGCCTGGAACAATACTAAGACCGAGTTGTCTGACGACGCCAGGAACAAGGCTAAAACCCGAGTTGTCTGACGACGCCAGGAACAAGGCTAAAACCCGAGTTGTCTGATGACGCCAGAAACAAGGCTAAGACCCGGGTCGTCGCAAAAAAGGCGTGGAGAACTGTGATTTCTCCGGCTATCGTTGTTGTTTTTCTTTTTAAATTTTTTTAAAAACAATAATTTAAGGAGGGAACAAAAAAACTTCTGTTAATTTTAAAAACATTAAATTAAAAATGTTAAAAGAAAAATCGAAAAAATAATTAATGAAAATTCTGAATATTAAAGTTATTTTAAATAAGCCCGTCCACCGGGGGCGGGCGAAGCCCGCTGCGGGCCGGGTTCTGTCGCGCGGGGCACGGGGGCCCCCCGTGCGCTGTCACGCGTGTTTGTACATATATTAGCTTTAAAATGTGGTTTACTATTTCACCATCAAATAAATCGCAGCCCTTGTTTATTTTGATTGCAAATATTATTTAAATAAACATAATTATTTAAACTATTTTTATTAAAAAGTCCAAATTGAAATTTTAACAAAGGTGAGGCTTGAACTTAAAGATCAACAGTATTTCATCAACATTCTTTATCAACTTCACTAAATAGCATTTATGTGATAGTATGTAATAAATTTATACATGTATGTACACAGAGAATTCAAGCGGGTTGGTTGAAGTGGAGAGGCGCGGCAAGGATCTCATGTGATCATAAAGTACCATTAAAACTTAAGGACAGGTTTTACCGTACTGCAATTAGACCAACGATGCTCTATTGTTCTGAGTGTTGAGCAGTGAATTGTGTACATGAGCAAAAAATGGGAGTTGCAGAGATGAGAATGCTTAGGTGGATGTGTGGACACACGAGACTAGATAAAATTAGGAATGAATGTATCAAGGATAAGACATGAGTAGCTCTAATTGCAGAGAAGATGAGAGAAGCTCGATTAAGATGGGTTGGACACGCACAAAGGAAACCATTAGAGGCACCTGTTAGGCGTTGTGAGATTCTAGTCACGAGGCATGTTAAACGAGGGAGGGGTAGACCAATAAAGACTTAGAATGGAACTATAAGGAAAGACATGATGTACTTGGACATTAGTGAGATTATGACAAAAGATAGGGCACAATGGCGATAAAGGATCCATATAGCCGACCCCATTATAGTCGGATAAAGTCTTGAGTGTTGTTTTGCATGTACGGGCGGCAACACTCCTACTGACAATACCACAAGTTCAATAACTTGTGGCATTGTCATTGCCTCGCGCTGCCTACGAAAGGCACGAGTGACCAATGGCATTGTCGCAGTCTCACGGGAGAACGCCCGCGGACACAAATATAGACACACACACACATATGTTTAGATATATATACCCAGAAGATAGCGTAATTACAGATTGCACCCTCTTAAATTTGAAATTACAAAAACCTCCATTTTAAGTATACATTTCACAACTTCCATGCATAAAAATATTCCATGCAGTAAATTTTTTTAGGGGGGGGGGGAGGGTGTCTTTTTATTCATGGATGTTATGAAATGTAAACTTATATGGGAAGTTTTTGTAATTTCAAAACTAAAAGGGGCGCAACCTGTAATTTAGCAAATTTAGAGGGGAGGTCCCGATAAATAACACACACACACACGTGTGTGTGTGCTCTCGCCCGCGCGTGTGTGTATAAATAGACACCCACTCTCACTATTTTAAACATGCATTTTACTTTAAAAGATAATCTAATGTATCTTAAACTTAAAGAACATTTACTTTAAGTTTTATGAATCTTCGAGGCCATTGCATTATGAAGAAATCATTCAGTTTTTTGGTGTAGTTGATGTTATTACTCAAAATTTCTTAATATTTTTGGTGGTCCCATTATTAGGCTTCTTTCAGAGCAAGCTTTACATACATGCACACATTTTTTCCAGTTTATTGACAAACTTGTGCTCTTTTATATTCATCCCAATTCACAAACCAAGTTGAATGGAGCTGTTTTGTCTGAGTTCTCTGAAGAAAGGAATTTTTTTGTTATGGGTTTTATGATATTATTTCAACGTCCTTAACAAGAACTTATAAATTTTCGGATCTGTTTGGCGTTGGAGCTGGGGTCTAAATTTGAAGAGGCTATAACCTACTGTGAAAAGGCTATTTCATTGTGCAAATCCAGACTAGGGCGACTCAAGGTCGCTTCAGCAAAATCAAAAGATTCGGAAGAAACCGGTGAGAAATCTCTGAATAAGCTGGATGAACCATCAATTTTGGACGGAGAAATCGATGTGCTTAGTGGCATCTCAATTGACCTGGAGAAAAAGGTAACTTTTATGTGTTGATATTATGTATTCTCCCTTTTTACAGGGATATATTGCTCTTTGAATTTGTTGATGATGTAATTTTTAGAGTTAAAATTAGGCGGATAAAATGCATGTCTTGAATTTTCATGTGATAAGAGGATATCTAAGTTGAACATGATTAAATGAAAATGATAAGATGGATGTATGAAAAAATTAGAATCATTGATCGAGTAGTGCTCACGGGAACAATACAAATAACATGTATTGAGGATAATATAATTGAAAATAAATGTTGGTTATTTAGACATTTATAATGTTCATTGTAGAGGAGAAAATAAAAATGCATTAACTATATTAGTAGATAGAGTCTCCCTTTGGCATGGATGTTTTGCTTCTGTGGCTTTGGAAAAAGACACCACCATCATAGAATATATGTTTGACATGACAATTTGAACATAAAAGTCGACAAAGTTCCATGACGTTCACAAACGACGGTTCATACTAAGAATGAGGTTCCTTAGGTGAGGTTGCTATGCCAAACGGAGCCAGTGTCGATGTCTAATTTTGATTGTGAGGAGAGGAGTGGGGTTCTGACAGTTGTTCTAGATGATTTATGTAATATTTTCTATGGCAGTTTGTAAAGAATATATGTTTGACATGACAATTTGAACATAAAAGTTGACAAAGTTCCATGACGTTCACAAACGACGGTTCATACTAAGAATGAGGTTCCTTAGGTGAGGTCGCCATGCCAAACGGAGCCAGTGTCGATGTCTAATTTTGATTGCGAGGAGACGAGTGGGGCTCTGACAGTTGTTCTAGATGATTTATGTAATATTTTCTATGGCAGTTTGTAGAGAAGGGAAAAAACCAATCTTGTATATATGTTCACTTGTATAAAATACAAAGAATGAGTACAAATATATAGATGAGAGAAAGAGAGAGAAAGGTCCTATACATAATGTGGGACTAAAGAGAAGAGAGAATAACAATAAAAAATACATAATAGGCCTAAATTAAATGGGCTTCTCTAACACAGTTCATAGTTGGGGTAAAACTGCACTGATGATTATCATTCGGCACCTGCTGCTGGTCTTGCTTTTCTGTCCCCATCAATCATTCCATTTAATAGTTAGCTTGCTTTAGCAAATAGTAGTTGCGATATTTTTTTGTTTATTTTATGTGGATTTGCATGCAATCTATGTCCTTTTATTTTTCTGATTAGCATTTGGCTTGCTAACATTTGGAGCTCAGCTTGAAGATCTACAACAGCTGATGACAAACCCAAAATCCATCTTAACCGATCTTCTAAAAAGAACTGTTTACGAATCACCCCCCGCTGAGAAGAACAACGCCGCGTTTGATTTGTCTAGATCTTTATCCATTAATTCTTCTCAAATGGCTGCCATGGAGACCGGCGGTTTCGACTCCTCGACGGTATCCACTGCCGCAAACGACGGTGTCAGGCATCTCGGAGTTGTTGGTCGGGGTATTAAACGCGCACTGGTTGCTTCAATTGACGAAGTCTCCTCATCCCCAAAGAAGTCCTTCAAATTATCTGCAGAGAATGAAGAGAACTGCATTGCCGAGGTTGGGTCCACTTCACCGAGGTCTGGATCTTCTATTAAGTAGCCCTTGATTTTGAAACATTGGCCTCTTTTGCCGTCTCAAGCTATGTGGAGGATATTTGCCAAGCGATTGAGATAGCCCTGAAGCTGTTTGAATGTTGTTGAATATTCTCATGAGCCTGTTTACGATCCAAGCCTTTTTTATGAACTTTCTTCAATGTTATTAAAGCTTTTCCCAGACTTCAATTTCTTCCAGCTTTTTTTCGCCTCTCTGGGTCGTGACATGCTTCTCTTAGAACACTTGTAATCTTGTATATATATGCACATGTATGGGCATGCGTATGCACATACACTCACATTCACACACATGCATGAACATATATGCACATGCACACACTTTTTTTCCCTATATTTAGGCTGTGTTTGGCGCGACTTATTTCCTCCGGTGAGGTTGGATAAAACGTCATTATCAAAGAATGTGTTTGGTATGACAAATGTTATTACCGTTACAAAAAAAAAACTAGTTTTGGGCATAAGATTTTGATATGACTAACGTTTTTGTCCAACCTCGCTGGAGCAAATAAGCTGCGCCAAACGCAGCCTTAAGACTTATTTGATAAAAAATTTATTAAAAAATATGCACATAATGTAAATAGTGTGACATTAATATTAAATAAATAATTTTTTTATATTTGTTGATCAAATATTTTCAAATAAATCTGCTCACAGAAAAATGATTTTGCGTCCGCCATTGTCTTTAAGAGTATATTTTATAGAGCGGCCAAAAATGGCTGTGTACACAAATTTTATGTGCACATAATGAAATGTTATTTGCAACCGTTTTTTGTATGTGTACATAGATAATAACTAGTAGAAAATTCAAAATTTGAGTATTTAACATAGAGCTCTGTTAACATAACGTCCTTTGTTACGTCAAAAGTTTCAAAACATTATAACTATTAGTACATCAAAATAGTTGGAAAATTTTCAAATTTGGACTGACATGATTCCATGTTATCCCGCACAAAAATGTAAGAAATGAGAATGAATTTAAATGATACAAAATTCAGTTACAGTCATCGAAACCAATTGTGAAATACCTCTTATAATGCATAATTAGTTCAATCTGCCTCACTTTAGGGGGAGTACACATGTAGGGGGACTACACATGTAACTCCAGGGATACCTGATACCCTTCTAACTTGATCATCATTATCTTCCTTTTGAAAGAACCTCATTTGATACTTGATACCCTTCTAACTTGATCATCATTATCTTCCTTTTGAAAGAACCTCATTTGATGCTCTATCATATAATAGCTTAAAAAATAGCTCCACCGTCAATTCTCCTTTCGAAATTGTCCAGGGATACCTGATACCCTTCTAACTTGATCATCATTATCTTCCTTCTGAAAGAACCTCATTTGATACTTGATACCCTTCTAACTTGATCATCATTATCTTCCTTTTGAAAGAACCTCATTTGATGCTCTATCATATATTGATCATTGAAAATCATTACATAAATTTATTGCCAACAGTTTGCGAGCATCTTTTGATAAATATAAAGAGAGGGTCATCACAGATAATATTATAAAGTACATTTTAGAACATAATATTGAAATTTAAATTGAGAAGGATGTCAGTGAAAAATTCATTTCCAACATCAATTTGCATAGTCTTACTACAATCTGGAGATGTTTTCCTGAAAATAAACATTCACACAGGCAAAAAATATAGACTCATACTCAGTCACACAACTCACAAACTCATCAAAGTCTGAAATCTAATTTCAAGGGATAGAATGAGATAGAATGAGATTTACCGACGGGAACGAAGGAGGAGGTGGGCGACAGGAACGAAGGAGGAGGTGTGGCGTCGTCGGGGTTGGCGTTGGAGTGAGCGAGCTTGGCCTCTTCGGAAGGGCGTCGGTGTGGTGTTGTCTTCTCGGATCGTTGGCCATAGGAGAGGCGGACGACGTCGTCGGGGACTTAGATGGCGGGCGACGGGAACGAAGGAGTAGGCGAGGCATCGTTGCGGTCGGCGTTGGAGTGAGCGAGCTTGGCCTCTTCGGAAGGGCGTCGGCGTGACGTCGTCTTCCTTGATCGTTGGCCACAGGAGAGGCGGACGACGGGAACGAAGGAGGAGGCGGGCGGCGTCGACGTCTGCAAAAACCCTAGATTTCGCGTTCAGGGTTTTGCCTGCGCTTAAGAGACGAGTAAATATCCGAATGACTGGCAGATATTGGGTTATTTTTGCCTGCACATAGCGTTTTTGTGACTGCCTTTAACAACACTCATTTTATAACATCCATGAACAATATGAGTGCTTGGTTGTTAGCTTCTTGCTTCTTCTACACAAAATTGAAAAAAAACACTTCAAAGGGAGGTTTTTTAATTTCAAAAGAAAATGGGGTGCAACCTCTAATTATGCTAATTTTTAGGGAAAATTTTAATAATTATTTCTCAAGTAGGAGCCCCTTTTATCTTAGGCCCTGAAAAAGGATCACCTCACTTCTTCACTTTAGAAGGTAAAAATTGAAATTAGGGTAAATTCGTTATGCCTGAAGTTTATTTCAATTATAAATTTTTAACTTTTAAGTTAAATTGTTTAAATTAATGTTATTGTTAAAGGTATTTTTAAAATAAAATGTTGACAAATTAATGATTTTGACCATGAATTTTAAACAAAAATTTTATATTTAATCATTCATTTCGTCTTTTTGCTTTGCGCACCTGCCTGACTACTGGATTTTTGAAAAGGTCGATATCTCTTCCTCACCCTGGCGACCACACCTCCCCTTCCTGATGCCGGATCAATGTATTTGTTGGTGTCACTCCCTCCAAAATCTTGTGCAGTGTCGATCACATATATTTCTTTGCCGACTAGTCGAGAAGGCATTCTTGACAGTAATGTAGGCAAATTCAAGATGAATGCCGAAAAATCTTCAAGTTATATGGCCGATGACGAGAAAACTTCGAGTAAGCCAGATGATGTAAGCAAACAACTCTTCGCGTATACTTCAATCATAAAACCTTTCTAGTTTAAATCATAACCTTTCCAGTTTATCATCTATAAAATGACGATGGACCAGCAATTATGACCGTAATCTATACATATAGTCACAATAAATGTTATATTACGACAATAAAATTTAATTATAGTCGTAATGTACAATTTCCAGCCATACGCCGAAAAATCTTCAGGTAATATGGTCAATGACGAAAAAGCTCCCGTTAAGCCAGGTATATAAGTGAACAACTCTCCGCGTATAATTCCATCATAAAGCCTTTCAGTTTATCTTCTATAAATGAAGGTGAACCCACAATTACGACCGTAATATATACTTACAACTATTTGCTCGTGTTGGGATTTTGGGACATTATTTATTTAACAAAGCAATATCCGCCAACAAAACTTCAACATTTCATAAAGATATTGTATCTACACGAACAGAAATATAATCATTAATACTTATGCAAGAGATGCTGTAATGTGGAACAATGAATGAATGATACCGGCTCCCGCATTGTCGTCAGAGGCATGTGGTTCCGAGGCAGTCGTAGAAATCTCATGTTTATTAACAAAATTGACACCAAAAGCACCCAATGACTACTGAGGTGACATGACATTAAAATATAGTTGACGACACCAACAAACAAAGGGTTACATGTTCAACCAAGAGTTGATTATTTGAAATCGAATTTCTTTTAAAATGCTGCGCAATGAAATGTATAGGGAGATGATAAAAAATAATCACAACAATATGCTCAAATTTGACAAACAAGTTAAGTAATGTGTTTACCGCATGGTCTGGAAAGACAGAGAGAATTTTTCATGCTCCTTGGTGATTTTGATTTCTGAACGTGGTCGTACGCAAAACACATTGATTTCTTCTTGGACATTGCAATGTGCTATTTTATA